>OX388262.1:13605785-14068285 GCA_947579855.1 Anticlea derivata | reverse complement strand
ACCTAACCTAACCTAACCTAACCTAACCTAACCTAACCTAACCTAACCTAACCTAACCTAACCTAACCTAACCTAACCTAACCTAACCTAACCTAACCTAACCTAACCTAACCTAACCTAACCTAACCTAACCTAACCTAACCTAACCTAACCTAACCTAACCTAACCTAACCTAACCTAACCTAACCTAACCTAACCTAACCTAACCTAACCTAACCTAACCTAACCTAACCTAACCTAACCTAACCTAACCTAACCTAACCTAACCTAACCTAACCTAACCTAACCTAACCTAACCTAACCTAACCTAACCTAACCTAACCTAACCTAACCTAACCTAACCTAACCTAACCTAACCTAACCTAACCTAACCTAACCTAACCTAACCTAACCTAACCTAACCTAACCTAACCTAACCTAACCTAACCTAACCTAACCTAACCTAACCTAACCTAACCTAACCTAACCTAACCTAACCTAACCTAACCTAACCTAACCTAACCTAACCTAACCTAACCTAACCTAACCTAACCTAACCTAACCTAACCTAACCTAACCTAACCTAACCTAACCTAACCTAACCTAACCTAACCTAACCTAACCTAACCTAACCTAACCTAACCTAACCTAACCTAACCTAACCTAACCTAACCTAACCTAACCTAACCTAACCTAACCTAACCTAACCTAACCTAACCTAACCTAACCTAACCTAACCTAACCTAACCTAACCTAACCTAACCTAACCTAACCTAACCTAACCTAACCTAACCTAACCTAACCTAACCTAACCTAACCTAACCTAACCTAACCTAACCTAACCTAACCTAACCTAACCTAACCTAACCTAACCTAACCTAACCTAACCTAACCTAACCTAACCTAACCTAACCTAACCTAACCTAACCTAACCTAACCTAACCTAACCTAACCTAACCTAACCTAACCTAACCTAACCTAACCTAACCTAACCTAACCTAACCTAACCTAACCTAACCTAACCTAACCTAACCTAACCTAACCTAACCTAACCTAACCTAACCTAACCTAACCTAACCTAACCTAACCTAACCTAACCTAACCATATACAAATACCGACTTTTATTTGTTGACTTACAGTCGCATGCGATATATCAAATTAAGCGTCTCGGTGCCTATTGTGCGATAATACCTTAATAAGACACACGTTTTATATAAAAAACGTGATTTTTCGACATTTTTCGCATTTTCTTAAAGACTTGTAAAATTTTTATAATTATTTGGCTTTAAAACACTTCTTTTTCCAAATTATTAGTTTCTGACTGCTGTTTAAGTAGTGTTTTACCGCGCTGGTTGCGCCCCCTAACGCATTGTATCGTTTTCGGTAGTAGAAAGTTATTATTTAATTGTTTTACGCTAGAAAACGTACTTTTGTCTTAGGAAAAAACCAAATAAGATTTTTCTTGACTTTTTCTTCAAGTGAATATAGCCGTGTGGTACATCATAATTAGCGGCTCGCGGCGTTCTATCTACTGAGCGACTGCATTTATTCACGTTTCATAGAAAAATCTTCCATAAACTTCAATTTTCCGAAAATCTTGACCGTTTTAGGGTGATTTTGAGCGTTTTTTCAAATTTCCTCCAACACCTGGCTTGTTTCTGCACATCCCGTGGCTGGTTCACCTTTGCCCGACGTCCCCGCACGTACCTGCAACAGAAAAAACACCAATTATAGCAAGAAATTGAAAAAAATCGCCCGCCCACCCCCCCATATTGTACTTACTAAGGTAGAGATAGTCGATTCTCTTAGTAGGAACCGACGATATCTCCTAAACTAAAGCGTTTATTCAGACGGGGTTTCCAATACCCATATTGGAAGCGTACAGGCTAACTGTGTTGCTTAATACATTGACCGTGTATTGATTGACTATTATATTGACCCAGACAAATTGGGTTTTTTGACCCAAATTTGCCTCTTTACCGAGAGAGGGTATAATCGTTGCTTTTTAGTATTATTGACTAGAATTAAGATTAGTATTAAGAGATAAATAAAAATATTCATAACATTGACCAAAACTAAAATAATATTTAAAACTTTTACAAAATTAATTTTACTTATTTGACGTGTCCCTCTGACAACTCCTTTAACATGTTCGGCTTTCGCACACCTGCAAAGGGGACAAGAGCTGGTAACGAAAGCTCCGGAAGCCCAAAATCACCTGGGAAAAAATCATCGGAGCTGGGCTCACCCTTGCAGGAAGATGAGAGGACCACAACCTCAAATGTGCGAAAGAGCATAGGAGAATGGGAGTCTGGGAAAACAGACTCAAACCCCAAGCTTCTGACCACGCCCAAGAAAGCTGTGCTGTTGGAACCCCCAAAGCTAGTCAAACCAAAAAAGACCCTGTTACAGGAGAGCCGAACAGGAGTACGAAGAACCTCAACGGAGGCGGCGGGGAGTCCACCTACGCAACCCCTAAAAACGAAATACACAGACCGACTGGCGGAGGCAAGAGCTTGTGTCACCAAAGCCAAATTACACCTCGGCAACTCTAGGAACATCAAAACAGAGATAAAAACGGAGGTGACACTAGCGATTGAAAGATTGTACCAGTTGGTCAAAGAAGCAGAAAGTGTAAAAGGGCAAGGAAAGAAGCAAAATATCGAACAAGAGAAGGAAAAGGAACCCGAAAAGGGTAAGGAAAAAGAGAATGAAACGAGGAAAGAACATACAGAACTGATGAAGAAAATGGAGGTACACTCCCAACTCATCCAGGATAACACCGAGAAAATGGAAAGGCTCAAGGAAACGATTGAAAAACACCACGAACAGCAGGAACGGAAAACATACGCGAGTGTAGCGGCGATGTTCCCGGGGGAACAGCTTCCGGGACCAACGGCGCTGCACTCGGTAGTAGTCACTTCCAAGGATGAGATGGAAACAGGAGAAGAGGTCCTAAATAGGATAAGGGAAGTGGTGAACGCAAAGGAAGGAGGAGTAGCGGTGGAAAGAATACGAAAAGCGAAAGACAGGAAGGTGATTGTGGGTTGCAGAACGGAGGAAGAAAGAACACAAGTAAAGGAGAGACTCATGAGAGCAAAGGAACACCTTAATGTCCAAGACATGAAAAATAAGGACCCGCTTGTGATCCTCAGGGATGTGTTCCGGTTCAATAGCGACAAAGATATCCTTGGTGCTCTGTGGGCCCAAAACAAAAAGCTATTGAAAGAGCTAGAAGAGAAAGATAACAAAGTGGAAATTATCTACAAGAAGCCCTCCAGAAATCCCCAAGCGCACCATGTTGTTATGAGGGTGTCCCCCAAGGTGTGGCAGCGCTTCGTCGAAGTAGGAACCGTCCTGATAGACCTCCAGCGAGTGAGCGTGGCGGACCAATCGCCACTGGTACAATGCTCACTCTGCCTTGGCTATGGACATGGGAGACGGTTCTGCGAGGAGACTGTAGAAAAGTGTAGCCACTGTGGGGGACCTCACATGAAAACAGAGTGCGCCGATTGGCTCGCGGGTGCAGTACCAGCTTGTTGCAACTGCGTTCACGCCAAGCTGGCAAAAGTGGACCACAATGCGTTTAGCAGTGAGTGTGTGATCCGGAAAAAGTGGGAGTCCATAGCTCGATCCACAATATCATACCACTGCTAAGGTGGACCGAAGCTACATCGAGCCAGCAAACGAAAACCCCAAATACTTGTCTCCTCTGCAGGTACTCAAAGAAACACATAAAAAAATAGCTCACATCAGTAATAAAGTATATTGGAATCACTTTCATAAGAAAGTGGCCCAATTGCGGCATCAAAATAGAATTTACAAAACAAAATTTGGAAAAACACTTAACATAATGGAATTAGAAAATGATACAAAACTAAATAAAAACACTTACCATAAACTGGAAACTAAAGCTATCGCCAAAAAGCGTGGGATCCGAAGAGCAGCGCCAACCCAAAAAGAAAACCCCACCTATGAGTACCTGCAGAAAAACGAATATAAATACAATGATGAACAAACAAGAAAAAGTCATGCAAATGTAAAAACGTACTTTTGTCTTAGGAAAAAACCAAAAAAGATTTTTCTTGACTTTTTCTTCAAGTGAATATAGCCGTGTGGCACATCATAATTAGCGGCTCGCGGCGCTCTATCTACTGAGCGACTGCATTTATTTACGTGTCATAGAAAAATCCTTCAAAAACTTCAATTTTCCGAAAATTTTGACCGTTTTAGGGTGATTTTGCGCGTTTTTTCAAATTTCCTCCAACACCTGGCTTGTTTCTGCACATCCCGTGGCTGGTTCACCTTTGCCCGACGTCCCCGCACGTACCTGCAACAGAAAAAACACCAATTATAGCAAGAAATTGAAAAAACTGCCCGACCACTCTGAAACCGTCGACCCAAAATCCACCTAAGCCCTGACAAATTTCGATACTTCATACAAATACCGACTTTTATTTGTTGACTTACAGTCGCATGCGATATATCAAATTAAGCGTCTCGGTGCCTACTGTGCGATAATACCTTAATAAGACACACGTTTTATATAAAAAACGTGATTTTTCGACCTTTTTCGCATTTTCTTAAAGACTTGTAAAATTTTTATAATTATTTGGCTTTAAAATACTTCTTTTATCTAAATTATTAGTTTCTGACTGCTTTTTAAGTAGTGCCTATCGCGCTGGTTGCGCCCCCTATCGCATTGTATCGTTTTCGGTAGTAGAAAGTTATTATTTAATTGTTTTACGCTAGAAAACGTACTTTTGTCTTAGGAAAAAACCAAAAAAGATTTTTCTTGACTTTTTCTTCAAGTGAATATAGCCGTGTGGCACATCATAATTAGCGGCTCGCGGCGCTCTATCTACTGAGCGACTGCATTTATTTACGTGTCATAGAAAAATCCTTCAAAAACTTCAATTTTCCGAAAATTTTGACCGTTTTAGGGTGATTTTGCGCGTTTTTTCAAATTTCCTCCAACACCTGGCTTGTTTCTGCACATCCCGTGGCTGGTTCACCTTTGCCCGACGTCCCCGCACGTACCTGCAACAGAAAAAACACCAATTATAGCAAGAAATTGAAAAAACTGCCCGACCACTCTGAAACCGTCGACCCAAAATCCACCTAAGCCCTGACAAATTTCGATACTTCATACAAATACCGACTTTTATTTGTTGACTTACAGTCGCATGCGATATATCAAATTAAGCGTCTCGGTGCCTACTGTGCGATAATACCTTAATAAGACACACGTTTTATATAAAAAACGTGATTTTTCGACCTTTTTCGCATTTTCTTAAAGACTTGTAAAATTTTTATAATTATTTGGCTTTAAAATACTTCTTTTATCTAAATTATTAGTTTCTGACTGCTTTTTAAGTAGTGCCTATCGCGCTGGTTGCGCCCCCTATCGCATTGTATCGTTTTCGGTAGTAGAAAGTTATTATTTAATTGTTTTACGCTAGAAAACGTACTTTTGTCTTAGGAAAAAACCAAAAAAGATTTTTCTTGACTTTTTCTTCAAGTGAATATAGCCGTGTGGCACATCATAATTAGCGGCTCGCGGCGCTCTATCTACTGAGCGACTGCATTTATTTACGTGTCATAGAAAAATCCTTCAAAAACTTCAATTTTCCGAAAATTTTGACCGTTTTAGGGTGATTTTGCGCGTTTTTTCAAATTTCCTCCAACACCTGGCTTGTTTCTGCACATCCCGTGGCTGGTTCACCTTTGCCCGACGTCCCCGCACGTACCTGCAACAGAAAAAACACCAATTATAGCAAGAAATTGAAAAAACTGCCCGACCACTCTGAAACCGTCGACCCAAAATCCACCTAAGCCCTGACAAATTTCGATACTTCATACAAATACCGACTTTTATTTGTTGACTTACAGTCGCATGCGATATATCAAATTAAGCGTCTCGGTGCCTACTGTGCGATAATACCTTAATAAGACACACGTTTTATATAAAAAACGTGATTTTTCGACCTTTTTCGCATTTTCTTAAAGACTTGTAAAATTTTTATAATTATTTGGCTTTAAAATACTTCTTTTATCTAAATTATTAGTTTCTGACTGCTTTTTAAGTAGTGCCTATCGCGCTGGTTGCGCCCCCTATCGCGTTGTATCGTTTTCGGTAGTAGAAAGTTATTATTTAATTGTTTTACGCTAGAAAACGTACTTTTGTCTTAGGAAAAAACCAAAAAAGATTTTTCTTGACTTTTTCTTCAAGTGAATATAGCCGTGTGGCACATCATAATTAGCGGCTCGCGGCGCTCTATCTACTGAGCGACTGCATTTATTTACGTGTCATAGAAAAATCCTTCAAAAACTTAAATTTTCCGAAAATTTTGACCGTTTTAGGGTGATTTTGCGCGTTTTTTCAAATTTCCTCCAACACCTGGCTTGTTTCTGCACATCCCGTGGCTGGTTCACCTTTGCCCGACGTCCCCGCACGTACCTGCAACAGAAAAAACACCAATTATAGCAAGAAATTGAAAAAACTGCCCGACCACTCTGAAACCGTCGACCCAAAATCCACCTAAGCCCTGACAAATTTCGATACTTCATACAAATACCGACTTTTATTTGTTGACTTACAGTCGCATGCGATATATCAAATTAAGCGTCTCGGTGCCTACTGTGCGATAATACCTTAATAAGACACACGTTTTATATAAAAAACGTGATTTTTCGACCTTTTTCGCATTTTCTTAAAGACTTGTAAAATTTTTATAATTATTTGGCTTTAAAATACTTCTTTTATCTAAATTATTAGTTTCTGACTGCTTTTTAAGTAGTGCCTATCGCGCTGGTTGCGCCCCCTATCGCATTGTATCGTTTTCGGTAGTAGAAAGTTATTATTTAATTGTTTTACGCTAGAAAACGTACTTTTGTCTTAGGAAAAAACCAAAAAAGATTTTTCTTGACTTTTTCTTCAAGTGAATATAGCCGTGTGGCACATCATAATTAGCGGCTCGCGGCGCTCTATCTACTGAGCGACTGCATTTATTTACGTGTCATAGAAAAATCCTTCAAAAACTTCAATTTTCCGAAAATTTTGACCGTTTTAGGGTGATTTTGCGCGTTTTTTCAAATTTCCTCCAACACCTGGCTTGTTTCTGCACATCCCGTGGCTGGTTCACCTTTGCCCGACGTCCCCGCACGTACCTGCAACAGAAAAACACCAATTATAGCAAGGAATTGAAAAAAATCGCCCTCCCACCCTCCCATACTGTACTTACTTAGGTAAAGATTGTCGATATCCACAGTGTGAAACGGCGATATCTCCGGAACTAAGGCTCTTTTTGTGACGGGGTTTTCGGGAGCGTACTTGTACGGGTACAAGGACACCACCCGTCAATAAAAACCTACATTTTGTAGAGCAAATTTTATTTTATTAAGACGACTAGGCATTTTGCCCAAAGTAACTTTTTTACAGAAGTAATTATACTGCACTACTCGTTAAATCATAGGTTAGGATTAGCTATCATAGAATAAGTTAAATTATATATATATACAAACTCTTTTACAACTTTTACAATTTTACTTTTAAACATTATATAAATTTAATATTGACGTGTCCCTCTGACCACTCTCCAAAGATGTTTGGTTTCCGCACACCTGCAAAGGGGCCAGGAACCGGCAAAGAAAACTCCCAAAGCCCACCATCACCTGGGCAGAGACCGGTGGACCTGGGCTCACCTTTGCAGGAAGGCGTGAAGGCAAAAATCTCAAACGTGCGCAAGAGCATAGGAGAGTGGGAGTCTGGGAAGACAGACTCAAGCTCAAAGCTGCTGAGCACCCCCAAAAAAGCTGTGGTGGTGGAACCCCCGAAGCCTGTAAAACCGAAGAAGACCCTGTCACAGGAAATCAGAACAGGAGTTCGAAGAATCTCGACGGAGGCGACGGGGAGTTCACCCACGCAACCAGCAAAATCTAAATATAGTGACCGACTGGCAGAGGCAAGAGCTTGTGTCACCAAAGCCAAACTACACCTCGGCAACTCCAGGAACATCAAAACGGAGATCAAGACGGAGGTGACACTAGCAATTGAAAGACTGTACCAGTTGGTCAAGGAAGCAGAAAGCGCTAAAAGAAAGCAGATAATAACTGAAGACCAAAGAGAAACTGAAAAGGAAGGAAGGCCTATACAGGAGGAAGAACCAGCAAAAAAGATGGAGGACAGTGAGCTTCATAAGAAGCTCGAAGAACACGCGACACTCCTACTGGAAAACAATAAGAAGATGGAGAAATTACAGGAAAGCCTACAAAGACAGGAAGAGAAACAGCAGAGACTGTCGTACGCGAGTGTGGCAGCGGCGCTCCCTAGGAGGCTGGAGCAGACCGCGCTACACTCCGTCGTAGTCACTGCTGTAGACGAGACAGAAACCGGAGAGGAAGTGTTGGAAAGGATAAGGAAGGTGATGAACGCCAAGGAGAGTGGTATAGCAGTGGAGAGAATTAGGAAAGCGAAAGACCAGAAGGTAATAGTGGGGTGCAAAACAAAAGAAGAAAGACAAAAGGTTAAAGAAAAGCTGAAGGGAGACAAAGAACTGAAGGTAGAAGAAATGAAAAATAAGGACCCCCTGGTGATTCTGAGAGACGTCTTCAAGTATAACACTGATGAAGACGTCCTGGACGCTCTGAGGAACCAGAACAAGGGGGTCCTTAGCGAATTAACTGGTCTTAACATGGACATTGCGTACAAAAAGCGCACAAGGAATCCCAACACGCAGCATATTGTCGTGAGGGTGTCCCCCCGAATCTGGCAGCAGTTGGTCGATGCAGAAACCGTCCTCATTGACCTCCAGCGAGTGAGAGTGGCGGACCAATCGCCACTAGTCCAGTGCTCACTCTGCTTGGGGTATGGACACGGAAGGCGGTTCTGCACCGAAACCACTGAGAAATGTTGCCACTGCGGGGGACCTCACATGAGATCCGAGTGCGCAGACTTGCTCGCCGGTGCATCCCCATCGTGCTGTAACTGCACGAAAGCCAAGGGAGACAGGACTGACCATAACGCCTTCAGTCAGGACTGTCCGATCCGACGGAAATGGGATGCACTGGCTCGAGCCACAATTGCGTATTGTTAGAGTGCTTCTTCGAGCAGGTACTCAAAAAATCTAAACGCACATAATAGTAAAATTAGAGTCACCAATAGTAAAAAAGCATATTGGGACCATTTTCATAAGCAAAATGGCCCAATTGCAACCAGTAATAAAACAATTAAAGAAAAATAGTAGGACAACACAAATGTAAAATAGCATGAGCAAGAATAGTTAAATAAAACATAAAATGAGTACCTGTAACGAAATGAAAATTAAGATATAAATTTAAGAAACATAATTAAACTCATTAGACAACAAAATTGGTAATTAAAACAGTAAATTAGATAAAAATAAGTTATAAATAAGATAAACAACTATAATGTTGACTATATATCTGAGTATATATAAAACCAGCATAGATATTAAAGAAGATGGACAAAAAAGTGTTTATCATAAAACAAAAAGCAAACTGGAAATAAAAATGTAGCAGAAAGGAATATGTTAGAAAATATATATAAATAAAAAAGCAAGATTCAAAATGAGTAGTAAATGCCAGCCTTAAATAAATACCCACAAATAAGCAAAATACAACAAGTAAAAATAATAAACAAGTAGGTACAAACAAAAGAACTTAGAAACTGAAGAAACACCCACACTAACCTTCAAACCCATATACATTATACTTAAAAGTTAAGCAAACAATTCAAAATAGCGAAAACAGGCTCTGATCAAGTCAGAGGGACGAAAATTTAAAAAAAAAAAAAAAAAAAAAAAAAAAAACCTAACCTAACCTAACCTAACCTAACCTAACCATACAAATACCGACTTTTATTTGTTGACTTACAGTCGCATGCGATATATCAAATTAAGCGTCTCGGTGCCTATTGTGCGATAATACCTTAATAAGACACACGTTTTATATCAAAAACGTGATTTTTTGACCTTTTTCGCATTTTCTTAAAGACTTGTAAAATTTTTATAATTATTTGGCTTTAAAATACTTCTTTTATCTAAATTATTAGTTTCTGACTGCTTTTTAAGTAGTGCCTATCGCGCTGGTTGCGCCCCCTATCGCATTGTATCGTTTTCGGTAGTAGAAAGTTATTATTTAATTGTTTTACGCTAGAAAACGTACTTTTGTCTTAGGAAAAAACCAAAAAAGATTTTTCTTGACTTTTTCTTCAAGTGAATATAGCCGTGTGGTACATCATAATTAGCGGCTCGCGGCGCTCTATCTACTGAGCGACTGCATTTATTTACGTGTCATAGAAAAATCCTTCAAAAACTTAAATTTTCCGAAAATTTTGACCGTTTTAGGGTGATTTTGCGCGTTTTTTCAAATTTCCTCCAACACCTGGCTTGTTTCTGCACATCCCGTGGCTGGTTCACCTTTGCCCGACGTCCCCGCACGTACCTGCAACAGAAAAAACACCAATTATAGCAAGAAATTGAAAAAGCTGCCCGACCACTCTGAAACCGTCGACCCAAAATCCACCTAAGCCCTGACAAATTTCGATACTTCATACAAATACCGACTTTTATTTGTTGACTTACAGTCGCATGCGATATATCAAATTAAGCGTCTCGGTGCCTATTGTGCGATAATACCTTAATAAGACACACGTTTTATATCAAAAACGTGATTTTTTGACCTTTTTCGCATTTTCTTAAAGACTTGTAAAATTTTTATAATTATTTGGCTTTAAAATACTTCTTTTATCTAAATTATTAGTTTCTGACTGCTTTTTAAGTAGTGCCTATCGCGCTGGTTGCGCCCCCTATCGCATTGTATCGTTTTCGGTAGTAGAAAGTTATTATTTAATTGTTTTACGCTAGAAAACGTACTTTTGTCTTAGGAAAAAACCAAAAAAGATTTTTCTTGACTTTTTCTTCAAGTGAATATAGCCGTGTGGTACATCATAATTAGCGGCTCGCGGCGCTCTATCTACTGAGCGACTGCATTTATTTACGTGTCATAGAAAAATCCTTCAAAAACTTAAATTTTCCGAAAATTTTGACCGTTTTAGGGTGATTTTGCGCGTTTTTTCAAATTTCCTCCAACACCTGGCTTGTTTCTGCACATCCCGTGGCTGGTTCACCTTTGCCCGACGTCCCCGCACGTACCTGCAACAGAAAAAACACCAATTATAGCAAGAAATTGAAAAAGCTGCCCGACCACTCTGAAACCGTCGACCCAAAATCCACCTAAGCCCTGACAAATTTCGATACTTCATACAAATACCGACTTTTATTTGTTGACTTACAGTCGCATGCGATATATCAAATTAAGCGTCTCGGTGCCTATTGTGCGATAATACCTTAATAAGACACACGTTTTATATCAAAAACGTGATTTTTTGACCTTTTTCGCATTTTCTTAAAGACTTGTAAAATTTTTATAATTATTTGGCTTTAAAATACTTCTTTTATCTAAATTATTAGTTTCTGACTGCTTTTTAAGTAGTGCCTATCGCGCTGGTTGCGCCCCCTATCGCATTGTATCGTTTTCGGTAGTAGAAAGTTATTATTTAATTGTTTTACGCTAGAAAACGTACTTTTGTCTTAGGAAAAAACCAAAAAAGATTTTTCTTGACTTTTTCTTCAAGTGAATATAGCCGTGTGGTACATCATAATTAGCGGCTCGCGGCGCTCTATCTACTGAGCGACTGCATTTATTTACGTGTCATAGAAAAATCCTTCAAAAACTTAAATTTTCCGAAAATTTTGACCGTTTTAGGGTGATTTTGCGCGTTTTTTCAAATTTCCTCCAACACCTGGCTTGTTTCTGCACATCCCGTGGCTGGTTCACCTTTGCCCGACGTCCCCGCACGTACCTGCAACAGAAAAAACACCAATTATAGCAAGAAATTGAAAAAGCTGCCCGACCACTCTGAAACCGTCGACCCAAAATCCACCTAAGCCCTGACAAATTTCGATACTTCATACAAATACCGACTTTTATTTGTTGACTTACAGTCGCATGCGATATATCAAATTAAGCGTCTCGGTGCCTATTGTGCGATAATACCTTAATAAGACACACGTTTTATATCAAAAACGTGATTTTTTGACCTTTTTCGCATTTTCTTAAAGACTTGTAAAATTTTTATAATTATTTGGCTTTAAAATACTTCTTTTATCTAAATTATTAGTTTCTGACTGCTTTTTAAGTAGTGCCTATCGCGCTGGTTGCGCCCCCTATCGCATTGTATCGTTTTCGGTAGTAGAAAGTTATTATTTAATTGTTTTACGCTAGAAAACGTACTTTTGTCTTAGGAAAAAACCAAAAAAGATTTTTCTTGACTTTTTCTTCAAGTGAATATAGCCGTGTGGTACATCATAATTAGCGGCTCGCGGCGCTCTATCTACTGAGCGACTGCATTTATTTACGTGTCATAGAAAAATCCTTCAAAAACTTAAATTTTCCGAAAATTTTGACCGTTTTAGGGTGATTTTGCGCGTTTTTTCAAATTTCCTCCAACACCTGGCTTGTTTCTGCACATCCCGTGGCTGGTTCACCTTTGCCCGACGTCCCCGCACGTACCTGCAACAGAAAAAACACCAATTATAGCAAGAAATTGAAAAAGCTGCCCGACCACTCTGAAACCGTCGACCCAAAATCCACCTAAGCCCTGACAAATTTCGATACTTCATACAAATACCGACTTTTATTTGTTGACTTACAGTCGCATGCGATATATCAAATTAAGCGTCTCGGTGCCTATTGTGCGATAATACCTTAATAAGACACACGTTTTATATCAAAAACGTGATTTTTTGACCTTTTTCGCATTTTCTTAAAGACTTGTAAAATTTTTATAATTATTTGGCTTTAAAATACTTCTTTTATCTAAATTATTAGTTTCTGACTGCTTTTTAAGTAGTGCCTATCGCGCTGGTTGCGCCCCCTATCGCATTGTATCGTTTTCGGTAGTAGAAAGTTATTATTTAATTGTTTTACGCTAGAAAACGTACTTTTGTCTTAGGAAAAAACCAAAAAAGATTTTTCTTGACTTTTTCTTCAAGTGAATATAGCCGTGTGGTACATCATAATTAGCGGCTCGCGGCGCTCTATCTACTGAGCGACTGCATTTATTTACGTGTCATAGAAAAATCCTTCAAAAACTTAAATTTTCCGAAAATTTTGACCGTTTTAGGGTGATTTTGCGCGTTTTTTCAAATTTCCTCCAACACCTGGCTTGTTTCTGCACATCCCGTGGCTGGTTCACCTTTGCCCGACGTCCCCGCACGTACCTGCAACAGAAAAAACACCAATTATAGCAAGAAATTGAAAAAGCTGCCCGACCACTCTGAAACCGTCGACCCAAAATCCACCTAAGCCCTGACAAATTTCGATACTTCATACAAATACCGACTTTTATTTGTTGACTTACAGTCGCATGCGATATATCAAATTAAGCGTCTCGGTGCCTATTGTGCGATAATACCTTAATAAGACACACGTTTTATATCAAAAACGTGATTTTTTGACCTTTTTCGCATTTTCTTAAAGACTTGTAAAATTTTTATAATTATTTGGCTTTAAAATACTTCTTTTATCTAAATTATTAGTTTCTGACTGCTTTTTAAGTAGTGCCTATCGCGCTGGTTGCGCCCCCTATCGCATTGTATCGTTTTCGGTAGTAGAAAGTTATTATTTAATTGTTTTACGCTAGAAAACGTACTTTTGTCTTAGGAAAAAACCAAAAAAGATTTTTCTTGACTTTTTCTTCAAGTGAATATAGCCGTGTGGTACATCATAATTAGCGGCTCGCGGCGCTCTATCTACTGAGCGACTGCATTTATTTACGTGTCATAGAAAAATCCTTCAAAAACTTAAATTTTCCGAAAATTTTGACCGTTTTAGGGTGATTTTGCGCGTTTTTTCAAATTTCCTCCAACACCTGGCTTGTTTCTGCACATCCCGTGGCTGGTTCACCTTTGCCCGACGTCCCCGCACGTACCTGCAACAGAAAAAACACCAATTATAGCAAGAAATTGAAAAAGCTGCCCGACCACTCTGAAACCGTCGACCCAAAATCCACCTAAGCCCTGACAAATTTCGATACTTCATACAAATACCGACTTTTATTTGTTGACTTACAGTCGCATGCGATATATCAAATTAAGCGTCTCGGTGCCTATTGTGCGATAATACCTTAATAAGACACACGTTTTATATCAAAAACGTGATTTTTTGACCTTTTTCGCATTTTCTTAAAGACTTGTAAAATTTTTATAATTATTTGGCTTTAAAATACTTCTTTTATCTAAATTATTAGTTTCTGACTGCTTTTTAAGTAGTGCCTATCGCGCTGGTTGCGCCCCCTATCGCATTGTATCGTTTTCGGTAGTAGAAAGTTATTATTTAATTGTTTTACGCTAGAAAACGTACTTTTGTCTTAGGAAAAAACCAAAAAAGATTTTTCTTGACTTTTTCTTCAAGTGAATATAGCCGTGTGGTACATCATAATTAGCGGCTCGCGGCGCTCTATCTACTGAGCGACTGCATTTATTTACGTGTCATAGAAAAATCCTTCAAAAACTTAAATTTTCCGAAAATTTTGACCGTTTTAGGGTGATTTTGCGCGTTTTTTCAAATTTCCTCCAACACCTGGCTTGTTTCTGCACATCCCGTGGCTGGTTCACCTTTGCCCGACGTCCCCGCACGTACCTGCAACAGAAAAAACACCAATTATAGCAAGAAATTGAAAAAGCTGCCCGACCACTCTGAAACCGTCGACCCAAAATCCACCTAAGCCCTGACAAATTTCGATACTTCATACAAATACCGACTTTTATTTGTTGACTTACAGTCGCATGCGATATATCAAATTAAGCGTCTCGGTGCCTATTGTGCGATAATACCTTAATAAGACACACGTTTTATATCAAAAACGTGATTTTTTGACCTTTTTCGCATTTTCTTAAAGACTTGTAAAATTTTTATAATTATTTGGCTTTAAAATACTTCTTTTATCTAAATTATTAGTTTCTGACTGCTTTTTAAGTAGTGCCTATCGCGCTGGTTGCGCCCCCTATCGCATTGTATCGTTTTCGGTAGTAGAAAGTTATTATTTAATTGTTTTACGCTAGAAAACGTACTTTTGTCTTAGGAAAAAACCAAAAAAGATTTTTCTTGACTTTTTCTTCAAGTGAATATAGCCGTGTGGTACATCATAATTAGCGGCTCGCGGCGCTCTATCTACTGAGCGACTGCATTTATTTACGTGTCATAGAAAAATCCTTCAAAAACTTAAATTTTCCGAAAATTTTGACCGTTTTAGGGTGATTTTGCGCGTTTTTTCAAATTTCCTCCAACACCTGGCTTGTTTCTGCACATCCCGTGGCTGGTTCACCTTTGCCCGACGTCCCCGCACGTACCTGCAACAGAAAAAACACCAATTATAGCAAGAAATTGAAAAAGCTGCCCGACCACTCTGAAACCGTCGACCCAAAATCCACCTAAGCCCTGACAAATTTCGATACTTCATACAAATACCGACTTTTATTTGTTGACTTACAGTCGCATGCGATATATCAAATTAAGCGTCTCGGTGCCTATTGTGCGATAATACCTTAATAAGACACACGTTTTATATCAAAAACGTGATTTTTTGACCTTTTTCGCATTTTCTTAAAGACTTGTAAAATTTTTATAATTATTTGGCTTTAAAATACTTCTTTTATCTAAATTATTAGTTTCTGACTGCTTTTTAAGTAGTGCCTATCGCGCTGGTTGCGCCCCCTATCGCATTGTATCGTTTTCGGTAGTAGAAAGTTATTATTTAATTGTTTTACGCTAGAAAACGTACTTTTGTCTTAGGAAAAAACCAAAAAAGATTTTTCTTGACTTTTTCTTCAAGTGAATATAGCCGTGTGGTACATCATAATTAGCGGCTCGCGGCGCTCTATCTACTGAGCGACTGCATTTATTTACGTGTCATAGAAAAATCCTTCAAAAACTTAAATTTTCCGAAAATTTTGACCGTTTTAGGGTGATTTTGCGCGTTTTTTCAAATTTCCTCCAACACCTGGCTTGTTTCTGCACATCCCGTGGCTGGTTCACCTTTGCCCGACGTCCCCGCACGTACCTGCAACAGAAAAAACACCAATTATAGCAAGAAATTGAAAAAGCTGCCCGACCACTCTGAAACCGTCGACCCAAAATCCACCTAAGCCCTGACAAATTTCGATACTTCATACAAATACCGACTTTTATTTGTTGACTTACAGTCGCATGCGATATATCAAATTAAGCGTCTCGGTGCCTATTGTGCGATAATACCTTAATAAGACACACGTTTTATATCAAAAACGTGATTTTTTGACCTTTTTCGCATTTTCTTAAAGACTTGTAAAATTTTTATAATTATTTGGCTTTAAAATACTTCTTTTATCTAAATTATTAGTTTCTGACTGCTTTTTAAGTAGTGCCTATCGCGCTGGTTGCGCCCCCTATCGCATTGTATCGTTTTCGGTAGTAGAAAGTTATTATTTAATTGTTTTACGCTAGAAAACGTACTTTTGTCTTAGGAAAAAACCAAAAAAGATTTTTCTTGACTTTTTCTTCAAGTGAATATAGCCGTGTGGTACATCATAATTAGCGGCTCGCGGCGCTCTATCTACTGAGCGACTGCATTTATTTACGTGTCATAGAAAAATCCTTCAAAAACTTAAATTTTCCGAAAATTTTGACCGTTTTAGGGTGATTTTGCGCGTTTTTTCAAATTTCCTCCAACACCTGGCTTGTTTCTGCACATCCCGTGGCTGGTTCACCTTTGCCCGACGTCCCCGCACGTACCTGCAACAGAAAAAACACCAATTATAGCAAGAAATTGAAAAAGCTGCCCGACCACTCTGAAACCGTCGACCCAAAATCCACCTAAGCCCTGACAAATTTCGATACTTCATACAAATACCGACTTTTATTTGTTGACTTACAGTCGCATGCGATATATCAAATTAAGCGTCTCGGTGCCTATTGTGCGATAATACCTTAATAAGACACACGTTTTATATCAAAAACGTGATTTTTTGACCTTTTTCGCATTTTCTTAAAGACTTGTAAAATTTTTATAATTATTTGGCTTTAAAATACTTCTTTTATCTAAATTATTAGTTTCTGACTGCTTTTTAAGTAGTGCCTATCGCGCTGGTTGCGCCCCCTATCGCATTGTATCGTTTTCGGTAGTAGAAAGTTATTATTTAATTGTTTTACGCTAGAAAACGTACTTTTGTCTTAGGAAAAAACCAAAAAAGATTTTTCTTGACTTTTTCTTCAAGTGAATATAGCCGTGTGGTACATCATAATTAGCGGCTCGCGGCGCTCTATCTACTGAGCGACTGCATTTATTTACGTGTCATAGAAAAATCCTTCAAAAACTTAAATTTTCCGAAAATTTTGACCGTTTTAGGGTGATTTTGCGCGTTTTTTCAAATTTCCTCCAACACCTGGCTTGTTTCTGCACATCCCGTGGCTGGTTCACCTTTGCCCGACGTCCCCGCACGTACCTGCAACAGAAAAAACACCAATTATAGCAAGAAATTGAAAAAGCTGCCCGACCACTCTGAAACCGTCGACCCAAAATCCACCTAAGCCCTGACAAATTTCGATACTTCATACAAATACCGACTTTTATTTGTTGACTTACAGTCGCATGCGATATATCAAATTAAGCGTCTCGGTGCCTATTGTGCGATAATACCTTAATAAGACACACGTTTTATATCAAAAACGTGATTTTTTGACCTTTTTCGCATTTTCTTAAAGACTTGTAAAATTTTTATAATTATTTGGCTTTAAAATACTTCTTTTATCTAAATTATTAGTTTCTGACTGCTTTTTAAGTAGTGCCTATCGCGCTGGTTGCGCCCCCTATCGCATTGTATCGTTTTCGGTAGTAGAAAGTTATTATTTAATTGTTTTACGCTAGAAAACGTACTTTTGTCTTAGGAAAAAACCAAAAAAGATTTTTCTTGACTTTTTCTTCAAGTGAATATAGCCGTGTGGTACATCATAATTAGCGGCTCGCGGCGCTCTATCTACTGAGCGACTGCATTTATTTACGTGTCATAGAAAAATCCTTCAAAAACTTAAATTTTCCGAAAATTTTGACCGTTTTAGGGTGATTTTGCGCGTTTTTTCAAATTTCCTCCAACACCTGGCTTGTTTCTGCACATCCCGTGGCTGGTTCACCTTTGCCCGACGTCCCCGCACGTACCTGCAACAGAAAAAACACCAATTATAGCAAGAAATTGAAAAAGCTGCCCGACCACTCTGAAACCGTCGACCCAAAATCCACCTAAGCCCTGACAAATTTCGATACTTCATACAAATACCGACTTTTATTTGTTGACTTACAGTCGCATGCGATATATCAAATTAAGCGTCTCGGTGCCTATTGTGCGATAATACCTTAATAAGACACACGTTTTATATCAAAAACGTGATTTTTTGACCTTTTTCGCATTTTCTTAAAGACTTGTAAAATTTTTATAATTATTTGGCTTTAAAATACTTCTTTTATCTAAATTATTAGTTTCTGACTGCTTTTTAAGTAGTGCCTATCGCGCTGGTTGCGCCCCCTATCGCATTGTATCGTTTTCGGTAGTAGAAAGTTATTATTTAATTGTTTTACGCTAGAAAACGTACTTTTGTCTTAGGAAAAAACCAAAAAAGATTTTTCTTGACTTTTTCTTCAAGTGAATATAGCCGTGTGGTACATCATAATTAGCGGCTCGCGGCGCTCTATCTACTGAGCGACTGCATTTATTTACGTGTCATAGAAAAATCCTTCAAAAACTTAAATTTTCCGAAAATTTTGACCGTTTTAGGGTGATTTTGCGCGTTTTTTCAAATTTCCTCCAACACCTGGCTTGTTTCTGCACATCCCGTGGCTGGTTCACCTTTGCCCGACGTCCCCGCACGTACCTGCAACAGAAAAAACACCAATTATAGCAAGAAATTGAAAAAGCTGCCCGACCACTCTGAAACCGTCGACCCAAAATCCACCTAAGCCCTGACAAATTTCGATACTTCATACAAATACCGACTTTTATTTGTTGACTTACAGTCGCATGCGATATATCAAATTAAGCGTCTCGGTGCCTATTGTGCGATAATACCTTAATAAGACACACGTTTTATATCAAAAACGTGATTTTTTGACCTTTTTCGCATTTTCTTAAAGACTTGTAAAATTTTTATAATTATTTGGCTTTAAAATACTTCTTTTATCTAAATTATTAGTTTCTGACTGCTTTTTAAGTAGTGCCTATCGCGCTGGTTGCGCCCCCTATCGCATTGTATCGTTTTCGGTAGTAGAAAGTTATTATTTAATTGTTTTACGCTAGAAAACGTACTTTTGTCTTAGGAAAAAACCAAAAAAGATTTTTCTTGACTTTTTCTTCAAGTGAATATAGCCGTGTGGTACATCATAATTAGCGGCTCGCGGCGCTCTATCTACTGAGCGACTGCATTTATTTACGTGTCATAGAAAAATCCTTCAAAAACTTAAATTTTCCGAAAATTTTGACCGTTTTAGGGTGATTTTGCGCGTTTTTTCAAATTTCCTCCAACACCTGGCTTGTTTCTGCACATCCCGTGGCTGGTTCACCTTTGCCCGACGTCCCCGCACGTACCTGCAACAGAAAAAACACCAATTATAGCAAGAAATTGAAAAAGCTGCCCGACCACTCTGAAACCGTCGACCCAAAATCCACCTAAGCCCTGACAAATTTCGATACTTCATACAAATACCGACTTTTATTTGTTGACTTACAGTCGCATGCGATATATCAAATTAAGCGTCTCGGTGCCTATTGTGCGATAATACCTTAATAAGACACACGTTTTATATCAAAAACGTGATTTTTTGACCTTTTTCGCATTTTCTTAAAGACTTGTAAAATTTTTATAATTATTTGGCTTTAAAATACTTCTTTTATCTAAATTATTAGTTTCTGACTGCTTTTTAAGTAGTGCCTATCGCGCTGGTTGCGCCCCCTATCGCATTGTATCGTTTTCGGTAGTAGAAAGTTATTATTTAATTGTTTTACGCTAGAAAACGTACTTTTGTCTTAGGAAAAAACCAAAAAAGATTTTTCTTGACTTTTTCTTCAAGTGAATATAGCCGTGTGGTACATCATAATTAGCGGCTCGCGGCGCTCTATCTACTGAGCGACTGCATTTATTTACGTGTCATAGAAAAATCCTTCAAAAACTTAAATTTTCCGAAAATTTTGACCGTTTTAGGGTGATTTTGCGCGTTTTTTCAAATTTCCTCCAACACCTGGCTTGTTTCTGCACATCCCGTGGCTGGTTCACCTTTGCCCGACGTCCCCGCACGTACCTGCAACAGAAAAAACACCAATTATAGCAAGAAATTGAAAAAGCTGCCCGACCACTCTGAAACCGTCGACCCAAAATCCACCTAAGCCCTGACAAATTTCGATACTTCATACAAATACCGACTTTTATTTGTTGACTTACAGTCGCATGCGATATATCAAATTAAGCGTCTCGGTGCCTATTGTGCGATAATACCTTAATAAGACACACGTTTTATATCAAAAACGTGATTTTTTGACCTTTTTCGCATTTTCTTAAAGACTTGTAAAATTTTTATAATTATTTGGCTTTAAAATACTTCTTTTATCTAAATTATTAGTTTCTGACTGCTTTTTAAGTAGTGCCTATCGCGCTGGTTGCGCCCCCTATCGCATTGTATCGTTTTCGGTAGTAGAAAGTTATTATTTAATTGTTTTACGCTAGAAAACGTACTTTTGTCTTAGGAAAAAACCAAAAAAGATTTTTCTTGACTTTTTCTTCAAGTGAATATAGCCGTGTGGTACATCATAATTAGCGGCTCGCGGCGCTCTATCTACTGAGCGACTGCATTTATTTACGTGTCATAGAAAAATCCTTCAAAAACTTAAATTTTCCGAAAATTTTGACCGTTTTAGGGTGATTTTGCGCGTTTTTTCAAATTTCCTCCAACACCTGGCTTGTTTCTGCACATCCCGTGGCTGGTTCACCTTTGCCCGACGTCCCCGCACGTACCTGCAACAGAAAAAACACCAATTATAGCAAGAAATTGAAAAAGCTGCCCGACCACTCTGAAACCGTCGACCCAAAATCCACCTAAGCCCTGACAAATTTCGATACTTCATACAAATACCGACTTTTATTTGTTGACTTACAGTCGCATGCGATATATCAAATTAAGCGTCTCGGTGCCTATTGTGCGATAATACCTTAATAAGACACACGTTTTATATCAAAAACGTGATTTTTTGACCTTTTTCGCATTTTCTTAAAGACTTGTAAAATTTTTATAATTATTTGGCTTTAAAATACTTCTTTTATCTAAATTATTAGTTTCTGACTGCTTTTTAAGTAGTGCCTATCGCGCTGGTTGCGCCCCCTATCGCATTGTATCGTTTTCGGTAGTAGAAAGTTATTATTTAATTGTTTTACGCTAGAAAACGTACTTTTGTCTTAGGAAAAAACCAAAAAAGATTTTTCTTGACTTTTTCTTCAAGTGAATATAGCCGTGTGGTACATCATAATTAGCGGCTCGCGGCGCTCTATCTACTGAGCGACTGCATTTATTTACGTGTCATAGAAAAATCCTTCAAAAACTTAAATTTTCCGAAAATTTTGACCGTTTTAGGGTGATTTTGCGCGTTTTTTCAAATTTCCTCCAACACCTGGCTTGTTTCTGCACATCCCGTGGCTGGTTCACCTTTGCCCGACGTCCCCGCACGTACCTGCAACAGAAAAAACACCAATTATAGCAAGAAATTGAAAAAGCTGCCCGACCACTCTGAAACCGTCGACCCAAAATCCACCTAAGCCCTGACAAATTTCGATACTTCATACAAATACCGACTTTTATTTGTTGACTTACAGTCGCATGCGATATATCAAATTAAGCGTCTCGGTGCCTATTGTGCGATAATACCTTAATAAGACACACGTTTTATATCAAAAACGTGATTTTTTGACCTTTTTCGCATTTTCTTAAAGACTTGTAAAATTTTTATAATTATTTGGCTTTAAAATACTTCTTTTATCTAAATTATTAGTTTCTGACTGCTTTTTAAGTAGTGCCTATCGCGCTGGTTGCGCCCCCTATCGCATTGTATCGTTTTCGGTAGTAGAAAGTTATTATTTAATTGTTTTACGCTAGAAAACGTACTTTTGTCTTAGGAAAAAACCAAAAAAGATTTTTCTTGACTTTTTCTTCAAGTGAATATAGCCGTGTGGTACATCATAATTAGCGGCTCGCGGCGCTCTATCTACTGAGCGACTGCATTTATTTACGTGTCATAGAAAAATCCTTCAAAAACTTAAATTTTCCGAAAATTTTGACCGTTTTAGGGTGATTTTGCGCGTTTTTTCAAATTTCCTCCAACACCTGGCTTGTTTCTGCACATCCCGTGGCTGGTTCACCTTTGCCCGACGTCCCCGCACGTACCTGCAACAGAAAAAACACCAATTATAGCAAGAAATTGAAAAAGCTGCCCGACCACTCTGAAACCGTCGACCCAAAATCCACCTAAGCCCTGACAAATTTCGATACTTCATACAAATACCGACTTTTATTTGTTGACTTACAGTCGCATGCGATATATCAAATTAAGCGTCTCGGTGCCTATTGTGCGATAATACCTTAATAAGACACACGTTTTATATCAAAAACGTGATTTTTTGACCTTTTTCGCATTTTCTTAAAGACTTGTAAAATTTTTATAATTATTTGGCTTTAAAATACTTCTTTTATCTAAATTATTAGTTTCTGACTGCTTTTTAAGTAGTGCCTATCGCGCTGGTTGCGCCCCCTATCGCATTGTATCGTTTTCGGTAGTAGAAAGTTATTATTTAATTGTTTTACGCTAGAAAACGTACTTTTGTCTTAGGAAAAAACCAAAAAAGATTTTTCTTGACTTTTTCTTCAAGTGAATATAGCCGTGTGGTACATCATAATTAGCGGCTCGCGGCGCTCTATCTACTGAGCGACTGCATTTATTTACGTGTCATAGAAAAATCCTTCAAAAACTTAAATTTTCCGAAAATTTTGACCGTTTTAGGGTGATTTTGCGCGTTTTTTCAAATTTCCTCCAACACCTGGCTTGTTTCTGCACATCCCGTGGCTGGTTCACCTTTGCCCGACGTCCCCGCACGTACCTGCAACAGAAAAAACACCAATTATAGCAAGAAATTGAAAAAGCTGCCCGACCACTCTGAAACCGTCGACCCAAAATCCACCTAAGCCCTGACAAATTTCGATACTTCATACAAATACCGACTTTTATTTGTTGACTTACAGTCGCATGCGATATATCAAATTAAGCGTCTCGGTGCCTATTGTGCGATAATACCTTAATAAGACACACGTTTTATATCAAAAACGTGATTTTTTGACCTTTTTCGCATTTTCTTAAAGACTTGTAAAATTTTTATAATTATTTGGCTTTAAAATACTTCTTTTATCTAAATTATTAGTTTCTGACTGCTTTTTAAGTAGTGCCTATCGCGCTGGTTGCGCCCCCTATCGCATTGTATCGTTTTCGGTAGTAGAAAGTTATTATTTAATTGTTTTACGCTAGAAAACGTACTTTTGTCTTAGGAAAAAACCAAAAAAGATTTTTCTTGACTTTTTCTTCAAGTGAATATAGCCGTGTGGTACATCATAATTAGCGGCTCGCGGCGCTCTATCTACTGAGCGACTGCATTTATTTACGTGTCATAGAAAAATCCTTCAAAAACTTAAATTTTCCGAAAATTTTGACCGTTTTAGGGTGATTTTGCGCGTTTTTTCAAATTTCCTCCAACACCTGGCTTGTTTCTGCACATCCCGTGGCTGGTTCACCTTTGCCCGACGTCCCCGCACGTACCTGCAACAGAAAAAACACCAATTATAGCAAGAAATTGAAAAAGCTGCCCGACCACTCTGAAACCGTCGACCCAAAATCCACCTAAGCCCTGACAAATTTCGATACTTCATACAAATACCGACTTTTATTTGTTGACTTACAGTCGCATGCGATATATCAAATTAAGCGTCTCGGTGCCTATTGTGCGATAATACCTTAATAAGACACACGTTTTATATCAAAAACGTGATTTTTTGACCTTTTTCGCATTTTCTTAAAGACTTGTAAAATTTTTATAATTATTTGGCTTTAAAATACTTCTTTTATCTAAATTATTAGTTTCTGACTGCTTTTTAAGTAGTGCCTATCGCGCTGGTTGCGCCCCCTATCGCATTGTATCGTTTTCGGTAGTAGAAAGTTATTATTTAATTGTTTTACGCTAGAAAACGTACTTTTGTCTTAGGAAAAAACCAAAAAAGATTTTTCTTGACTTTTTCTTCAAGTGAATATAGCCGTGTGGTACATCATAATTAGCGGCTCGCGGCGCTCTATCTACTGAGCGACTGCATTTATTTACGTGTCATAGAAAAATCCTTCAAAAACTTAAATTTTCCGAAAATTTTGACCGTTTTAGGGTGATTTTGCGCGTTTTTTCAAATTTCCTCCAACACCTGGCTTGTTTCTGCACATCCCGTGGCTGGTTCACCTTTGCCCGACGTCCCCGCACGTACCTGCAACAGAAAAAACACCAATTATAGCAAGAAATTGAAAAAGCTGCCCGACCACTCTGAAACCGTCGACCCAAAATCCACCTAAGCCCTGACAAATTTCGATACTTCATACAAATACCGACTTTTATTTGTTGACTTACAGTCGCATGCGATATATCAAATTAAGCGTCTCGGTGCCTATTGTGCGATAATACCTTAATAAGACACACGTTTTATATCAAAAACGTGATTTTTTGACCTTTTTCGCATTTTCTTAAAGACTTGTAAAATTTTTATAATTATTTGGCTTTAAAATACTTCTTTTATCTAAATTATTAGTTTCTGACTGCTTTTTAAGTAGTGCCTATCGCGCTGGTTGCGCCCCCTATCGCATTGTATCGTTTTCGGTAGTAGAAAGTTATTATTTAATTGTTTTACGCTAGAAAACGTACTTTTGTCTTAGGAAAAAACCAAAAAAGATTTTTCTTGACTTTTTCTTCAAGTGAATATAGCCGTGTGGTACATCATAATTAGCGGCTCGCGGCGCTCTATCTACTGAGCGACTGCATTTATTTACGTGTCATAGAAAAATCCTTCAAAAACTTAAATTTTCCGAAAATTTTGACCGTTTTAGGGTGATTTTGCGCGTTTTTTCAAATTTCCTCCAACACCTGGCTTGTTTCTGCACATCCCGTGGCTGGTTCACCTTTGCCCGACGTCCCCGCACGTACCTGCAACAGAAAAAACACCAATTATAGCAAGAAATTGAAAAAGCTGCCCGACCACTCTGAAACCGTCGACCCAAAATCCACCTAAGCCCTGACAAATTTCGATACTTCATACAAATACCGACTTTTATTTGTTGACTTACAGTCGCATGCGATATATCAAATTAAGCGTCTCGGTGCCTATTGTGCGATAATACCTTAATAAGACACACGTTTTATATCAAAAACGTGATTTTTTGACCTTTTTCGCATTTTCTTAAAGACTTGTAAAATTTTTATAATTATTTGGCTTTAAAATACTTCTTTTATCTAAATTATTAGTTTCTGACTGCTTTTTAAGTAGTGCCTATCGCGCTGGTTGCGCCCCCTATCGCATTGTATCGTTTTCGGTAGTAGAAAGTTATTATTTAATTGTTTTACGCTAGAAAACGTACTTTTGTCTTAGGAAAAAACCAAAAAAGATTTTTCTTGACTTTTTCTTCAAGTGAATATAGCCGTGTGGTACATCATAATTAGCGGCTCGCGGCGCTCTATCTACTGAGCGACTGCATTTATTTACGTGTCATAGAAAAATCCTTCAAAAACTTAAATTTTCCGAAAATTTTGACCGTTTTAGGGTGATTTTGCGCGTTTTTTCAAATTTCCTCCAACACCTGGCTTGTTTCTGCACATCCCGTGGCTGGTTCACCTTTGCCCGACGTCCCCGCACGTACCTGCAACAGAAAAAACACCAATTATAGCAAGAAATTGAAAAAGCTGCCCGACCACTCTGAAACCGTCGACCCAAAATCCACCTAAGCCCTGACAAATTTCGATACTTCATACAAATACCGACTTTTATTTGTTGACTTACAGTCGCATGCGATATATCAAATTAAGCGTCTCGGTGCCTATTGTGCGATAATACCTTAATAAGACACACGTTTTATATCAAAAACGTGATTTTTTGACCTTTTTCGCATTTTCTTAAAGACTTGTAAAATTTTTATAATTATTTGGCTTTAAAATACTTCTTTTATCTAAATTATTAGTTTCTGACTGCTTTTTAAGTAGTGCCTATCGCGCTGGTTGCGCCCCCTATCGCATTGTATCGTTTTCGGTAGTAGAAAGTTATTATTTAATTGTTTTACGCTAGAAAACGTACTTTTGTCTTAGGAAAAAACCAAAAAAGATTTTTCTTGACTTTTTCTTCAAGTGAATATAGCCGTGTGGTACATCATAATTAGCGGCTCGCGGCGCTCTATCTACTGAGCGACTGCATTTATTTACGTGTCATAGAAAAATCCTTCAAAAACTTAAATTTTCCGAAAATTTTGACCGTTTTAGGGTGATTTTGCGCGTTTTTTCAAATTTCCTCCAACACCTGGCTTGTTTCTGCACATCCCGTGGCTGGTTCACCTTTGCCCGACGTCCCCGCACGTACCTGCAACAGAAAAAACACCAATTATAGCAAGAAATTGAAAAAGCTGCCCGACCACTCTGAAACCGTCGACCCAAAATCCACCTAAGCCCTGACAAATTTCGATACTTCATACAAATACCGACTTTTATTTGTTGACTTACAGTCGCATGCGATATATCAAATTAAGCGTCTCGGTGCCTATTGTGCGATAATACCTTAATAAGACACACGTTTTATATCAAAAACGTGATTTTTTGACCTTTTTCGCATTTTCTTAAAGACTTGTAAAATTTTTATAATTATTTGGCTTTAAAATACTTCTTTTATCTAAATTATTAGTTTCTGACTGCTTTTTAAGTAGTGCCTATCGCGCTGGTTGCGCCCCCTATCGCATTGTATCGTTTTCGGTAGTAGAAAGTTATTATTTAATTGTTTTACGCTAGAAAACGTACTTTTGTCTTAGGAAAAAACCAAAAAAGATTTTTCTTGACTTTTTCTTCAAGTGAATATAGCCGTGTGGTACATCATAATTAGCGGCTCGCGGCGCTCTATCTACTGAGCGACTGCATTTATTTACGTGTCATAGAAAAATCCTTCAAAAACTTAAATTTTCCGAAAATTTTGACCGTTTTAGGGTGATTTTGCGCGTTTTTTCAAATTTCCTCCAACACCTGGCTTGTTTCTGCACATCCCGAGGCTGGTTCACCTTTGCCCGACGTCCCCGCACGTACCTGCAACAGAAAAAACACCAATTATAGCAAGAAATTGAAAAAAATCGCCCGCCCACCCCCCCATATTGTACTTACTAAGGTAAAGATAGTCGATATCCACAGTGGGTACCATCAATAACTTCTAAAGTAAGGCATATTTTGACACGGGGTTTTTACGACCTCAATTGTACGAGGATAGGCTTATTGCTTACCGTAATATCTTTATTAAAATATTTAGTTAGGATTTCGACAAAATTTATTTTTGTATTACTGCAAGTATTTTTATTTAAAACTTTTACAAACCTTTTACTGCAGTGTTATACTTACCACCCTTTCGACGCTTCACGTTGACCCGTCGTCGCATATCACGGCGAACCTGAAACAAAAAGAAAAGATTAGTCGAAAACAAGTCCCTCTGACATTTTAACAAGTTATACCTGTGTATTCCTCCGTGATTAGAAGATGTTTGGACATCGGACGCCCGCAAAAGTGACAAGGCAGAGAAGAAGCCCAACCCCTGTTGCTCACTCGAGTCCAACTACGAGTGTTAGACGGAGTATTGGGGAGTGGGAGACCGGAAAACCGGACGCACTTCCCAAGCCCCCGACCTCCCCGACAAAGTCCAGGACGCTTGAGCCCCCAAAGCCGAAACTGAAGACGACGCTCTCGCAAGTCGAGCCCAGAGTTGTTACTCGAAGAATGTCAGCAGAGGCGGTGGGGAGCCCACCCACACAGCAGAAGTCTAAATACATTGACCGCTTAACAGAAGCCAGAGCTTGTGTTACCAAGGCCAAATTGCACCTTGGTAACTCGCGAAACATCAAAACCGAGATAAAGAACGAGGTAACACAAGCGATTGAGAGGCTATACCAGTTGGTAAAAGAAGCGGAAAGTGTAAAAGGACAAAGAATGACTCAGCAAGAATCAGACAAGGATAAACAACCTGAGACGGAAAAGGAACCAGTGAAGGAGAAGGCTATAGAAGAAAGCGCACTAGTTAAGAAAATGGAAGAACATGCAAAGCTGATTCAAGATAGCAACGAGAAGATGGAAAAGCTAAGGGAGACGATTGAAAAGCAACAAGAGACACAGGAAAAGATAACATATGCGAATGTAGCAGCGGCGCACACCAGGAGGCAGACCCCTGAGCAGACCGCGCTACATTCCGTAGTAGTTACAGCAAAGGATGAAATGGAGACAGGAGAAGAAATCCTTAGCAGGATCAGGGAAGTTGTGAACGCAAAGGAAGGAGGAATAGCTGTGGAAAGAATACGAAAAGCGAAAGATAGGAAGGTGATCGTGGGCTGCAGAACGGAGGAAGAAAGAACACAAATAAAGGAGAGACTGACGAGAGCAAAAGAGCACCTTAACTTCCAGGACATGAAGAACAAGGACCCTCTTGTAATATTCAGGGATGTTTTTAAATTGAACAGCGATAAAGATATTGTTGATGCTTTGTGGGCTCAAAACAAAAAGGTGTTGAAAGATTTGGAGGAAAAAGAGAACAAGGTGGAAATTATCTACAAGAAGCCCTCCAGAAATCCCCAAGCGCACCATGTTGTCATGAGGGTGTCCCC
The DNA here is from genome assembly GCA_947579855.1 of Anticlea derivata. NCBI lineage: Eukaryota > Metazoa > Arthropoda > Insecta > Lepidoptera > Geometridae > Anticlea > Anticlea derivata. The sequence continues at coordinate 14,039,245 of OX388262.1, read as the reverse complement.
CAAGGTGTGGCAGCGCCTAGTCGAAGTAGGAACCGTCTTGATAGACCTCCAGCGAGTGAGCGTGGCGGACCAATCGCCACTGGTGCAATGCTCGCTCTGCCTTGGCTATGGGCATGGGAGACGGTTCTGCGAGGAGACTGTAGAAAAGTGTAGCCACTGTGGGGGGCCCCACATGAAAACAAAGTGCGCCGATTGGCTCGCGGGTGCGGTACCAGCTTGTTGCAACTGTGTTCACGCCAAGCTCGCAAAAGTGGACCATAACGCTTTTAGCAGTGAGTGTGTGATCAGAAAAAAGTGGGAGTCCATAGCTCGATCCACAATATCATACCACTGCTAAGGTGGACAGAAGCAACATCGAGCCTGCAAACAAAAACGTTTTTAACCGGCAGGTACTCATAGAAACGACTAGAAGAATAGCAAACACCAGTAAAAAAGCATATTGTAACCACTTTCATAAGAAAGTGGCCCAATTGCGGCAACCAAACAAAATTATTAAAACAAAATTTGGAAAATTACATCACACAATAGAAATAGCTTACAAAATAGAAATAGAACGCAAAATTAAAATAAATGAAAACACTCACCAGAAGCTGAATACTAGAGCTGTCATCAAGAAGCACTGGATACGAATAGCATCGCCAACCCAAGTAGAACACCCCATCAATGAGTACCTGCGGAAAAACAAACATGAAAACTTAAATTATTGTACAAATATGAAAAGACCATGCAAAAGTAAAATCTAGTAAATAAATATGATGAATATATATACTAAGATATATATACCCAGCATATATAAGTAAAACTTGTGTAACCTTTGAAATTAAATTTAAGAAAGAATAGTACAAAAACGAACGAAATTAGGAAAATAAGTTGTAATATTTAAAATTGAGTAACAGTAAAATGAAATAGGATTAGAATAGAAAAAGATATACCCGTAACGTGAAATAGATAGATAGATGAAATAGATAATGAAACCTTGGATGAAAAAATTAAATAACACTACCATAGGGAAAAGAAATAGAAGAAAATGTAAATTAGCAAACACAGTCTCTGATTACGTTAGAGGAACGAGAACTAAAAAAAAAAAAAAAAAAAAAAAAACCTAACCTAACCTTACCTAACCTAACCTAACCTAACCTAACCTAACCCAAACCTAACCCAAACCTAACCCAAACCTAACCAAACCTTTGCACAAAAGAAAGAATAGGCCTCTATTCATGTGAATGACCTTTCCAAAGGAACGCACCCTTTTGCATTTAGCCAAGAGCACAGTCCCAGGAATGGCACCTGTTTTTAATAGTATAAACATAACTAAAAGTATATTAAAACATTACCTTCACAGCACCACTTACTCACCAGTTAAAGTTGCCGAACTAGATAAAGTTCGGAATTCGCGCCGTAGTTATTCAAATTTTCCTTTCATCGAGATAGGTTCAATACCAGAAAAACACACCCTGGGAAAGGCCCGTCAAAGAAAGGGGAATCGCGTGCAGCAAGGTTTCTCTGGTTTTCGAAGTTTTCACATTATATCATCAATTTCAATTACAACCTATTAATTTCATAAGAGTGTACTAGGCGGAATGTGTCGCTATTCGGGGTTGCCGGAAAATTTGATATCCCAGATAGATAAAAACACCCCGCAGCTCGTTCCGCGTCACTAATCCCTTTAACAAAACTTGTTACAAAGCATTACTACTTGTATTACGCATACTATCTAATACGTATTCTACCTTATAAATCCTTTGAACATACTAGCAACTTTCCTAGCGACAGCTGGTAACATTTCATTTTTCATATAGAGATTGTAGGACCATGACGAATGATGCATCGATTTATCGATTTTCGACATTTTAGTATACAATGTGATTAATAATATGTATGCCATCCCGAATGAGGCTTATTCTACACCCAATTGGCAGTAAAGTTTGTTCTACGACTTTTGGAAATTGGACATTTTTCATTGAAAAAACTCTACGCGAAAATCAGCGGTTTTGGCGTCAAATCAGGTCAAACTCAATGAATCAGCTGTTTTCGGTAGCAATCTTGATTCCGAACTTCTTGTACGTTTAGTTAGTTCTAAACATGTTCAAAATACCAAAAACAGCTGATTTGAGAAACTTTTTGAATATTTTTTTTTAATATTAAAATATTGAAGTTGTTTTTCGCTCAAATTATTTATTTTCGTTGATAGAATAACCCCCTTTCGGGATCCATCCATGTATTCCAATACATGTTATGAATCAACTTGTATTTTCAATTCCTAACTTGTATTTTCAATTCGTCATAAATAAAAATGAATAAATATATTAGAACAGAGCTCGTTGCACATCCCTAAGTAGTATGAATGAATGAAAGGAATCGTCGCCTCGTCGGTGTGTGTATGCAAGTGCATGGTGTAAAGTGTGTGTGTAAGTTGTTGGGAATTGTAACGAGCTCTGTTCGAATATATTTAATCATACAATTACAAGTTCCTACGCTGCATTAAGGTGGATCAACAAGAGATTGTTCCTGCCAAATAGTAGGTAGTTGTTGGCAAATCGTAGTTTCTTCAATGTATAATGCGGACAATTTAAAAAGGTTGCCATCATGTAATGTAGTGAGCGCCGCTTTTTAACTGTCTTTCGATACCGGTCGAATTATACTTGTTTCGTCTTTTTTCATTATATTTCCAAAACAACTGATTATTTTTCGTTGAAAAGCGAATTTCTGAATTCTGAGTATGCAAATATTTAGTGCATAATAGTTGCAATTTTGAAAGGCGCTAGGTGTTAATAAAAATCGATTATTTGGAATGTATTTTTTAATCTATCCGATTTGTTCCTTTATATAGGTACCTACACACTGCTGCTGCGTTGCCTGTTCCTTGAACTTCCCTTACGCAAGTCCACGGCAGTGCGTTGATATGTACGTTACTTCTGTATCGAGGGATACCTAGGTATCGCAGACACCACACCGCCGCTCCCTCCGCCGACCACCATTTCACCAGATCGATTGTATCAATCGTCGATCTTCCCACCCCTCATCGGGTCCTTCCCAGCGGAGATGTCGAACGAGGCGGGAACTTCTCTCGGGTAACTCGTCCGCCTCATCAAACACCGACGCACCACCTGGGGGAACCTCGCGGGACAAATGAAACCAATTCGTGACATTTCGATATCGATTTTAATTATCGTACTTGGGGCTTAGTTGTACGGGGGGGGAGGGGAAGGAGGAAGGGGCGCGCGCGCAGGCGGCCGCGCCGGCGCCGCGCCGCGTGACGTCACAGCGCCGCGAGAGCGGGGGCTGCGGGGGCTAGGGGGGCAGGGGCGGGGTTGCCCCCGCGCGGCGGCTCCGGCTCGGGCTCGTCCAGGTCGAGCGCGGCGTCGATCATGGTGGTGTCGTGCAGCAGCCGCAGCCGCGACGCACTCAGCGCCCCGCCCACCACCACCTCTGCAAATTAACGCAATCTCAATATCGGTCAAAGAAAGCGATCACGCAACTTCACAAGTTTGCGCGAAATTAAGTCGTATTCAGTGCAATGTCAAAGTTTCAATGAAAACATCGTTCGATCCAAATCGCGTCGTATCGCTCACCTTGGAGCGGCACCGGATCTAGGTCCAGCGAGCGGTTCATGTAGGCGTGCCGCGCCTCGCCCTCGAACAGGTTGCTGTAGCTGCCGGCGAGCGGGGGCAGCGCGGGGGCGGCGGGGGCTGCGGGGGCGGGGGCGCGCGTCAGCGCCGGCGGCAGCTCGTCCGGCGGCAGCGCGCCGCGGCGGTCGATGAGGCTGGGCGCGAGCGGGCCGCACAGCACGTGCCAGCAGTTGGCGCACGCGTTGCCGCGCGAGTACGGGTTCGAGACGCCGCGCCGCATCGAGAACGAGCCCTTGATCTGCAACGAGCGACAAAAGCGGCGGGTGAGCGGCGGCGGGGCGCGGGGCGGGGCGCGGGGCGGACGAGCTAGGCGGGCGCACTCACGTCCTCGTTGGTGGTTTGGTCCGTGGAGGCGAGGTACGTGTGGAAGCCGGCCAGGCCCAGCACGGACCACACGGACAGGAAGCAGACGGCGGCGGTGAGCGCGGAGGCGGGCGAGGCTCGAAGCGCCGCCGCGAGCCCGGCGCCGCGCGCCGCCAGCGCCAGGTGCGCCACCGCGCACGCGAACACGAACACCGCCAGGAACGAGAGCGACACCACGAACGCGTAGAAGTAGCGGTAGTTGCGCCGCCCCACGCAGTTGCCGACCCACGGGCAGTGGTGGTCGAACCGGTCCACGCAGTTGTCGCACAGCGAGCAGTGCGAGGCGCGCGGCGGCCGGAACATGCGGCACGTGAAGCAGTACTTGAGCTTGACGGGCCGGCCGCGCACCAGCACCTCGCGCGCGCGCGGAGGCGGGCGCTGCGCGGAGGCGGAGGGGGGCGGAGTCTCCGCGTCGCTCTCGTGCGGCGCCGCGCGCGGGATGATGCCGGGGTCGGAGAGCGCGGTGCGCAGCAGCGCCGCGAGCGTGAAGGCGGCGAGCGCGGCGCCCACGGCCGGCACGGCGGGCGACACGCGCGCCGCCAGGAACGGGCAGTCGAACGCGAAGTGCAGCGCGCACGTGCCGGTGATGAGCGCCAGCGTGAGCGCGAACACGCCGGGGTGCGGCGCCGTCATGAGGCGCCCGTCGCACCAGAACCGGTTGCGGCCCGCGAACACCTCCCACTTGCGCGTCACGCGCCGCGACGCCATCGCACCATCCCCCGCGCCCGCGCCCCACCCCGCGCTCCCGCCACCTGCGACCGGACCGGATTGATGCTTGTTTATCTAGCTACAGTCTGGCCAGCAGCTCTGCTCGCGAGGTACCTACTTATTATTCCACATGGCAACTGATGGGGCCAGAAGCATAGGTGGGATTTGGGATAGGTACCTATCCTTCTGGCACCATTTCTAATATTTAGAAGATTTTGTTCTCACATTACCTATGTGAATTCTGAAGAAACTGAATATTTAAAATCAGAATTTAAATGACATTTGTAATCAAATTAAATTAAATCATGGTCATGGTCGACTCTTTTCCCATAGTATCAAAGCAAAACAGCAAAAACTCAAAAAAAAAAAAACATGTAGTTCGAACAATTGTTAGAAACATTTCATTTCATTTATTTGTTTGTAGGCACAGGTGTTAAACATAATCAATGTCAGAGATAAGAAAGGTAGGACAATACATACAATCTTTCCATACAAACTTTGAAACCCTTTCTAAGGGTAGTTCTGAAAAATCTATTGCCTTTTTTATTTCCCCCCTTTTCACCCCCTTAAATTAAAGGGTTTGAATTAAAAGAAATCCCTTCTACTACGAAGCCTACTGTCATGTTTTAGTTTCAGTGGTTCGGGCTGTGCATAGATTTCCAAGAAGGCCTTGTTCGTGTAAACATTTGCATAACTAAGTAGCTGCGCTAACCCGCCTGCAAATTCATTCACATGTTTAAGTATGCTATCGCCCGAATACTGAAACGTCACTTAAATATAAGAGGTGATCTAATTGATGTTTGAGTATTAAATTCTGAACGATAACGGCGCCAGCGTCTCAAACAATTGAGACCATCTCAAATAGTTAAATGACGTTTCAGTATTTGGGCGTATGACAATAATTCTTGGTAGCTTGGAATAAATGAGAAAAGCTTGACATCTTTCATTCAAATAAAGTTCAAACTTATTTCCCAAACTAAGGAATCAATCAACCTCAAAGCGTTCAGTCAGTTGTTTTATGCAAAACAATTTAATATTGGTAGGTACATTATTTCATATGTATCCTTTCTGGCAGGAACCCTTATGTATTTGAGGTTTAATACATTTTCGGTAACTCTGGGTAGAGTATTTGAGAAAATCTTCAAATGATTCAGATTTCCAGAGTCATTATCGTAGCCTATGTTATGCCCAGTTACTTAGCAAAGGCAGGACGGGACCGCACAGTACACACAGCTCCAGTCACCCGAGGGTGGAGCACAACCAGCTCAATGTACCTACCTCATGCACCACCAACTAACATTAGCGCAGCTTAATAGCAATAACATACTCACCCAAATAACTTACTAATGGAATAGATCAATCGCGTTTCTGCGAAAACAGCTGAGAATAAACTTCGACAAAGTTGAAAACTTGGTGCAACTTTATGTGGCCTTGTTAACAGAACATCGAAAACCGAAGTTATAATTAGTGCAATCGTTCGACCGTTAATGTTTTTTCCGGTACCTAGTTCAAAGAGTTATGGTTTTAATCTTCTAACTAAAACAATGAATGAGAGGGAGGAAATAAATACAAATTAACTTTCTATCGGGCTTGGGCATAAATGTAGAGTGAGTGAGTGATAAAGATATGATTTTCCGTATACTCGACGTATTTTTACAGAACTCTGTGGATATGATAACAACGAATGAATTGAATGTAAATTGAATGAATGTGGGATGAATGAATAGTATACTAATAAAGTCTAAAACAAAGACAACAGCTATTTGTCGCACGCACGAATCACGGAAGGTGTCGAACAGACTACTACTAATACGGTGCCGATTTTTTTTTTAATGTTCTTCCCTTTCTGTCTGGCTATGGCATCTAGGCCTTACCTCCAATTCATCAAGTTAAGTTCAGTTTTAGTAAGATACGATGGTGGCTATTTTACTAAAACCTCGAGGGACCTCATGGCGCCAACTCGAAAAATGACGATACACGCAATCATTTCATTTCTCATCACTTGTGCGGTTTACTCAAACAACATTACGCAAAACACCACCATAATAACATAATATTATTCAATTGAACACTAGTTTTGTAAATTATATTGAGAGCACAACATAACTTTGCAAGTTCCCGCCAAAAAGTCCTCGAATTACACTCCCGAGCGACAGACTGTTTTCGATCACAGAGTACACAGGCCACCATACCTCAACATGGTTATTAAATAATACAGGATGACCATGAAAGACTCAGTGACACGACAAGAAGAAGAGTACATTGTGTTTTCGATTTCGTTGTATGAAATCTATGGCTCTGAATGAACGTATTAGCTATCCTTACCATTGTTGAAGCCTGACTTAAAAAAGAAATGACATTGACTTAGAATTTACTGCAGGAAAGTGACTTCGCCAGCATTATTGTTTCGGATAGTGGCAAATATTGTTGTATATAGGCAGTAATATTGTTTAGTTGGCCTTACGTGGGTGACATAGTCACTCTGTGACAAAACCCGCAAATAAAGAAAATAAAGATTAAAAAAAAAAAAGAACGTTTGACATGACATTGACATATTTTCATGCATGTTGGTTGTAGATTATAAATAAATAAATATTCTGGACATTGGTTGTAGATTGGTTGAGAGAGAGCACGAGATGAGATGAGAGATTTTTTTTGTCGCGCTAATTTTGACAACCTCAAAAAATGACATTTCACCCATACATATTTTATAGATGCGTTGTGTTGCTCTCACTGTCGTAAAAAAATCTTAAAGTACTAAATAATCCGATCAGAGAAAATCAGCAATTAAAAACGTTTAGGTTATTGCTTGGCTATATTTTAGAGCAGTGTACACAGTGCAGTACCACGCTCCATACATATAGGCAACATAAAAACACTGTATCAGACCTAAGAGGCCATAGCCGAAAGAGAAAAAAAAACTACTGCCAAAGTGCCAACTTGTAGTATATTTTTGGTCTATTTTTGCGAGGTCACAAAAACAAAACTGAAAGGTACGCAAAAATCATCACCACTCCGATGTGACGAAAAGTCTCGCGGAGCCAAGAGAGACATCGACGTCCCTCAATAATAATTGCAGGACGATAAGGGGTCGCAAAGAAATGCGGCCACAGGGAGCATTCCTCGCAGAGATACGAGCGCTGTAACGCGCCCAACGCCGCCGCGGCCCGAGCTAACATGGAGCAGTCGCGGCGCGAGACGCTCGTGGTGGGCGCGCTGTGCGTGGCGTGGTACTGCACCAGCTCCGCCTCCAACGTGGTGGGCAAGCTGGTTCTGACTCGGTTCCCGTTCCCGATGACGGTGACGATGGTGCAGCTGCTGGCCACCGTGCTGCTGTCGCCGCCCGCGTTCCGCGCGGCGCGCGTGCGCCCCGCCGCTGCGCTGCCGCGCGGCTACTGGCTGCGAGTGCTGGCGCCGCTCGCCTTCGCCAAGTTCCTCACCACCGTCTTCTCGCAGGTCTCCATCTGGAAGGTGCCCGTCTCGTACGCGCACACCGGTGAGTGTAACGTCCGTTCAGGTATACCGACACGTAGGGTGATCGGAACGAAGTCAACGACGACGGTATTCTCTCGGCAGTGAAGGCGACGACGCCGCTGTGGACGGCGGGGCTGGCGTACGCGCTGTTCGGGGAGAGGCAGCCGGCGCGCGTGCGCTGGGCGCTGGTGCTGATCGCGGGCGGGGTGGGCGTGGCCTCGCTGACGGAGCGCGGGTTCGACGCGGGCGGCTCGGGCGCGGCGCTGGCGGCGGCCGCGCTGCTGTCGCTGCAGCACATCTTCAGCAAGCGCGCGCTGCGCGACAGCGGGCTGCACCACCTGCGGCTGCTGCTGGCGCTGTCGCGGCTGGCGCTGGCGATGTTCCTGCCGCTGTGGGCGTGGAGCGACCTGGCGGCGCTGCGCGAGAGCGGCGTGGCGCGCGACGCGGCCGCGCTGCTGGCGGCGGACGGAGCGCTGGCGTGGCTGCAGGCGCTGCTGGCCTTCAGCGTGCTGTCGCGCGTGTCGCCGCTGGGCTACGCGGTGGCGTCGGCCGCCAAGCGCGTGGCGGTGGTGGGCGCGTCGCTGCTGGTGCTGCGCAACCCGGCGCCGCCGCTGAACCTGGCCGGCATGGCGCTGGCGGCGGCGGGCGTGCTGGCCTACAACCGCGCCAAGCTGCGCGCCGCCGAGCCGTCGCGCCCGCTGCTGCCCGTCTGACCCCTCCCCCCCTACTTGTTGATTAGTCAATTGTTTTTGCATAGGTACCTAGTTTGCATACTTATAATGAGATTAAGTATTAAATAAATATTTTATATAATTATGTATTGGTTGCATTTTTGCCTTTTATGATTATTACTCACCTATCTTGCTCTATCAAACAAACAGTGCAATGGTTCCATTTGTTTCACAGGGACATTTCTAATGCCGTGTTGAAGCAACGACGTACATATGTCACCTTAGTATGATCCGTACATCTTCTGAATAAAGTTAATTTAAGTTTGACTTTTAGTTGCTTGTGATATCATTGAGCTTTTATCACACAATCCCAAATGCCTGTCTTATACTTTAGTTACAACTAGCTTGCTCCCGCGGCTTCGCTCGTGTGATGATACATGAAAAGTAGCCTATAAGCTATTCTAGTTTCAACGAAATTGGTTGAGCTGTTACCTACACTATGTCCAGCAGTGGACTAAAATACGTTGATGATGATGATACCATACATAATGGTTACGATTCTGTTTCATGTAATGGGCAGCGTTCGGGAAACTTTATCTTCGTCGCAGATACCGCAGAGAGCCTGCACTCAATATTTGCATACTCAGAATTCAGAAATTCGCTTTATGTAAACTGTAGACATACACACAGCCTCAAGACGAGAGCCTACCATCAGTGCGTGCTGCCGCCAGCTTCAACTGCAGAGTTAGGAAAGCAACGCGCGCCCAACGACACAGTGTGTCGCACCCGATGGACCGCTGATATTGTGAAGGTTACGGGAACTCGAAAGAATGGATGGATAAGGCCGTTCGTCGTGGCACTTTTGTAGTCCAGCAGAGGCGGGTGATGTAACTTAACATTTTGTATACTCCTATACAAAATGTTGGCGGATAGCCAGACCAGTTCATTGTCCTTCAAAAGTGTATAGAGTCGTTTTCTCTTCTTCAAGTTAGTAATAGGCAAATCCATTTTGTTACCTACCTACAGATTTCTACCCACACATCATTCCTCAGCGATTTATTGTCTACATATTTCCTATGTTTCGTAGTATAGTTATCTGTGGTTTCGTTTTTAAAGAATAGTAAATATTCCGTTTCCTCCTCCACTGCACTGGCACTCTGGTACAAAACCAGAAATGAGCAATGGACTGCATCTGGAGGAGCTGTTCTGCTCATCGCGCTGAAGATCCTCATCAGATATTCACCAAATTTGTATGATAATGGACCCTATAAAAATCAAGCTTCTAGCCTAATGTATTAAAATCCATACTTGGAATTTTGATTTTCTGACACCGCGTACATTTTCCGAACGGAAAATTAATTGGTGCACTACTACCGGGATTTGAACCCACGACCAATGGCACGGAAGCCTCAGGGCGCGAGTTCTCGCACTTGACCGTCTTTATTTGGAGGAAGTACCACTCCAATCAAAAATCACAGACTACAAAACATTGTTTTGCGTTAGCTTGAAAGTTTCGTCCAGATCGCTCGAAAAATGTATACGACCTGAGAAGTGTTCTTATTAAATGAAGATGCGAGATTTTACCAGTAGTAATATGTACCTATCTATGCATCCATTTAATTCAGTTCTGCAAAACTTTCGTATGGTAGGTAATAAATCAAATGGGTGGTGCTTCTCTGTAAGTGCATCATGTTAAACTACTAGAGAGCAAGGAGCACTCAAACCCCTAACTCTCGATAGGGCTTTCGCGAGCAACAAACGAATCCGCGTCCCTCCTTTCCGAATCTCGTAGTTGATATTAAACCTAAATAAAGTCCAAGGGTGGTCGTTAGGGCGAGGTCGGGACAAAAACCGATCACGGAATAAATACAATAGTTTATTTACATCTGCACTTTCTCTGCAAAACTAAAATATAAAACATCCATCGTCAGGCACTCGCACTCGTTCGTCAGTCTCGCGGCTACAGCTCCTCGTGCTCGTGCGCCGGCTCCGCGTCGATGTCGTCCTCGTCCGCCCCGGCGTCTGCCCCGGCGTCCGCCCCGGCATCGTCCCCGGCGTCCTCCGGCTCGGGCTCCGGCTCGGCGTCGGGCGCGAGGCCCAGCGAGCCCTGCAGCATGCGCTCCACCGCCGCCGCGAACTCCACCGCCTGCCCCTCCTGCAGCACGTAGCCGGACCTGCGCAACAAGCCGCTCGTCACGTGGCGCCACGTGGCGTCAAGTGGCGCCAAGTGGCGTCAGCGCGGGCACCCACCTGACGGCCGCGGTGCGGTACAGCGTGAGCGCGGCGCTCGCCAGCTCCGGCGCCTCGGGGTCCTCCTTCACGCGGCGCAGCAGCTCCAGCACGATCGGGTGCCGCGGGTTGATCTCCAGCATCTTCTTCTGCGTCAGCTGGTGCCGGCGCTGCGCGTCGTCCGCCTGCGGAGCCGAGCGGAGGGTGAGGTGAGGGGTGAGGTGGGGTGGTGAGGCGAGGGGGCGGGGTAGGCTAGGTTAGGTAGATACCTTCTGGTGCGCGTTGGACATGGCGAGGCGCTCCATGTTGCCGGTCCAGCCGAAGGCGGTGGCGGCGAGCGCGGCGGGCGAGCGCGCGAGGCGGCGCGACACGGCGGCGCGCGTCACCCACGCGCCCAGCTTGTCTCCCAGCCAGCGCGTCAGCGGCTCCAGCCGCGCCTTGTCCGCCTCCAGCCGCTCCGCGCTCTCCGCACCTGCAACCGAGCCACGACCGTCACTCACCCGCCAGCCCCTCCTCCCCGCGCCCCCGCGCCCCCGCTCCCCTAGTGCATGCGACTAGAAGCGCTCACTCTCGTCCAGGTCGAAGATCTCCTTGGCGATGTTCTGGAACTTGCGGCCGTCGTACTCCGGCAGCGAGGAGAGGCAGTACTCGTCGACCGCCTCCACCAGGTACAGCACCTCGTAGCCGCGCGCCACGAGCCGCTCCGCGAACGGTGACCCCTCCACCTGGAAACGGGCGCGATGCGATCATCTGTCGGATCGCGAGCGACTGACGCCTGCGATGCGACGACGTAGCGCGGGAGGTACCTCAGCGCGGCTGGCGCCCGCGATGTAGTAGATGTGCTTCTGGTTGGGGTTCATGCGGCTGGCGTAGTCCTCGAGCGAGGTCATGTCCTGGGCGCGCGAGGAGTGGAAGCGCAGCAGCTTGGCGAGGCGCGCGCGGTTGGAGGGGTCCTCCATGACGCCCAGCTTGATGTTGGTGGAGTACTCCTTCCAGAAGCGCTGGTACTCGTCCGCGGGGATGCGGCGCAGCATGTCCAGCACCTGCGCATCGAACGCGTCACCACGTTACATATCACTATCTAGATGCTAACTCGGCCGATGAGAGCGATTCGCGCCCCATTTTTTATTTTCATTATACCCTGAATCGTCTCGCAGTCGGGCAAAGGTCTCGCCGTTTCCTTTAAACGTCACGATCGCCACCGTATCTCAACCAGTGGTGCAATTACGTAAGCGTAATGGCAATGAAGTTCTCAAATTTGAGGGTGATTTGAACAATCTTAGCAACATTCAAAACGTTCCAAACTTGACAAGGGAAAACTTCAAGACCTTAGCTTCTTCCTTTACATGTTTGAAAAACTTCAGATGTCGCTAAAATTGATAAAATAATCCTCAAAATTACGAACTTCATTACCATTACGCTTACACAATTGCACCACAGGTCGCTGACCTGATACAGGTGACCGAGAAGGAATCGGTGACGCGTAAGGCGAGCGAACTAGCCGTTCCCGAGCATCCCTCCTGAAAGTCGTTCAGAACATGGCGTCGACCGACGCTCATATTTTATTTTATTAATGAAACAAAATCCACAGCTCTTGGTTTTTTTTTTAGCTAATACATTTACTAATTACGACCGTCACTGATTTGACAAACTAATATTATATACAGTGGTGGTCATCTAATTAGGAACACCTAGTCACCTGACATTTTTATAAAGTAACTAACATTATTATAGCATTTAATAGGAGGTAATTTTTTTTCACTACTTTACAATGTACTTTAATATCTCTAGTTTAATTACAAGCAATAATATTTGACAACCAAGACGACAATAAAAATAAATATCAGTGAAACAAAAAGTATCAATATCGTTAGGACTGGCAGAATGGACAACTAATTAGAAACATTGTATGACTTGGTTCGAAATTTGATTTTTTAAACTGAAATACAGTTCTCACAATTGTCAATCACATTGTAAATATTGCCACCATTTCTAACTCATTACGAAAAGTTACTATTTATTGTTGTTTTATTAAAAATGGGTAAAAATAAGAGCTGTGATGCAGCAACGAGAAAAATTATAGTGAATTTTCATTTAAAACAAAAATGGAGTTACAGAAAGATCGCCGATTATTTGGAATGTTCCGTAAAGATGATATTTAACGCCCTCGCGCATTTCAAACTACACGGAACATCAGATAACGTGCCAAGAAAACTTCGGCCCAGGAAGACTACAGTTCAAGAAGACAGGCTTATGCTTCGATTATCTAAGGCGGACCCCTCTAAAGGATCCAATGTTATAAGAAAAGAGGTATTTTCAGAAGACGATCCTCGACACGTGTTCACTAAACTAGTTCGTAGACGGTTGGTTGAAGGAAAATTGTTAGGAAGGATCGCTAGAAAAGTACCACTACTAACCAGGCAACATAGAGAAAATCGTCTAGCATTCGCTCGCAAATATGGCAGTTGGACTATTCATCAATGGAAAAAAGTTTTGTTTTCAGATGAAACTAAAATTAATTTGATTAATTCCGATGGAAAACGATATGTACGACGACCAATAAACGAGGCTTTGAATAACAAGTACACTAAAAAGACAGTTAAGCACGGTGGTGGAAATGTAATGGTGTGGGGATGTTTCTCAGGGTACGGGATTGGTCCCGTGAGAAAGATTGAAGGGCAAATGGATCAATATCAATACAAAAAGATCTTGGAAGAGACAATGATTCCATATTCCGAGGAAAATTTGCCAGTAACTTGGATATTTCAGCATGACAACGACCCAAAGCACACAGCACGCAGCGTTAAAGCGTTTCTTACAGAACAATCCGTGACAGTATTAGAGTGGCCTGCCAATAGTCCGGATTTAAATCCCATAGAAAATTTGTGGCACACTATAAAGACCAACCTGTCGCAGAAACACGTTACTAATATTCATGGACTTAACAGTGCATTTGAAGACGCTTGGAGAAGTATTCCTGTAGAAACTTGTTATAAATTAATTGAATCAATGCCGCGTCGCTGCAAAGCTGTTATTGATAATAAAGGCTACCCTACCAAATACTAATTGTCTAAGGATGTAGTATTTTTAGTATTTTTCAAAACTATTGGGGTTTTGTTCAAATTAAAAATGATTTAAGTAATGATTTTTTTGGTGTTTCTAATTAGTTGTCCGGTTTGTATCTCGTTTTTTATTTTGTTATTAATATAACTTTCAGTTTTAGAAAAACAACCGTTGTTTTCTGTTATTAAAATGGTATAACAATGCAATATAATATCCGATACATCGATTTTAATACGTAGGAACACTCAATGATACGTTAAAAATTAGTTCTAAAGGGAATTTGCAATAAAAATATAAACCCAGGTAGGTGTTTCTAATAAGATGACCACCACTGTATATGTGTATGTGTGTGTATTATTAAATTCAGCGTTAAATAAGCACGTGAACATTCCTACTTGGAATGTGCACGTGGAAAGAGCTTCGCTCGGGTCGGTGCGGTGAGACGATGCAGGCTACAAAAGATATCCATGCTGCTGGACGCAGTATTATAAGAAGGATAAGAGACGCACCTTCCGCACGAGCTTCTTCTTGATGATCTTGATGAGCTTGTGCTGCTGCAGCGTCTCGCGCGACACGTTGAGCGGCAAGTCGTCGCTGTCCACGATGCCCTGCACGAAGGCGAGGTAGTTGGGCATGAGGTCGTTGAACTCGTCCGTGATGAAGACGCGGCGCACGTACAGCTTGATGTGGTCCGTCTTGGTGCCGTAGCGGTTGAACGAGTCCGCCGGCTGCACGCGCGGCACGAACAGCAGCGCGCGGAACGTCACCTCGCCCTCCGCCACGAAGTGCGCCCTGCAACAGTCACCGTTGTTTACCGCACTACCGGCTCTCGCCTCCCACCTCCTCACCTCCCACCTCACTCACCTGGCGAGCGGCGGCTCCGCGTCCTTGGTGAGCGTCTTGTAGAACTGCGTGTACTCGTCGTCTGCCACCTCGCTGGGCTTGCGCGTCCAGATGGGTTTGTTGTCGTTCAT
This sequence comes from Anticlea derivata, assembly GCA_947579855.1. Taxonomy (NCBI): domain Eukaryota; kingdom Metazoa; phylum Arthropoda; class Insecta; order Lepidoptera; family Geometridae; genus Anticlea; species Anticlea derivata. The sequence continues at coordinate 14,024,134 of OX388262.1, read as the reverse complement.
CAGCTCCCAGTCCCACACGGTCTTCTCGGTCTTCTTCTTCTCCTTGGTGTCCTCCGTCGCATCCTCCACCTGCAGAAACGGATTCACTTCACAGCCAGGGATGTAGGGAGCAAAAAAATACTAAAAATACAGAGCTGCGCATGTTTAGATGCGTAGAGATGAACTAAGATAGAAATACTGGTCTGTAGTGGAAATTTGTTGAAAAACATATAATGCGCTCTTTCGGAAACCGTTGACGTAAGAAAAGATGGATAGATTGGATGAAAGACGACATAGTAAGGAACCTGCGCATCGTCGTCATCCGCGTCCGCGTCCGCGTCCGCGTCCGCCTCCTCCACGGTCTCGGTGCGCGAGGCCCACAGGTAGATGGGGAAGTTGATGAACTGCGAGTACTTCTTGACGAGCGCGCGGATGGTGTCCGGCTGCAGGTAGTCGGACGCCTCCTCCTTCATGTGCAACCTGCAACACGCGAGCCGCACCGTCACTCCCCGCTGGCGCCGCGCGATGGCACGCACGCACGTGACGACACTCACGTGATGTGCGTCCCGCGACGCAGCGTGTCGCCGCGAGGGTCCTCGGCCACGCTGAAGGAGCTGGCGTCGCTGTCCCACACGTGCTGCTTGTCCGCGTTGTGCTTGGACACGACGGACACGCGGTCCGCCACCAGGAACGCCGAGTAGAAGCCCACGCCGAACTGGCCGATCATGTCGTTCATCTCCTGCGCCTCGCTCTGCAATCATCCAAGGAACGGCTCGCGTGAGTGTCGCGCGGCGCGGCGGGGGCGGCGGGGGCAGCGGGGCAGCGGGGCAGGAGGCGGCGGAGACTCACCTGCTCGGCGTCCTGCATCTTGGAGAGGAAGTCGGCGGTGCCGGACTTGGCGATGGTACCCAGATTGTTGACGAGCTCGTGCTTGGTCATGCCGACGCCGGAGTCGGTGATGTGCAGCAGCCGCTTCTCCGGCTCCGCCTTGATGCGGATGGACATGTCGGGGTTGGCGTCGAGCACCTCGCGGTCCGTCAGCGACAGCAGCCGGATCTTGTCCAGGGCGTCGGAGCCGTTCGAGATCAACTCGCGGAGGAAGATCTATAAACACGCAACATTCAAATTTATAGATCGAAATCGGGCACGAACAACGAGAAAAATCATAAGTCGACACATTTAGAAGGAGTCCAGACGATTCGTTTCACATCATCCTCGATATCATGCATGCATCGTGAAAAGCCACGCTTCGTTCTGTGGGTAGGTACCTACTTTTTAATAAGTAGAATATTACGTAGCATTAAAACGAAAGTAGATGATGGGCGTTCGCCCTAAGCGAACCGCACTCAGGGGCACTCAGCAGCGATGTTCGTTACCTCCTTGTTCCGGTACAGCGAGTTGATGATGAGCTTCATCATGCGGTTGACCTCGGTCTGGAAGGTGTAGTTCTGCGCCTTGTCCCGCAGCTCGCGCAGCTGCGCCACGCTCAGCGCGTCCGGGTCGATGGCCTCCTCCTCGCGCAAAACCGCCTCCGCATCTGCAACGGAGCGCCCTCTGCTCAGTCGCCCGCATCCTATCCTATTCTATCCCTTAGCAACCAGCGGCGCCGGCTCGTTGCTACCAACGGCACGCCGGCGCTGTTAGAGAGTTCCCACGGAAACCGCCTATCGATCAAACCGAGCACGAACCCGGATGCTGTAAGAGCTAAACCACGGAAGACCGCTTCTTCGCGTCTACCGGATTCCACCTTGAAAGGGCCAAGTATAAGGAAACATGTCAGAGTCCGGAGGCGGCGCGACGCCGGCGCCGGAGGCGGGGCCGGCTGCCGGCCGCGCGCAGCACGCGCGCTCCTTCAAGCTGCGGTTCGCGGCGCAGCGCGAGCAGGGCCGCTCCTACGTGTCGCTCGTCAAACCGCTCGGCCTACGTAAGTCGGCACGACACGAGCCGCTAGCCTTAAACATGCAAGACCTAGCGCACCGACGATATACTACAGCAGGTTTTGTTACGATTGTGAGCTTACACGCACCGGGAGTGTTGTAGATATGTATGCGTATGACAAGCGAAGCGTTTTGTAAACGCTTCCAAGTTGCTAGTTAGTAGCAGCGTTTGTGAGGAGCACAAACACCGCTGACAACTTGAAATTTATGGATCATTTGATGCGTTAGCCGAGAAAGACGGCAGACAGGCGACAATCTGTCGAGGGCGAAGCACTTCCCAGCTTTGCGCATAATTTATCGACCTAAGAGAGAACTCCACATTAGGCTGCGGTCAATTTGGAATCTCAAGAATGCGGGTGATGAACCGCGGGTGCGCCTTTCGCAGATGTTTCCGCGCGGAGGAACGTTTACGCTCCTTATTCGAATTCAAACGAAAGGCGATATTACCTACTCGTAAAATTTATTTTAAAACGATCCGTCCACCGAACGAAGACAACCGTTACTTAGTGTTACGAGTGTTAGGCATTATAGCTCTCACATCTCAAAAGCAAACTCAAAATTGACAAAGGCATCGCGCGTAAGAACAATAGAGCGTAGAATAATATAAACGGTAGGCATACGTGAGTCATCCCCTGCGCGGTACAAGCGCTCGTTCGTTGCAGCGGCGACGGTGACCGGCAAGTTCTACAGCGTGGCGGGCGCGGGCGACTGCTCGGCGGAGGCGGAGGCGCGCGCGCTGCGCCGCCTGCAGGCGCTGCACCGCCGCCTGCCCGCGCCGGCGCCGCTCACCGAGTCGCACGAGTACGTACCTAGCCTTGCCTAGCCTAGTCTAGTCTAGTCCGGCCCGGCCGTCCCACTCCCACGTCACCGCGACTCGAGCTCGGCCCGCCCCCTTCCGAGAGATGCCATCGAGATAACTGATCCGCAACGTCCATGGAGTCAGCGGTGCGCCGATCCAATCGATGCGGTTCAAGTCACGAGGTTAAAAACCAAGGACGCAATTTTAAAGTTTGACAATTAGAAAATATACTGAGATATATATTATGTATAATATGATGGTCAAGCTCAGACGTATACATCCCAGCACTCCGGTAGGTACGGGTGGTGGGTGGCGGGGGTGGCGGGAGTGGCGGGAGAGGCGGCGCGCGGGGAGCGGCGGCTGCAGCACCACATCCGCGACTCGGCGTGGCTGAAGGCGCGCCTGCTCGTGCTGGCCGCGGACGACAAACTCAAGCGCAAATAGGACTGCTTGCCCATTTTCCCTTCGATAAGCTGATCATTTTACAAAGGTACCCGAGTTTAAGTTTATGAATTATAAATGTAGGTAAGGATGCTTCAAAATAAATTAAAGATTGGCCAGGTGCGTGTCAGACCACACACACACAGACACTGAAACCTTCCAAAGCCATTAGGACTAGGTAGGTAGGTACAGCTTAGTTAGGTATGTCATCGACACGCCATCTAGTCATCACTGCAAGAATTAATGTATTTAGGTAAAATTAGAATTTATAATCCGATTACAAAACCGACTACTTCTCGCGAACTAGTAAATCCTGGGTAGATACTTAGTTGTGATATATGATTCTTTGTAATTCGTCAGCCAGTCATCTATAAGCAGATTTTTTAGGACAAGTGTTCTCTGTGCTTGTTGGGCTCTACTCCAATGAATAAAACACATTTGAGACTGCTACTTTCTACTACTACTTTACTGGCAACTTCCTCCTTGACTGTGGCAACTTTAAGTTCTATATCTTATGCAGTTCTTCAGTTGTTATGAACCAAAGTGCATTACCAAGGTTTGAGTATGGAATTTTGAAGTCTCTGGATGATGTTTATGTTTGAGTCAGAGGCACTAGCCCAGAGTTGAATCCTGTAGGGCCATATGGGCTTGATCACCTCTCTGATGACCTCCCCATGAGCCCATTTAGGTTTATATCTCCGAGAAAAGCTCGACCATTAAACAGATATTTTTTATTACTATTGCTTGAAGTTCGTTTAAGGTTCTAATGAAGAGAAAAATGCCCGGAATAACGTAAAACCCCCACTTGTCTAGTGTATGAAGTGACAAGAGTCAAGGTAGGAAGGAACAGAAATGGACAGGCGGACGAAGTTGAGGGTGGGCCAGCTATTTTATTTTATAAAAAATGTAGTAGTCTAATAGTATATAGAAATCATAAAAGTATTGAAGAGAAATAAGATAACATTAAATGAAATCCCACCCAGTTTTATCACTGATAGTGGAGTTAATAAGCCTTGAGATTAATTTATATCTCAAACATGATTCTATGTATTAGGACTGCAAATTGTACATTATATGTACTTAAATTATGAATCCCACTGACATGAAGGTTATTTATTTGCAGATATTATTAACTCACCAGTGCGTGAACCCTCACGAGAGGCTCCAAGGTCAGCATCCAGAGTCACTTCCTCCACAGAGCCGGCCACCCCTTCCTCTTGTGCTAGTGAACATCCTGCAAATATCAATGTTTCAAAACGAGCCAGTTGCAGGGAGCACACTCACAAAGATGTCTCGCAAAATGTTTACAGCAAAGTGGTATAATAAAATGACTTACCTACTTGCTTTCTTACTTACTGTCTTTACAGTAGGTAGGTACTAGCTAAATAAGTTTTTGTTATTAAAAGCTCCGGATATCTAACTAGGTAGCCTTGCGAAAAGACACGCCTAGCCGTTACTTCGAATGAAGGAGCAACTAACTAACAAACACACTTTCGTATTTATGATAGCTAGAATGGTTTGAATATAGCCCGCAAGCGCGCCGCCGCGCCGGCAACGGCCCGGCCGGCGCCGCCCGGGCCGCAGCAGCGAACGATGTATGCCATCAAGACTTAACTTTTTTTCAAAACGTATCCAACTGAACTATTGTTCCATAAAAATATGTTCAGTTTCTCTCAAATCTCATGCTGAAGTATCGGACGAAACGGACGAATGCAACGTCGGCATTACTTACCTGCGAATAACAGGGCGCTGATCCCTAATATTAAAAAGAATCTCATGGCTAGATCTCTCTGATCAATTTATAAGAAAGCTACACTTCTATAGAGTTCTAATGTTCCAGTTTATATTTTCACCATGACGCTTCGAACGAATCTGAATTTATGAGAACAATAGCCAGTCAAGCCAGTTGTGTGTGATGATGGCAGGCAATGGCATCTAGCTCTATAGAACATCAATATTTTTTATCTTAGCTTTTGACAGCTAACACCCAAGCAATGCAAGTATCTCATTGGAGCAAATCAATATTAGAAATATCAGCCAATCACTAAAAACCACGACATGCATTTAAGCAAATAGTAGATAACTAAATACAAATGTCCGATTTTGATTGGTCGAGTTGTAATGAATTCAATGAACACTTGTTTTTTTTTAAAAGGGTTACTTGTTGCAATAATTTCATTCTATCCATATCATGTCATGTAGTGTCATATCCATGTACACTACATAGAAAAATTAGGAAAAAATAGGAGATTACAAGAAAAATACAATTTCATTAATTTGAAGACAAATGCGATGGTACAAGAATAGTTCTTCTGGTAAGTTTTTTTACTATGTGAACACTGAAATGAGCTTTTGAAAACAGAAGAATTTTAGACTTCACATTCATAATTACTTGACATTGACAACATTTACTATTATACAGCAGGCAGAAGCCATAATTATATCAAGAGTCATTAAAAAAATAAAGATTAAAAAAAAAATCGTCGTTAGTCTGTGCCTATGTTCTGTCTGTGGTGCTTAATATTGAAAGAAGAATCCTACGCCAGACTAGGCGGTATGGTCTCGGACTTTAGCCTGCCCGTTAGGGCGAAAAAAAAAAAAAAAAAAAAATTGAAAGAAGAAGGACCTCGGTAATTGATTGGTTTTTTACTATTCTCTTTGATAAATGTTTGTATGTAATGTAATCTGTGAGTCGTCAATGAGGTCACTACGTTAGTGTATGTAGGAGGAATCAAATAAACTTTGGTTTAAGTGGCGGCGCGGCGCGCCGAAGTTTTTATCACCATCTACTAAAACAATGGATATCGCAGCGAGTAGAGACCGACCGCGCACGGTGACTTCACGACGGAGCATAAAATACCGCGAGAGCGGTTGGCAAGTGCACGAATTCGAGCTGCGCAGCGGCGCCGGCGCCGGCGAGCTGCTGTGCCGCGCTGCGGCGCTGCGCCTGCGGGGCTCGCTGCTCGTGTGGCTGGGCGGCGCGCCACGCCTGCTGGGCGCCGTGGCGCTGGGCATGCCGGGCGCGGGTGCGGTGTCGCTGCTAGGTGGCGGCGGCGACGGAGAAGCAGACGCGGCGCAAGCGGCGCGGCGGCTGTCGGCGGCACTCGCGCGCCCCGTTTACGTGTGCTTCGGCGCCGCCTTCGACCGCTTCACTATGCCACTCGTCGAGCAAGCGCTGCTCGCACAAATTAAGAACAGCCCAGACTACTTGTAGATGTGCGAGTGCGAGTTGCGCTGCACTATTCTGATCACCAGAGTTGGATTGCATCTAGAGTGTTTAAAAGTGGCAGTGACGTTGACAACGAACCTGGCATCGTTGATGTTTATGAGAGATGATACTAAGTGAATGGTTTTGTTCCTATTGGTATTATTTGTAGGGTGGGCAGAGTGATAGATTTTCATGGTTGAATATGTATAGGAAGGCAGGGTGGGCATGCTAGATCTCACGTAGGTGCTGCAGCTATATTTCAATATTACCATTCATTTTAGAATATTATTATTTATTTATAAAAACACACATGGGCTTACAGAACGATCCAAAGTGCCCAGATGTTACAATAAAAAATACTTACAAATAATTAAGACATAGGGAAGAAATAAAAATAATTAATTAAAAATTATTATTTTTATTTAATTGATAAATAAAACTGATGACAGAGCAAGAACTCCATCAAGCCTGAATACCCACAAAACCTGCTCGTAGACGATTATCGTTGTGGTCATATCGTGAATTTGTGCAATAGACTGATATCAGATAAAAATAAAAAATCTGATTTGCAAAATAAGTGTTTTTATTTTTATCTGCTATTAAACAGTTAAAACCCTATTATCAGTTACTATTCCACAAAATAATCCTTAAATGGAGCAGACAATGACCGGTCTAGATGAGTTGCTCTGCAAGAGTAATACCTTTAGCTAGGTCATGCCTAACTTTGGACCCGCTAAGTCTAAGCGTATAATATTTTCTTATAAATGGATATACCTACCTACTTATCTAAGCGCGTCCTAATGTCCTAAAACAGTTAAAGTTTACATATTTAAGAATGGGCTTAACTATGTATATTTAACATAAGTACATAGGTACATACGGTATATACAGTGGTGGTCATCTAATTAGAAACACCTAGTCACCTGACATTTTTATAAAGTAACTAACATTATTATAGCATTTAATAGGAGGTAATTTTTTTTCACTACTTTACAATGTACTTTAATATCTCTAGTTTAAATTACAAGCAATAATATTTGACAACCAAGACGACAATAAAAATAAATATCAGTGAAACAAAAAGTATCAATATCGTTAGGACTGTCGTATATAATATATATATCTATATGTATAGTAACTATTTTGTTAATGACAAATTGTATGTGGGTAGGGAAATAAAAGTTCAGTCTTGGTCAACCCATCTTTCATTTACGACATGGTGGCAGCGGTGCTAAATAATTATTAAAATTAAAGTGGAAATAGTTCCAAGTAGTGCCAAAAACGATAGTTAAAGTGAAGATAAAGTGATAGTGGAGATTATAATCCATCGTGGACAATGGAGCACGCCCGGCCTCCATCGGAATTGAATCTGGAAGGTGGTCCGGCTAGCAGGGCCGAATCGTGGCAAAAATGGTTGCGTCAATTCAATGTATTTCTCAAAGCTTCTGGCGTCGACAAGGAGTCATCTGACGTGAAAGCTAGTTTATTAGTGAATTTGATCGGATCGGAGGGGTACGATGTATACACGACATTTAAGTTCCTTAAGGAAGAAAACAAGGAATGTTATGATACTCTCGTAGGTAAATTTAACGCCCATTTTGAGACGAAACAAAACACAACAATGGCTCGTTTCAAGTTTTTTTCAAGGAGTCAGGAGGAGGGGGAATCAATTGATGAATATGTTACTGCGTTGAAGCTCCTCACCCAGCGATGTGAGTTCGAGCATCTTGAAGAGGGCCTAGTGCGAGACAGAATCGTGTGCGGGGTGCAAGACAGCAAGTTGCGTGATAGACTGCTCCGATCCGATGATCTAACTTTGACCCGAGCGGTTAAGATTTGCCAGGCAAACGAAATGTCCACTGAGGAACAAAAGGAGATCGAGGGGACCAAAACGAATGGACGACAAGTTGTAGCAGTTGACGCGATGAACGCGCGGGGCTTCCGTGCTGGCGTGAGCGGGGGCGCGCGCGGTGTCGGCGCGGCTAGCAGCCGGGCGCGCGCGGGCTTCAGTGGCGGCGGAGCGCGCCCGCCACAGCGCGGCTCCCAGCAGCAGCAGCAGCAGCGGCGCGGCCCGGGGTCAGCAGCGGCGGCTAGGTCTACACGGTGGTGTTCCGCGTGCGGAATTGATAGTTGTGATAGTTACAAGTGCGCGGCTAGGAATGCGATGTGTTTTTGGTGCAACGAACGGGGTCATTTTAAGAACATGTGTCCGAAATTACGTAAGCGTGTGCTGCAACTTGATGCCACCGAGCCCGAGCCCGATACTAAAGATGAAGGAGAGGACAGTGACGGCCTATACTATGTTTCGGCGCTATCGGGAACGAAGGATCGTAAGGACTCTAAATGGTATGAAACCTTGATATTTACTTGTACTGGTGCCAATGAATGTTTTAAGTTAGATTCTGGATCGGATTTGAATGTTATTTCATTAAAAACGTTTGAGCGACTAGGGCTATTGGTAAATATTATAAACTCGGATAATACCAAGGCACAGTCCTTTTGTGGAAATTTTATACCTATCGTTGGCCACTGTTATTTAGATTGTTTATACAGGAATGTAAATTATAAATTACGTTTTATTATAGCCGATTTTGATTGTCAAAGCGTACTGGGAAAATATGCATGTGAGGAACTAGGAATGGTAAAGCGCATTCTATCACTAAATGTGGATAAGTATATGGATTTGTTTCAAGGATTGGGCAGATTGCCTGGTAAATATAGCATTATAGTAGATAGGTCGGCTCAGCCGTCGGTTTGTCCGGTCAGAAAAATTCCGATAGGGGTGCGCGATAAATTATTGCATGAGTTAGTGCGTATGGAAAAGATGGGAGTGATCAGAAAGGTATCGCATCCTACGCCGTGGGTAAACGCCATCGTGGTGGCGGCCAAGAAGGATGGTGCTATCCGCGTATGCCTCGACCCGCGGCCGCTCAACCGCGTCGTCCAGCGCGCGCACTACCCGCTGCCGACGCTCACCGAGATCGCCACTAAACTCGAGGGGGCGCAATATTTTAGTAAACTGGATGCTCGCTCAGGGTTCTGGATGGTGCAGTTAGATGACGCCAGTGCTGACCTTTGCACTTTTGGAACTCCGTTCGGTAGGTACCAATTTTTAAGGTTACCTTACGGGATTAATTGCGCATCGGAAGTGTTTCATTCCAAGATCCGTCAGATCTTAGAAGATCTAGATGGTGTAGATTCATTTATCGATGACGTGATCGTCTGGGGCTCCAGTAAATCCCAACATGATGAACGCCTTATAAAACTGCTAGATAGGGCCCGAGAAGTAGGAATCAAATTCAACGAGGAAAAATGTGAATTTCAGGTGAAAAAGGTGAGTTATCTAGGACATGTTTTTAGTGCGGAGGGCATGTCAATAGATAGGAACAAAATCAAGGCGATAGAAAATATGCCCGTCCCTAAGGATAGACCGTCACTCGAACGATTTTTGGGCATGATAAACTACTTATCCAAATTTATACCGAATTACTCTGAATTAGCGCTTCCTCTTCGCAATCTCCTCAAAAAGGATAGCGAGTGGGTGTGGGATAAGGTGCAGGAGGATGCGTCGCGAGCGCTGCAGCGCGCGGTGTGCGCGGCGCCCGTGCTGTCGCTGTACTCGGCGCGCGAGCCCGTGCTGTTGTCGGTAGACGCCAGCTCGCGCGCGCTGGGCGCCGTGCTGCTGCAGGCGGGTCGCCCGGTCGAGTATGCTTCCGCCACTCTCACCGACACACAATGCCGGTATGCACAGATAGAGAAGGAGCTACTGGCGATAGTCTTTGGTCTCGAAAGGTTTCATCAGTACGTGTACGGTCGTCATGATGTCACCGTTGAATCAGACCACAAACCATTAGAGGCGCTGTTCAAGAAACCGCTAGATTCTATACCTGCACGGCTTCAACGCATGATGTTGCGCATCCAAGGCTACGATTTCACCGTGATATACAAACCTGGCAAGTATATGTATGTAGCTGATGCTTTGTCGCGGGCGGCGTTGCCAGAACTGATGACGGAGAAGGTATCGGAAGAGGTACAGGAGCAGTCTTGTTTTTTATTAGAAAATGTTCGGTTTAGTGCAAGCAAGGTAGATCTTATCAAAGATGCCATGATTAATGATGTAGAATGTCAACTGCTCATAAAATGTATCCAGGAGGGTTGGCCGGATAATAAATATGAGGTCGATGAACGCATCAGAGGACAGTGGTCATACAGGGACAGTTTTGGATTCATAGATGGAATAATATTTAAGGATAATTTGGTCTACATTCCTAAAAGTGTAAGGTCAGAAATGCTTAGTCGGCTACACGATGGGCATATGGGCATAGATAGGTGCAAGCGGCACGCTCGTGAGGTGATGTTTTGGCCGGGAATCTCACGCGACGTAGAGGCTATGGTGCGTCGCTGCCGAGCATGCGCTGAGCGCGCGCCCCGGCCGGCGCGCGAGCCGCTCATGCCACATCACATACCCCCCCTGCCCTGGGTTAAAGTAGGCTCCGATATATTTCAATATGGCGGTAAGTACTTTTTGATTCTCGTGGACTATTTCTCGAATTTCATAGAAGTGAATCCGATGACCAACATAGGAACAAAAGCAGTGGTGACCGCCATGAGAGATCAGTTTGCGAGACATGGCGTCCCGCAGGAATTAGTCACGGATAATGGACCGGCCTATGCTTCGAAGGAGTTCAGTGAGTTTAGTAAGATGTGGGGATTTGAACATACAACCAGTTCACCAAATTATGCTCAGTCCAATGGGCAAAGTGAGAGAAGTGTCCAGACTATAAAAAATATATTAATTAAATCTGTTAATTCAGGCACTGATTTTTACTTAGGTCTCTTAAATTATAGGGCAACGCCACGTAATGGTATCAGTTCGCCCTCAGAACTGTTAATGGGCCGTCGTCTTAATACGAGACTACCATCTCATATTAGTAAATTGAGACCAAGTAGAGATAATGAGAATGATTACGACAGAATGTTATGCAATCAAAGAGAATATAAAGCGTGCTATGACAAACGTGCAAAACAGCTTCCCGAGCTATCGCCTGGACAACCGGTTCTGGTAACTGATGAAGGTAAGCGCAAATGTGCGCGAATTATAGCGCGTGCTAATCAGCCTCGTTCATACTTCGTTTCTGACAGCTCAGGCAGGCAGATCAGGCGGAACAGGCGTCATTTGCTTAAACTGCCAACTCAGGACAATGTGTCACCAGGTCCCTCTCCTGAACAGGTAAGTGACGAGGAAATGTGGGCAAGCCTTAGGGCTTTCTTCCCTAGGGAAGAAAGTGATCACAGCAGTAATGAAGAACTCAAACCGATGACCCTTATCGCTCCTACGTCACCAGACGCACTAACTCAACGCCTACGCAGCCCTAGTCGTAGAAAGGCTGCTGTCGTAGCACGTAAGAAATTATTGCAAAAATAACGAAACTAATGATGCCTTATCGCATTTGGCTATGAATGATGCTAATACCTACCTACAAAAATAACTGATTTTGAATGTACAGAAAGTGTAATAATGTAAAATAATTATGTACGAGTAATTATAACGTTAATATGGAAAATAAAAATCTCATTAAAATTAATGTTTTGGTAATCAAAATGTTAAGAAAATTTATTACCTAAGATATAAAATAAGTAATAATGTGTTAAAATAATTAATGTACTTAATAAATAAAGCATGTTTTTATATTTAAAAAAAAAAAAAAAAAAACAATAATAATAAATAGGGAAGATGTCGTATATAATATATATATCTATATGTATAGTAACTATTTTGTTAATGACAAATTGTATGTGGGTAGGGAAATAAAAGTTCAGTCTTGGTCAACCCATCTTTCATTTACGACAAGGACTGGCAGAATGGACAACTAATTAGAAACATTGTATGACTTGGTTCAAAATTTGATTTTTTAAACTGAAATACAGTTCTCACAATTGTCAATCACATTGTAAATATTGCCGCCATTTCTAACTCATTACGAAAAGTTACTATTTATTGTTGTTTTATTAAAAATGGGTAAAAATAAGAGCTGCGATGCAGCAACGAGAAAAATTATAGTGAATTTTCATTTAAAACAAAAATGGAGTTACAGAAAGATCGCCGATTATTTGGAATGTTCCGTAAAGATGATATTTAACGCCCTCGCACATTTCAAACTACACGGAACATCAGATAACGTGCCAAGAAAACTTCGGCCCAGGAAGACTACAGTTCAAGAAGACAGGCTTATGCTTCGATTAGCTAAGGCGGACCCCTTTAAAGGATCCAATGTTATAAGAAAAGAGGTATTTTCAGAAGACGATCCTCGACACGTGTCCACTAAACTAGTTCGTAGAAGGTTGGTTGAAGGAAAATTGTTAGGAAGGATCGCTAGAAAAATACCACTACTAACCAGGCAACATAGAGAAAATCGTCTAGCATTCGCTCGCAAATATGGCAGTTGGACTATTCATCAATGGAAAAAAGATTTGTTTTCAGATGAAACTAAAATTAATTTGATTAAATCCGATGGAAAACGATATGTACGACGACCAATAAACGAGGCTTTGAATAACAAGTACACTAAAAAGACAGTTAAGCACGGTGGTGGAAATGTAATGGTGTGGGGATGTTTCTCAGGGTACGGGATTGGTCCCGTGAGAAAGATTGAAGGGCAAATGGATCAATATCAATACAAAAAGATCTTGGAAGAGACAATGATTCCATATTCCGAGGAAAATTTGCCAGTAACTTGGATATTTCAGCATGACAACGACCCAAAGCACACAGCACGCAGCGTTAAAGCGTTTCTTACAGAACAATCCGTGACAGTATTAGAGTGGTCTGCCAATAGTCCGGATTTAAATCCCATAGAAAATTTGTGGCACACTATAAAGACCAACCTGTCGCAGAAACACGTTACTAATATTCATGGACTTAACAGTGCATTTGAAGACGCTTGGAGAAGTATTCCTGTAGAAACTTGTTATAAATTGATTGAATCAATGCCGCGTCGCTGCAAAGCTGTTATTGATAATAAAGGCTACCCTACCAAATACAAATTGTCTAAGGATGTAGTATTTTTACTATTTTTCAAAACTATTGGGGTTTTGTTCAAATTAAAAATGATTTAAGTAATGATTTTTTTGGTGTTTCTAATTAGTTGTCCGGTTTGTATCTCGTTTTTTATTTTGTTATTAATATAACTTTCAGTTTTAGAAAAACAACCGTTATTTTCTGTTATTAAAATGGTATAACAATGCAATATAATATCCGATACATCGATTTTAATACGTAGGAACACTCAATGATACGTTAAAAATTTGTTCGAAAGGGAATTTGCAATAAAAATATAAACCCAGGTAGGTGTTTCTAATTAGATGACCACCACTGTAGGTACATAGGTATAAGTACATAGCCTATGAACTTTTTCATGATGCACACTATTTTCATACCTACCTTAAATTTGATCACGATCGGTTAAGTCATTCAAACTGTACCAAATAGAACTCAAGTTTGATTGGTTTTTTTAAGTTAGTATTTTCGTTGTATCTCGAAAACCATGTGGCCTAGAATAAAAAATCAAAAAATCGTTTTAGAATGTACTTATTCTATGAACAAAGCTCCTTCATAAGATACCACTTCATTAAAATGACTTTTTTATCTCTGTATATGTATGACTTTTTTGTTTAAAACCTCCCTTTGGACCCGTATAGGTATCTTAGCAACCTCTTGGCTGATTCAACTCGTGTTGTTTAGTTAATAGAACCAATAAATTCCCAGCAGATCGGATTAAGGGTTTGAAAGTTATACTCGAACAAATAACATACAAACAAACGCTGATTCGCCTACACTATGTGTGCCTGACAATAACGTGCGCTGTGGCCGCCCCACCGCCCCGTCGACATCAACTGTTCGTCTGCCAAACACCGCGAACTTGTCACGCACATAATGCGCCAACGCGCAACGAAGAGCTCTCTTTAATATGCCTATGTACACGAGGTCCAACATGTAGACAGTAGGCACTTTGGTATATACTGTAAGCTTGCTGTTTTAACTGAAATAAATAATTCTAATTCCGCCCGCGGCTTTACTCTACGATATCGGTTGAGCCGTTACGGCGTGATTGAACAACAAACTTTCGTATTTATAATAAGTAGGATTAAACTAAAAAAAAACTACAACACATCTAGAGTCTGGGACTTTTCTTGATCGTATGCGCCTCCCTAGCGACTCGACTACGGTAGACAACTCCAGCTGAGCAGAATTGGGGCGCGAGGAATCTCATCTCTTTGTACCTACTTGGCAGGTAGTGGGTACCCGAAGTACGTAGGACTTGAAATTAGTCAGATACTCGACTCCAGACGTTCCAGGCCATGTACAAGGACTTCAGGAGCTGGACTGATCCGACACCGGCCGCTTTCCTCCTCATACCGGAGAACACTCCCCGGTAGTGTTTGAATCAAATCGGGAGGTGAATGGTCGGTTCTGCAACTTCCAGTGAAAGCGGAGATCTGAGGGCGGTCCCTCGTTGTTGGGTTGTTCTGTGGAACATGTCCAGACTCCTCACCATTATACGAATATACTTATTGTAGGAAGGTAGGTACATACATACTGTCATCGGCCCTCGACCGGTAGGTACTCTAGGTAGGTACCAATGCTAAGTTTTAGCTCAATCAGACAATTTGCTGAGGAGTTTCGTGGGAAAGCTCGTGACTCATATTAAACTCGCTGTCACCATAATATCGTACTGTCATCGGACACCGCCAGGTAGGTAGTATGCAAAGTTTCAGCTCAAATAGGCAATTTGCTGAGAAGATTTGTGGAAGCACCTCCTGAGCTCGCAAAATAGCCTTAAGTTGTCCTTTTTCATGGTGCCACCACCAAGTTGGGCCGTATGCTTGTTTGCCACCTTAGTTGTAAAAAAAAAGTTTCATCAAGATCGCTTCAGCCATTTTGTTGTGAAAACTTTACCTAAGTATAAAATCCTACTGAACTAGGTAGGTGCGAAGCTATTGAATCTATATTATCTAAGCGCACACCATAGCGGCCGGCGGCGTGATATTCATGAAGTGCATTTAGATCAGTAGGTATGTAGGTACCTAGCCTAGGTAGGTAGCCAATCTAGTTTTTTGTTTTTCAGCTTCTAAAATGTACCGCTTTAAGCTTTGCCCCGGGGTTTCTGCGGCTTCTTGCGGACTACCTTCGTGATCGTCAGTAACTTGTCAGACTTGGCCTGTTCCTTACGAGTCACCACCCTATCATACGCGTTCCGGTGTCAGCCAGGACCAAATTCTTACTGGCCTGCCTGGGATACAAGTCACTGGAGGTTCGACGGGGTAATGCACAGGCTGTTACGGCCTGCAAAATTTTCCGCGGAAAGATAGACGCTTCGGTCTTGAGCGACGAGCTGTGTAGATTCTACCTAGGTACCTACCTACCTACCTAACAATTATCGTCCGGCTCGGAAGCATAGGTTGTTTGGTGAACAGTGATCGCGTAGGTACTGTGGCTAGATCCTCGTCGCCAGTTGCACGCATGCTCGCCGGCGCCGGCGCGCTCGCCTGGAGAATAGTCCAGTGTGATCGCGCTGTGCGGACGAATGGACGAACATTTTGTCAGAATGTTTGTCGAGTTATGACATCTGACTCCATTGTAATTATTACTGACTGCATTATTTTTACAATACAATACAATAACTTTATTTCAGGCAACAATAGAATAAAAAACAGATGGAATTTTTCTTATACTACGGCCCATATAGATTATATTTTTGACTATTCAATTAGGTATTTGTAGGTGTATTTATCTTTTATTAATGAAGTAAATAAATAAATTACTAATTCCTTTAAAGTACCTAAAACAAGGAATAACCACAGTAGGTAGGGACTTATTTATTTTAAGCTAAGGATAGAATACTTATAAGATATATTTTTATCCTGGCTCCCTCTCCCTGCGTACAGATCGTCTGATCTAATATTGACCGCCCCTCCACTAAACTTCGGAGGGAGCGTTGACGTTACACAGTGCAGGTTATACCTACTATACTATCTACCTATACGATCTTTACCTACAGCACACATCGTCGTTTGCAGCGAGCCACGTTCAAGCGGTTGATTTGTTTGACTATGTAGACAAAGATTATATAATACACTACGTGTAATAAGACACCTACTCTGTAGGAAACGTGCGCGGAGCAGGCAGGGCAGGCAGGCCGCCGCGCCGCCGGCGGGAGGGGTTAGGCCCCGCCCCGGGGGCGGGGGCGGGCGCGGGCGGGAGGCGGCGCGCGAGGGCGGCTTGCGCCGGCGCGCCGCTTCGCGCCAGTGACGCGCGGCGCGCCGCTCCGGACGTATCTCGCGCGACTCGCGCGACTCGACCAGCGCGAGCCTTGCCTCGACACGTGATACCAGTGATATTACCTAAAGTGCTGTGTTTACCCCGTGCGCGTGCCCAGTGCTACCGATACGCACCCGCCGTGGTATACTAACGACCACCAGTGTTTTAGTGTTGTTACCATTACTCAAGGATTTAAGTTGTTAACTTTTGGATTTGCGGACCCTCCGACGCCTGAAAGGTGATGTCTATTTTTTATTCAGCTGTGTTTAATACCAACCTTACTTACCTACTTTTATAATACACACTATTGTGTTAGCTAAGTCTGCGAAATAACCTGAGTCTGTTTGATAAGTATTGCCGACATAACTTCTCCATCTTCAGATTTTTTTTCCTCCGATAATTCTTTTTTTTAGTTTTAGAAACAAATACTTACCTAGGTAATAATCGGAGGGAGCCAGATCTGGACTACTTAGCCCACTCTCGGTTGAGTGGCATTTTGCAAGGTAGCGATATGCATTAGCATCCTATTGGTCTGTGGTAGCGAGCGACGATGGTCGCAGCATGGCTCTTGGCGGGTGCGTCGCCGTGCAAAAGCAGCAATCCATAAGTCGACTTTCAGCTCCTTTTTACCTTGCTTGCTTGCTTGTTTGCTTGCTTGCTTGCTTGTCATGTCACTTGGTCATCATGTATTAGGTCAGTGACCAGATTGAGGTATGGTGGTCGTGAAAAGGGCCTGTGACTGTCGGTGAAAGAAGTTGGCATCTTTTAATTTCTAGCGGAGTTGCATACCTGGTAGGTACCTATCTCCCTTTGTTATTCAGTCCTTTTTATTTGTATCTATTAGGTGTCGATTAACGAAGTCCCCTCCGTCCGTATGGTCCATGATCTTTCCGGCCGATTGTGATATGTTGAATTTCTGAGTAGTTCGTCAACTCGTATAATCCGGTTCAATATTTCATCCTGGTTCTCACAAAATAAATCCAAAAGCCTCTCATTCGACGCGTTGATTTTGTTCTTCAAGTTCTTACCGCCTGTCCTCAGTGTGTGTAGTCTAACCTAACCTAACCTAGTTAGGTAGGTACTATAGCTAAGTCCCGGACCCTAGGTATAATAGCCTAGTGAAGTTATTGTTCTGGCAGCCCCTGGTCCCTAATCCTACCTATATAAATTATAAACTTCCGGTAAACGCAACAAAACTTCCTATTAGAAGATTTATAGTGTACCTACATAAAGAATAATCTTATTAAGAAAGCGTACTATAAACTTATAAATGATAAAACCGCATGACCTGAAGTCGCTCTGCCCCTCGACAGCTAAAATGGCATTTTGCAGTGTAAATAATAAATAAATATTCCGGACATATTCATACGGTCAACTGATCCCTAACTAGGCATAGCCTGTACTTTGGGTACCAGAGACTGATAAACATAATAGATATATATTTAACACCCAGACACAGAACAAACACCTCGTCACAAATGTTTGTCCAGTGCGGGAATCGAACCCGCGACCTCTAGCGCAGAAGGCAGAGTTACTACCAACTGAGCTATGAGGCCAATCACATTTTTATAAGCTGTTATTTATTATGGATTATAATGAGATAACTTTTCTTTTGAGCCTCACCTAGTTCGATCGGCACCACACTGAAGCTTTAAATTCCATTTTGTGAAAAAGGATCATCGAAATAAATGTACGTCACGCGCGCCGTGTTTGTGGCCTGATTCTTGTAGGCTTGGTCGCGAGGAACAGGCATAGCTTCACCTAGTTTCTAAAACGTTTCAAAGTGATCCTAGTGATTTTATAGAAATAAACGCCTTTTGACTTTTGACTTGACTTTGACCGTTGCCATAGTAGCTTGGGGTCCGTTTTTGTTGCCATTATCATAAGGTACCTATGGAGAGTTGTTGGCTGCGTTGGCCGTTCGAGTTGGTGCGCAAGCAGCTATCTACCTACCAATACTAACTAGGTACCTAACTATGGACCACGAAAGGAGCCTCTTGTGCATGAAAGGAGCCTCTAAGAGGCGCACTTTAACCTTTCACTAAACAGATTCTTTCACCGACGGTCATAGGCCCTTTTCAGGGCCACCATAACTCAACCTGGTCACTGATCTAATACAGGATGACCAAGAAATAATCAGTGACATGACAAGAAGAAGAAGAAACTAATACTTGACTTTCTGGGTTTTAACCTTTAGCCGACATCAAATAGGTAGGTACGTAACTTCGTCCAGCCTTGATGCCACTGCTACAGTTGGCCCGTTCAGTAGAAGTGCGAGAAAACAATCTGAGAGTCCACGACCATCTATTGCAAGTTTTTCAACTGCATCATCAGACCAAATCCTCATAAATAAACCAAAAAGAATTTAACACTTTATACACACTCAGTTTATTCAATTTAGCGGTTTTAACGTCCTCATAATATTCGAGTCGAAACACACACTGACCTAGGTAGCACTGTAATCTAAAACAAACGTCTTTTCTTTCTTTCTTAATCTTGTAATTGCCTCTTGGTGAGTGAGAGTGATATCAGACGCATCACTCGGGAGAGCTTTCACTTGAGTGGTGCCTCTTTTTATTTTAGGCCCTTCACCTTTTAGTTCCGCCATGACCTTCCCTCCGACCTTGTAAGCGGTTCGCTGACTTAGTGCTATCATGCTGAAACTTTGAACGGTATACCTAGGTACCTACCTAGTACATAATGGTGACCGCATCTCATTTTATGTTATGAAATAAATAGATACCTACTAATATTGTGAACAAAATATTTTGGTGGTGACCTGGCGTTTTTTTTTTTAATTTGCATAAGTACCTACTACCCTTTCATCGGGAGTATCGTTGAATAGGTAGGTTTTATAAGGTGAGGGTTAAATTTTTTTAAGATTTTTGAATTGTTTTTCCTCAATAACCGCAAAACGCACAGTTTTTATTTATATGACAAATATAAATTGAGCATTTTATTTTCCTAAATCCAAGACAGAAACGCGATTGGTAAAACTTTTCTCGATAGATTTATTTTTTAAAGTTGGGTCCTTTGCATCAGTTTTTTCGAAAATACTCTGAGACTATATAACAAAAATATTTTTTTTTAAATATTGTGTTAGACAATAGCTTTGGGTACCTAAATCCAAGACACTTTAAAAAATAATACATAGTTTTTGAGATAATTGACAGGCCTCTTAGCTCAGTTGGTAGTAACTCTGCCTTCTGCGCTAGAGGTCGCGAGTTCGATTCCCGCACTGGACAAACATTTGTGACTAACACAGATGTTTGTTCTGTGTCTGGGTGTAAAATATATATCTATTATGTATATCAGTCTTTGGTACCCATAGTACAGGCTATGCCTAGTTTGGGATCAGTTGACCCACAAATCCTAAGGTTAAAGTTTATTATAAAAATAGCAGCAACCGAACGGAGTCGCGGGGATTACCACTAGTCCACAAAAAAAATTTGGGCAAGTTGTGATTTCAAGAGATGATGACGGTTTTTTAAGTTTTACGGGACAAGTAGTAATCACTCAGGAATTAAATTAATATGGGACCTCCCCGGGATTATACTCTATACACCAGCGAAAGAATCATCAAAATCGGTCTACAATTTGCTACTTGTCCCGTAAAACTTAAAAAACGTCATCATCTCTTGAAATCACAACTTGCCGAAACACTTTGCGGACTTTTTTTCGCTTTCAGGCTAACTGCCTATGGCATCTTAGGTAGGCCTTTCCGCCATGTCTTACGTGTTTTTTTATTGTTTTTAGTTTTTAAAGCCTTTTTATTTTCGTTTGGTCTCGAAAGTAGGTATTATTTAGTCCCAGCCCTAGGTAGCTCGGTAAAGGTTGACATTCGATACCTACACAAAAGTACGGGCATTTGAACCCGTACATACGTTAAGTACCTACTTAGGTACCTGGTACTTACCTACCTACTGGTTTTTTTAGTTTTGGAAGTACAATCCATTGCAAAAGTCTTACAGCAAGTTACCAAATATCTATTAACATACACGACTAGGTACCTACCTAGGTACCTTATATATATTTTAATATGTAATATGTATTTTAATAAAAATATAGGTATGATAAGTTTATGGTACTTACATAGCTCTAGTTGACAAAACGTGGCAATGCTCCAAATCTTCTCATTGCAGTTGTGCCGTGGAAGGTACTCTGCTACTCTGTACTCGGTATTGATTGATCAAATGGGGGTTCATTTTCCGGAAATTGCGATTACCACAATTTTTAGACACCCCGACCTAAAAAGATGGGTCTTATTAGTTTGAGGCCTAAGTAGTTTGTCTGTTTTTCTACTTTTTCTGTGCCTGGCTGTCTGCCTGTGGCCTCGTATCTCCGACACTATTGCTCCGATTTCAATGCGGTTTTTGGTAAGAAAGCCGATAGTTCGGGGAATTTCTTAGCAATTGCTTGAAACAAATCAGTTGAGTAGTTCTGGTTTCCA
This sequence comes from Anticlea derivata, assembly GCA_947579855.1. Lineage (NCBI taxonomy): Eukaryota > Metazoa > Arthropoda > Insecta > Lepidoptera > Geometridae > Anticlea > Anticlea derivata. The sequence continues at coordinate 14,003,002 of OX388262.1, read as the reverse complement.
TGTTCTGATGGTAGGTGTTCATCAGCTTAGAAAGGATCTCGGGATTGCAGTTTGCAACATTTCGTTCATCTCAAAGCAGTCAGATTCGACTAGCTGGAATTCATACTCCAGGGTTTGACACCACATAGGATGAACGAGACGAGACCCATACCCGTAGCGTGGAACTCGAGCTCATAGCCAGGCCTCAGGGTCTGGTGATGGCCAGCATAGGAATTAACAGGAAATACCTACCTATGAGTGAAATTTAATTTGAGGGTCTTTTATTAATGGAAAAAATAATAAAAACTTTTTTGTTACTCTTGGTGGCAGGCTTCACGTCACGATACTATAGGTAGGTATAGCACACACAAGTGACGTTGAGTAGCAGAATGTGTAACGGTTTATTGTGTCCAGCAGGCGGTGCGTGGCCGCCGCGGGCCAGGCGCGGGCGGCGCGCGCGCGGCGGCCGTGAGCGCGGCGGCGGCGGCGGCGGCGGCATGGCGCGCGCGGCGCGGCCGGCATGGCGGTGAGCTGCCCCGAGGTGATGTACGGCGCCTACTACCCCTACCTGTACGGCCGCGGCGCCGCGAGAACCTTCCACCACGCTCCACACTTCCAGTACGACCGGGTGAGTGATACCTATAAGTACCTACCTAACTCCCTAAGCCCGGATAGTCCGGATACTCATTTTTAGTGATAACCAGGTTCATTATTTCGAATTTAAATCTATTAATCTTTATTTTTTGTAAGTGATATACAATTTAAGTGAATACCTACACAATAGTTATTACAATATCTTACTTACTTACCTACCTACCTACTTACATAATTATATAAGTAGGTAGGTATATAGACCTAACCTACCAATGTTAGTTAGTTTTCTTATACCTACGTGGTCGCCATTCGAGAACCTTTATTTACTCCGCAAAACGGTTATAGGTTCTGCGAGCTATATGGCCTGCCCACTGCCACTTCAACTTGCTAATTCTGAGAACTATGTCGGTGACCTTGGTTCTTCTACGGATTTCCTCATTTCGGATCTTATAACGTAGTGAAACTCCGAGCATAGCCATCTCCATAAGCCGTTGCGCGACTTTGAGCTTGTGTAGGACTTGTATGAGGCCAATAGTTAGCCACCAAGTCTCAGTGCCATATGTCATCACATCACTGGCAACATGCACTGATTGTAGACTTACGTCTTGAGGCTCTGCGGTATCCCCGACGAGAAGATATGACGAAGTGGCCCAAACGAGTCACTTCCGAGTTAGATTCGTCGGTTGACCTCTTTGTCGAAGTTGGAATACAATTTCAAACAGAAGAAATATTACATACTAGCTGTCCCGCTCGCGACTTCGTCCGCGTTTGTATAAACCTACGTTTCCATTATCCTTACCAAAGTACTAACACTTATTATGCAGCTATTTACTTACTTCTACATACCATCACCGTCCCGTTACCGTCACCGTCCCGTCACCATCCCGTCACCGTCACCATCATGGTCACGTCTTATTTTTCTTTTCAATACATTTTTGCATCCCCTGGTGATTTATTTATTAACAAACAAAGAACAAAAAAATGCAAAAAAACTAAAATTCCAAAAACCTACATTTTCTGAAAAACTGTAAATACATTTCAACTTTTTTAACGCTGAACGAATTTTTTTCAAAATCGAGCCCGTAACTCCTAACATCACTTTTCGATTACTCTCACGGTTTCCGAAGTGGCCCTGAAAAAAAAACTCAGCCTGTATAATAGATGTAAGAGCTTTGTTTATACATCCTTAAAGTGATACCTACAAGTTATAGTCAGATCAGGTCAAGGTATAGATATAGTACCTATAGTTAATTAGTGTAACTGGTTTTTAATCGTGCTAAATCATTTAAAATAGATAAACAAATAGCCACCACACAAAATTTGTTTCTCGCAATCACAACTAGATATCGTGTCATGTCGTTAAAGGAGATGTTGCTACCTAACTTACCCGAACTGACTTCGGAAGTCTTCACTGTGCGTGGTTCGATACGCGCTTGGCCAATTTATTTCCTATTGAAGTACGGAACCCTTAAAAAGATAGATTATTATTAAACGTAGATCAATAACGAATGTGGGTTATTTTGATGTTTTGAAGAGGAGGAGGACTCTTCGTGCACGAAGAGAGAGCAGACGGACTCTCTCTGTGGAGAGAGAGTCCGTCGCGTCCGGGAAGTATTCACTGCTACTGCCACCTTGCCCAGAAACTGTGTCGCCGAGCAGCAATACCTGCAGGGCTGTGTCGCGGTCTGAACTAGTCTGAAGGACGAGGTAGCCGCGCTGACGCCGCCGCGTCCTTGAAAGTACAGGCGCAAGTCACTTGCATGTCTCACTCAGGGGTCGGTACGCGATACCTCTGATATTGCAAGCGTCCATAGGCTACGGTTATCATAATAACAACTAAGGCGGCAGGCAAGAGTAGGCCCACTACAGCTTGTTTGCTGCCTTAGTTGTATAGGTATAAAAAAAAAATGTTGCTTGACATAATGTATGGTGGGTATGCTAGGTACTAGGGGTTGCAGTTTCATAGATTCTCAATTTCGAAACTGACGTATGAAATTGGCCTCATGAGTTTCGAAGTTTCGGAATTTCGAAACTGGATGTAAGATCACATAATTAAGAAAAATAAGACTTTTTGTTCGATGTGGAAGTGTATTTAAGTAAAAAAAGGTACATACTTCCAAAAAAAATTTTTAGTAATTTAATAGATTTCACTTCATTTTCACTCTTACCTAGCAGTTTCGAAATTTCGAAACTGGAAGCGTCAATTTCGAAATTGCAGAACATGGCAAAAGGGTCGAAATTTCGAAACTATGAAACTTCGAAATTTCGGAATGCACCCCCTACTACCTGGTACCTACTAGTGAGGTGCGGTGCGCTACCGCGCGATGCGCCCGCTCCGGCCGCGCTCCGCAGCGGGCCTGCCGCCGGCGCCGCGCCCCGCAACTCCGCAAGCTGCCTCCATTTGCAATTCAATGCCACCGGCGGCTACGGATAGGGCTGCTCACTACCGCAAGCTAAACAATACCTACGCAGACTTTTCCTTGTCGCAATTAGGTAGGTCCATACGCATTCGACCTCGACTCACTAAAATGCCCATAAAAGGAATGATTTGTAATGGTTTGACGTATTTATGTTCACGCATAAAAACACCGAAGGTTCCTATCCTAATCAATCAATGCGCATACCTTATACATTATACATAGTGCATGAGAGGGGCCTATAAGAGGTGCATTTTTTTAATTTCACTACACTGATTCTTTCACCGGCGGTCATAGGCCCTTTTCAGGGCCACCAAACGTCAACTTGGTCACTGGTCCGTAGTCGGTGTAATGCAGGACGACCAATAAAATATCAGTGATACGACAAGAAGAAGAATGCACATTCCAACTGCTGTACGGCCGCGGCGCCGACGCCGACCTGCAGGCGGAACTCTCCAAAAATATGAAATGTATGCATTGGGTAGGTACATAATGAAGATATGTAGGTACTAAGGATAATATCGCGGAGTAGGCGTGGAGCAGCCCTGAGGCCCCGGGCAGCAGGCAGCAGGCAGCAAGCAGCGGCATCCCGCCGTCCATACTAATGCGGCATCACGGGCTGTTAATGGCGGGCACCTGTTTTTGCATCGCCGCAGCCATGATTTGCTGTCAACGATCCCTTTTTACAGCTCACGTACTCACTGCCTTTTTACAGCTACGAAATGCCTGTCACAGTGTGTGTGTGTGTGTGTGTGCATGCACCTACTTAGTGCTAGTAAAGAACTCTAATTATAGCAATAGATTCCATTGAGAAGGTAGGTATTCAAATGTATTACCTTTCAAATGTGTCGGTCGAGTTGAGTCGATTTTGTCGTTGAATTAAAATTGGCGGTGCTCGATGGTGGTGACATTTTACAATATTAAACTAAGCCCTGGAGCCCAATCTTTAGCATAGAAGAAAAAAATGAATAGCTGATCTGATGAATCCAAATTATAGAATCAGTTCATTCGTTCACTAATCGTTGCGAATCACGGGGTGAAGTCTGCTACGCTATACTCGATGGCGCTACGTTTGTCGCGTTATTTTCGGTAGGCGCCGCCTTATCTAAGGCGCCGCGCCACCACCGCCGCCGCTGTGAGCGGGCATCACAATTTGTGCTATAAGGGATTTAATGATGCTATAATGAGCTGATCAGTTCAAGTCCATTTATTGATCTGATCTGTTACAGCCAGCACTGACAGACTGAATGGGGCAATATTACGCTTTTGGAAATTAGAGACCTGTGAAATTGTGAATCGAATTATTTGTTAGACTATAGTACCCACTCTTTTGGTCCATTTGTGTACGGCATTCGATCCTACGCTGCGCTTTCTGGTGTGCGGTCTCCACTCGAGGCCCTGCCGCTGCCGGCCCAACGAGCGGAGTACAGTTCTCCGAGGGATCTCTTTTGCTAGGTCTGCCTGTACTTGTTACTGCCTACACGTGCTTCGTAATAACCGCACTAACCAGTTAGGTAGGTAGGTACTCTGTAGTATGTTGTCAGCCCTGTATTTTTTACTTCACGTGCTGTGTTTGTTTGTTTGTTGTGTCACTTGTTCGTTCTTGGTTACCCTGCATTTGGTCATCGACCAGGTTGAATGATGGCGGCTCTATGTCGTTAACTAGAACTTACCGACCTGGTTATTGTCGAGGTAAATCAGTGCTTATCTTACTTTACCTACTATTTAAAACTTAGTGCTACGAATAACATTGAGAATTAATATCTAATTAAGGGAAAAAAATTAAACGATGCGATGCTAAAAATGCGATGGTAAAAAAAAATAACGGACTAGGAAAACCTGTCTCAGGCGGAAAAAGGCTAAAATTAATATCTAAAGTTGGTACTTATAATATAATAATATAATATACTTATTAATTAAAATCTGTAGCCTATTAGCTAAATTTAAATGCTATTTAGGGCTAACTAAAAAATAGTGAAAAAAGAGGGTGGGTCGATTTTTTTGATGACCAGTGTAATTTACTTGTACCTACAAGTATTAGACTAGGACATAAATAATTTGATTTTTTTTTTTTTTTTTTTAACGTGGGGAAATCCTCATGGATCCCTCCTTTTGCGGGGGCAAAAGAAGGGTATGTCGGACTCTTACCGACTAAAACCACCACGTTGGCCAGCCTCCATGCATGTCAAGGGGCTCCGGGATCTCCAATGGAACGCACCGGTGCCCCTCTCGCATTTTGCCTGTTTGTGGAGCACAATCCCGGGAATGGCACCCATAGCCACGCCCAGAACCCGCGCACGATGTGCGCGGAGCTCACGGCGGCACTTGCCCGGAGTGCCGCCGACATCCCGGATCCGCTTACGAGCAGCCGGAACCCCGCTCCGACCACCCACGGACCCGAAAAGTCCCCTGTCACTCGGCAGGGGCTACCGCTCGCCCCCCTTATGGGGCAGACGGCGCAAGGCTGCCGTTACCAACGAGGGTTGCTGGCAACGGCAGTCCTACGCTGTCACCATCCCGGGCGGGATCGGCCTCGCTCCGATCCCCCCTAAAAACGGCCAGGAAGCAATGGGGCTTCTTTCATAGGGGGTGGGGGGTGGTTAGACCTGCACTAACTTCCCGCTGTGGGGTGTTTTGCTATGCTAAATGCTAACCCTACCCCAGCCAGCCCAGCTCCTTAAAATAGCGAAGCAGGACTTTGGGTCGTTGGTAACATTCTCTCAGTATCCCTGTACGCGGCGGTGTCTGGGAGCCGCTTCCGAGCACAGCCCGCAGACCCGATGTGGTCCTGGCCTCTTCCGTGGCTGGACAATGGGCTAAGCTACGTGCTCTTTAGCATTATTTTCGATATTATAAACTTTCAATACCTACCTATTATAGAATAGAATAGAAAAACGTTTATTTTGTTACCAATACAAACAATACAAATAAAGGTGTGTATGTCTACAGCTTACACATAACGAATTTCTGAATTCTGAGTATGCAAATATTTAGTGCATAATTGGTGCAATCTGAAAATCCAATTCAAAATTTAGGTGCCAAAGAGGTTTCTGAGATATGAGCCAAAAACTATGTGTCAGCTGGAGACCCGGGTCTACAGCTTGCACATCCAGTACTGCCAAACGGCTGACGCGAGAGCTTTGAAAACTAGCCAGATATTTAGTGCCAAATTAGTGCCAAAGGTACTAAAAATTTCAGGCCTGTAGCTTAAAAGGTTTCAGAGATATGAGCCAAAAACTATGTGTCAGCTGGAGACCCGGGTCTACAGCTTGCACATCCAGTACTGCCAAACGGCTGACGCGAGAGCTATGAAAACTAGCCAGATATTTAGTGCCAAATTAGTGACTAAGGTACCAAAATTTTCAGGCCTGTAGCTAAAAAGGTTTCAGAGATATAAGCAAAAAACTATGTGTAAGCTGTAGACCCGGGTCCCCAGCTTACACATTTCGTTACGCCAAACCGCTGATCAGAGGGCAATAAACTTTAGGCAGGATTTTAGCTCATAATTAGTGCCTAAGGTACCAAAAATTTCAGGCCTGTAGCTGAAAAGGTTTCAGAGATATAAGCAAAAACAGTTTTCCCGCCAAAAAATTCAAATAAAGTTATTGAAAATCGGCTCATTGCGGCGTTGCCACTTCGCTTCAAACGACTTTAAACTTTATTTACATGTCACGAAGATTGATTTTGGTATTTGATCATTAAAAAAGTTAATTTGGTTTGTTGAGTTTAGTCTAGGAGCTCGGAGGATAAAATAGTTTTCAGCCAAAACATACCGTGTTGCCATCGATGTAATCGTATCTCGTAGACTTACGTCTTGATTGATGATGGAAGTCAGAGGCAATCACGACGACATCATCGCCCTGAGTCAAATTCTTTGTCAGTGTCGGCAAGTTATTTATAATCTCTCTGATAGGAGCACCTGGCTTACAAATGGATAGAACAGATTGGTAGTCATTATTATGTAAGTGTATAAATTCTCCAAGAGATTTTCCGTATGTATCGCACAATATTAGCATTTTCTTAGGTCTATTTTGTGAAATTACGGCGGTATCCTCAGCTTTATAGCTTTACAGCTTTATAGCTTTATAGCTTTATAGCCCAGACTTATGTCTGGGTTCATGGTTTTGGGTACTGTTATTCGTTTGGTTTCCAGTGTTCTCCTCTGTCGTTAGCTTCTCTACGGATCGAAGTCCTATTCTCGTAGTAATCCCGTTGTCTTCTTTATTCTTTATTGTCACGACCTGTTTTGTTGCTATTGATTCACTCGTTTTAGTCCGTCTTGTTTTTGTCTTCCCTTTTTTCGCTACTAATTTTTTTTGTATTTTTCTTTCTATTCTGTGAGTCTTTATCATGTTTCACTTGTTTATTCAATGTTATTCTATTTTTACTTAAGTTCTTGGTCTTTGCTGCAGTTTTAATATCTACGGTGTGTCGAGAACTTTTTAATTTTATGTTTTCACTTTGGAGCTCAATATTTGGCTTATTAAATTGTCCAATTCTTCATTAAGTATTTGGGTGTTCTCATTGGTTTCCAACAGGAGCGTTTTTTGTAGTTGTTCGAACAGCGCTGCATTATTTTCGTGCAAACGTATTACGTTTAATGCTTCTTCATATTCATTGAGATCTGCAGTTCGTCGCTCAATCATCTCTTTTAGCTTATTTCTTTCCGTTTCAGTCTCTTGTAATTTTATTACTTGTTCTGCAAATGCTACTTTGAGTGACCCATTTTGCGCCAAGAGATTTTTATAATCCTTCGCGCAGTCGTCTTGTTCCTTTAGAAGCTTCAAATTAAAGTTTTGTGCTTTTTGTATTTCAGCGGTCAATTTTCTAATTCTACGGCAACCTGGTTTCTTGTTTGGGGCATTCTGGTACAGTCACTGGAACGATCAGAAAACGCAAAAAGTCGATTCGGATGAAGAGATTCGATCCAGGGCACGTCGTTACTGACGATTATTGAGTCCACCGCCTCAACCGCTACGCCAGCGGTACTTTACTTACAGCACGAAATAAGTGTAGAGGTTGAAAGAACTATTTCTTAGAGTCGCAGATCGTTGTAATAAAAAAATCGACCGTCATTACACTTTTTTGCACACCCTCATTAGCTTTTTAGTTCAATATGACTCTATTGATAAAAAACTTTTATTTAGTCATTATAACGAGGCACTTACGTATAATATTGTGACGCGTTCGTTATTTTGGTTGTTATAATTTTTGAGAGTAGATCGCCAAAATGGTTTGAGGTAAACATCATGAAGAAACCAGAGGTTTAGTCAGCTCGCACACTACGAGTACTTACGTGTTAATAGGAAACAATACAATGCCACAAATCTAGGCCCCGATCGCGCTAAATTTTTGCTTGTGGCGCTCTGCGGTATATTTTAAGGGATGAAGATGAAGTTTTCCAAACGCTGGCCATTAGATAAAACAGAATCGAAACCATTGTGTAAGTATCATCATCATCACCTATTTGAGTCCACTGCTGTACATAGTGTACCTACCACTAATTAGAGGAGGATAACTCGACTCAGTGACCGTGGCGGCCCCGGCTGAAGAATAGGCCCCTCCTAACCTCCTACCCGTGGATGTCGTACTAGGCAGGCGAGTAAGGGATGGGCAGCAGCTTCTCCTATTTTCACAAAGATTTTCAAATTCCCCCCACCCCCATCACAGGAAGTCACTCCGGAAATCTGTGGGGGAGGCCGCTGTTCAGCAGTGGACTTCAAACGGCTGGAATGATGATGATGAACTCGAGTCAGAACACGCATCCAGATCGAATCACAGGGTACTGAGCCGCAGGTAAATGGATCACGCCGCTCCCAAGCAGCTGAAGCAGCTCAACGGCTCAAAGTAGTTCTACTTCATCTGCGATTCATGCGACCCTGACCCTGATTAGAAACGATTTCATACGACAACAATTTGTATTATTTTCAACACTATTAAGCCCATATTAGAAAAGCTGACCCGTTTGATGAACTGATTGCTAGTACCTTATTGCATTGTTTGCTTCACTTTACCTGATTCATCTGAAATCATTCATAGATCTACTTGCGCGGTTCAAGAGCGCGAGCTGCGAGCTGATTTGCAGCTCAGGTATTTTGAGTGAGTTACCCACCGCTACCACTTAGAAACTTTGATGTACCAAATAAAAACTATAGTAGGTATTATTATAATATTATAACTACAAAATGTTTGTTTATTTTTAGATTTTGACGCCTTTTCTTTGTTAGTTACCAGCATAATTTTAGTGATACTTCATCATCTTATCCTATCTAAGCTTCTGAATTCTTTAACCTACATGATATATACTTTAAACATACATAAGCCTCTCGATTTGAGAGCAAAAGACTTGGCGGCAGGAATAAGATGCCACAGCCAGCCCGAAAGGGAAAAGCATAAAAAAATGCAAACTTCAAGAAGGAAAGAATGACACGATAATGTTACGCGCCTGTACAATATCGGGCAGCCTGTAAGGACGTGGACACTCTGATAATGTACAGCCAGCCATATTCACAGCATCTAATTCTAAATGGGGGAATAAGATCTGCACTGACGTCCCGCGTTGGGGTGCGCATTCACAGCATTTTATTGCAATAATTTTTCCAATAATACGAAGCCACCTAGCTTTAGACGGCGGAGTCACATATCTCATCATGTCACATAGGAACCTACTCATCATGTCACATAGGAACCTACTCATCTATTACTTTCGTGACGTGGTTTATAAATGGTTTATATCTACCTACCTTATGTGAGGTACCTACCTACTTCCCTATGTTTGGTAGGTCTAGGTACAAAGTGTAGGTACGTAGTACCTAGGTATAATAAATACTTGGTACCTATACCTAGCTAGACCTACATAAGTAAGTACCTTACATAAAGTACGTAGGATTGTATAATATTATGCAAACACGTCACGAAAGTAATAGATGGCTTCCTAGTACCTAGAGCTAACCAAACTTAGGTAGAACTAAATAGCCTAAATGCGTAATAAAACACGTCAAAAAACTATAGATAGGTAAATAACTAGTACCTAGGTACTACGTAACTACCATCTATAATTTACTAGCCAACTTAGATATGAACAAAATGAGCAAATACGTCACGGTAGTACCTAATAGATACCTGCATATCCAACTTTCATATGTGCTACCTACCTACCTACCAAGGTATCTTGATTAACCTAAATACCTTACCTGACTTCTTCTGACAGACTTTTATTTCTGTTTTAGTGTGTGGCTAGGCGGAGCAATGATCTATGAAATGCGGGGCGGTGGCGCGGGCAGAAAGTGTATGAGAATGGCCGGACATAGGGCTTAGTGGCGCGTATTAGGGTCGACCTATGTCCAGCAGTGGACTAGTGTGGGCTGATGATGATGATGGCTACAATGGAGGCCAATTTCATACGTCAGTTTCGAAATTGAAAATCTATGGAACTTCAATCGAAGTAACAAATTATGTAGGTAGGTACTAACCAATTACTTACAATATATTTTTATTTTATCTAGATCGATCGACACCAATCTTACATATGAAATAACGGCTAGGTTAGAAGTACAACAAATTCAGAAGATGAAGATACTACCTAATAAGAAGATGTGTAGGTATCACAAAAATTATGCTAGTAACTAACAAATGTTAGTAACTTACCTACATTAGAGGTAGGTACAGTATGTCCAGTGGACTTCAATAGGTTAAAGATACCTCCTACATAATAGTTTCGATTCTGTTTTATCTATATCCAGCCAATTCTATCCATAGCCAGCGTTTGGAAAACTTCATCTTCGTCGCATATAATATACCTACCACAGAGAGCCTCAAGACGAAAGCCTACAGTCAGTGCGCGTTGCCAGCACCAAAAAGTTATAAACGCCGACCACACACCGAATGACGCAGTGTTGAAAGGCCCCGCACCCTATGGACCGACGACATTGCGAAGGTTACTGTAATTCACTGAATGGAAATGGCTCAAGACCGTTCGTCGTGGCACTCTTTATGGGAGGCCTATGTTCAGCAGTGGACTTCTGCAAAATGATAAAATATTTTTGTGATACATGTCCTCTAATAGGTAAGTATCCAAAAGGGAGGTCATTCAACTTATCGTTGATGTGTATATACTATTTCCGGAACATTTTGTATACATACACTAGTTCACTGACGTAAAAGATAAATCTCTCTTTTTCGAGGTACGACACACAAGGTACATCGATGGCAGCACTGGGTATGTTTTGGCTGAAAACTATTTTATCCTCCGAGCTCCTAGACTAAACTCAACAAACCAAATTAACTTTTTTAATGATCAAATACCAAAATCAATCTTCGTGACATGTAAATAAAGTTTAAAGTCGTTTGAAGCGAAGTGGCAACGCCGCAATGAGCCGATTTTCAATAACTTTATTTGAATTTTTTGGCGGGAAAACTGTTTTTGCTTATATCTCTGAAACCTTTTCAGCTACAGGCCTGAAATTTTTGGTACCTTAGGCACTAATTATGAGCTAAAATCCTGCCTAAAGTTTATTGCCCTCTGATCAGCGGTTTGGCGTAACGAAATGTGTAAGCTGGGGACCCGGGTCTACAGCTTACACATAGTTTTTTGCTTATATCTCTGAAACCTTTTTAGCTACAGGCCTGAAAATTTTGGTACCTTAGTCACTAATTTGGCACTAAATATCTGGCTAGTTTTCATAGCTCTCGCGTCAGCCGTTTGGCAGTACTGGATGTGCAAGCTGTAGACCCGGGTCTCCAGCTGACACATAGTTTTTGGCTCATATCTCTGAAACCTTTTAAGCTACAGGCCTGAAATTTTTAGTACCTTTGGCACTAATTTGGCACTAAATATCTGGCTAGTTTTCAAAGCTCTCGCGTCAGCCGTTTGGCAGTACTGGATGTGCAAGCTGTAGACCCGGGTCTCCAGCTGACACATAGTTTTTGGCTCATATCTCAGAAACCTCTTTGGCACCTAAATTTTGAATTGGATTTTCAGATTGCACCAATTATGCACTAAATATTTGCATACTCAGAATTCAGAAATTCGTTATGTGTAAGCTGTAGACATACACACCAAATAAAGACGGTCAAGTGCGAGAACTCGCACCCTAAGGCTTTCGTACCATTAGTCGTGGGTTCGAATCCCGGTCGTGCACCAATGGATTTATAAAAAATTTATAAAAATTCTACGTTTAGGAATTGCGGTCACTCACGTAGTCATTGTATGACATTGACCGCAAATATAACTTTGTTTCCTAAAAAACTTCGAAATTCCTCAATTTCAGACTTTTGCCTTTACGTGTGTTACAAACGCTCCTAGCATTCCAAATTTCAGAATTGTGAGGTAGCTGGAAGTACCCTAGAGGTTTTTGATTTTTGCCATTTCCATACAAAAATTATACATTCATTGCCATAACTTTTTAATGCATTAAGCTAGAGCTTTGATTTTTATACGGCACCATAAGCCCATAGACTTTAATAGGTGGTATAAATTTCAAGTTGATACCTTTAGCAGTTTCTGTGAAAAAGGGTCTTGACAGACGGACAGACAGACAGACAGACGGACAACAAAGTGATCCTGTGAAGATGATAAGGGTTCCGTTTTTCCAAATGAGGTACGGAACCCTAAAAAAGGCAATTCAACATCATGGTAACAAAAATGGCCACCACTCAGCATGTGCTAGGGCAGAGCAGATCATACCAAAGCGCTGGTCTTCCGTGAGAGCACTTGGATATGAGCGTGCAGTACTACTGCGATAGTGTCCTAAAATTATTAACCTACTATACACATTTCTATTAACTGGGCTTGTATATCTGTATTTTACCTTTTTTTACTATAAACTATAAATGGTTCCTTTCTTTATAAATTTTTTGAAAACAAGGCATATTCACTTAAACTAGCTCAAAAGAGCTTGAGGCCTAGAACGACTGCTGTGATTCCAACAATAATTTCTAAAGAGATATTTTAAGAGAGCAAACGGATTTAGACTTCCTTAACGGTAGGTACCTACCTAGGTATTCAATGTACCTCTACTACGGATTTAGCTCTGTTACAGTTTTACTTACTATAGAATTATTCGTAAATATTACATGCGTACCTATAATATACCTATAAGATTTAGGCCATAGTAGGCAATCTTACTACTACCTATTATAAATGCGAAAGTTTGGATGGATGGATGTTTGTTACTCAATCACTCCAGAACGGATATGGTTGGCACAGAGATAGATTGTGGTCTGTAATAGCACATTCTCCACGCGAGCGAAGCCACAAATTGAAAAAGTTCTAATATGCCAAAAGAGATCAATAAGAATTATACACGGCTTACACAAAAGGACATCAGTGAGAGCTTATTTTAAGAAAACTAAAATACTAACAGTGGTATCCATATTTATACTTAACTCTCTTCTTGAGATACATTTGGCTAAGGATGATTTACCTATGAAAAAACACATACACAATTATAACACTAGAAATAAGGAAAAACTAGATGTGCCATGAACAAGGCTTGTAAAGACTTACAAACTAGGTATTTGCCTTAAGCTCGCTATGTACAATAAATTGCCATTAGAAGTTACACAGTTACCCATCAACAAATTTAAATTTCAGGTCAGGAGATTTCTTGAGAGTCATCCATTTTACCATATTACCGAATATATTAATTGTTCATTCTCTGATATGCATACAAGTAATTTGTAGGACACTATCTATTAATCCATTAATAATCTGTAATAATAATAATAATAATAATACTTAATTAATAATCTGCATGATAATTTATGAATAACTGTAATTGGACATACCTATGTTATGCAATGTAACGCTAAGGGTGAAATAAATGAATATGAATATGAATATATGCTAGTGCTTATGTAAATGCCTGACGAATGTATGGTCTCATAAACAATGCGCGAAAACGTATGAAATGCGAATAAATACGATAGCTCACGTCAGTGCGCGCCAAAGAGCCCTCCGGTCGACGCGCGCGTTCAGAGCGCACCGTGCGCCGTGCGCTCCTCGAACAGTATGTACCTAACCATATAGGTGTAGGTTTTTTTTGTAATACCTTTTCTACGGTAGTTACCTATCCATCAGTAGGTACCTAGTTCTCTCTTTCTCCATTTAGATTTGTTCTGCTCTATAAAACCTGGATGATGGTAACTCTGCGAGTACCGGGGGAGTAGGTAGTTCCATTGCTGGGTAGGATCTTGCGTGTTCAATAGACAGCAGCTGCATCAGTAGGCAGGTCCCTCACAAGCCGGTGATTCAGCACTTGCGTGAGGCGGCGCGGCGGCGCGGCGGCGGCCGGCTCATTAGTGGCTCGCACAGAATTCATTAGCGTTTATACCGCAAAAACTCAATACATACGTAGGTAGGTAGGGTATCTACTTGTATGTTCTGCATTAACTAGGTTAGAACTATGTTGATGTACACATCTGTAAGCGTTTCTCGGCGACAAAACGTAGCGCATGTAGCGTATGTAGGTACCTAGGTACCTTATTATTGCTTGCTTGCTTGGCGCGTCACTGATTCTTTCTTGGTCATCTTGTATGTCATCCTGCAAAAGGGCCTATGACCGTTGGTTAAAGAAACAGTGTCGTGAAAGGATTTTTAAAGTCTAAGTGCGACCACGGAAGACCAGCGTTTTGGTATGAGCTGCTCTGCCCTAGCAATCGCTGAGTAGTGGCCGCGGCCGTTATGGTTACCATTAAATTTAATTTCATTGTATATTCTGTAAGTTGTGTTAAGTTTAATTGTGTTCATGGTAACAAAATAAAAGTTTTTCTATTGTATTCTAAGTGCGCCTCTGAGGCTCCTTTTGTGCACAACCATTTATTAAAAGGAAATGTATTAGAAGCATCGCAATGCTCAGAGACCTCAACACCGTCTCTCAACAGGTGCGTTTTGTGGGCAAGACGAACATCATCTCCCTGCCCTTATCCCACTTCATGTAGGGTCGGCACAACATGTTTTTCTCTTCCACTCCCCTCGTTCAGCCGACAAATCAGTATTCACTCCTTTCTTACTCATGTCGTATTTCACACAATCTATCCATCTTTTCTTTGGTCTACCTCTCCCCTTATATCCTTCCACATTCATATTTAACACTCTTCTAGTCACATGGCATTCTTCCCTCCGCATGACATGCCCATACCACGCTAACCTTTTGCTCTTCAACTTCTCAGTCACTGGCGCTACTTTCAAACTTCCTCTGATATACTCATTCCGTATCTTGTCCATTCTAGTCACTCCACACATCCATCTCAACATTCTCATTTCCGCAGCATGCACTCTTCTTTCATCCGTTCCTTTGGTTGCCCAACACTCAGATCCATACAGTACGACAGGTCTTATGATCGTTTTATAAATTTTCCCCTTATGGGCAAGACGAACATCATGTCAAATGTGTTCATGGTCTGCCCACTGCCACTTCAACTTGAGCTATGTCTGTGACCTTGGTTTTTTCTTCTACGGATTTCCTCTATACTCTAGAGAAATACTAAAAAATAGTAGATTATGCAGCAAGGGCTTAAAGTAGTGTATTATGTCAAGGGCGCTATATTGAACCCCGAGAACGAGGGATTCTATGGTTAACTCCTGAGCGGAGCGAGGGGAGTTAAGGCAAGAATCCTGAGTACGAGGGGTTCAAGATCGCCCAAGACAAATACACATTTAAGCCCGCGATGCATACTCTACTTTTTATACTTTCTGCGAGGCAATTGAAAACAATGACTGTTAAGTAGAAAGAAATGATTTTTCTGGAAGTAAGTTTCCAACTATTCCACAGGCTTCAGATTGTATGCATTCTAGAGTCGAATCAAAATCACTGTCGTCACTTGACATTTTTTAGAAGTTTATTTGAATCGAAACTGAATTTCGGTGTAGATAACAGCACAGCAGTTTGAGCGCTTGGCGCCTTTTTTTCTTTGTTTGTAGTCTATTCTGTAGTGGTCAGTTCGACATTCGAACAAATTCTTCTACGTGCGCGGGTGAAAATGAATTTCGTAAAAAGTTTTCACGTTTTTGTTTTTTTTTATTTGTAGGCAGTGCAAAGAAAATGTTAACATACAGCCTAATTAGAATAAAATCTCATTGCATCCAAACATTTTTTAAACCAACCTCGATCAAGCACAACTACATTGGGTTGCATTCCAAATTCAAATCACATTATGTCCCATGGGAAATAATGAAATTCAGTACAACATTATGACCCGGCTAGACCGTAGGGCTGTAATGACTTACTTTAGGAAAGGTTTGCATGACACATAATATGCCATTGACGAGCAGGTAGTAAAAAAAAATCATTTTTTAATGCAGATCTTATTTTTTTCTAAATCGAGCCCGTAATTCCTAACATCACTTTTCGATTACTATCACGGTTTCGGATTTCGCCTGAGTGGCCCTGAAAAAAAACTCACCTGTATATTATACGGGACATCAAATATAAAGATTGAATATTTTACACACACCATTTATTGATTTACGGAAAGATGTGGATGAGTCGCGGGTTAGATGCGTACTGCCCGCGCCCGCCCGGCTCCACGCAATTGCACGGAAATGCATACGTTACAAATATAATATTATGTACGTTCCGTGAACCCTACATATATATAACTTTATATATATCTCTCTCCATAGCCCGTTGCGCGACTTTGAGCTTGTGTATGAGGCCAATAGTTAGCGACCAAGTCGCAGTGCCATTATATATCATCACTGGATACACGCACTTATTGTAGACTTTCGTCTTGAGGTTCGGCGGTAACTCCGACGAGCGAGAAGATATGACGAATTGGCGCCCAAACGCTGCCCATCCGAGTTGGATTCATCGGTTGACATCTTTGTCGAAGTTGGACCTAGGTAGCTCGGCCCAAATAGGTGTAGTAAAGTCCACAATAGGTGGGAGTCACGAAGAAGGGTCTTATTTTAGCTTAGAGTGATTGGATTCATTCGCCACTCGTAAGGCTCCTTTCGTGTCTTTGAATCCTTTGCTTCTGGGACATGCCGCCGGTTTCCGTCCGTTCTAGAAGGGATGGAGCCGCATCGGCGCGGTGCCGGCGCTCGGTTCACCGTAGTGAGTTCGTTGTTGCGTGTTGCAGTTGAACGTGCAGAGCGGCGCGGGCGCGGGTGCAGGCAATGGCGCTGGCGAGGCGTACGGCGCCGGCGCGGGCGGCGCGGCGCTCAGCTCGGGCTCGGCGTCGTCGGGCGCCCAGTCGCCGGGCTCGCCGCCGGCGCCGGCGCCGCACGCGCGGCTCTTTCACCACGCGCGTCTGCGCGCCAAGGAGGAGGACCTCTCCGCTCACTCGCGGCATAGCGCTGATGGTACGTTATCGTTACTCCTAAGCGGCCCGCGTTACGAGCTTCCTTCCTATAGCCATCTGGCCTTGCATTCATTTTCATCCTGCACAATCCGACCATTGAGGGCGCCATTGAGGGCGCCTTTCGTTATCGTAACGTCCATCTTTTTATTGCTTCTTGTCTGAAAATTTCCCGGCTCGCTGCACTCGCCAGTATCAATTGAATAAGTTTATAATTTATACTAAGTACTCTTTTTACGTTCAAAATACAAAACTGTCTCGGCTCTCGTTCCGCTCGCCTGCAGCCTGCAATGGGATACATTTACCTCTTTATTCATGAAATACTTACTCATCTACAAAGTATTCGTTAGTTCCTACACGTAAAGGCCCACTAGTGGGGACAACGGGAAATTCATTAATTCCCGTTGTCTCCACCAATCTATGCACAACAATTTTATTATAATAACTTAAATTATAGCATTATAATAAGCGAATTAGGACTAAAAAGTTAACAATACATTATACTTACCCTATCCCACTAATATTATAATTGCGAATGTTTTTAAAGATGTTTGGTTGTTTGTACCTACTCCGTAAAAGCTCCACCGATTTCGGTGAAACATGGAATTGATGAGTTCTTTACTTAGAATAGCATACCTATATGCTACGTACCTAGTACCACGCGAGCAAAGCCGCAGGCACAACCTAGTTACCAATATCAGGTGGTTAATTAGGTACTTGTTTTTTTTTCTTACCTTTGGACTTAGCTGACTTAGGCAAATTAATTAGTGCACTAATTATAAATTACTAAACAATGATGAGGGAAAAAGGGAATAAGATTCAATTATTTTATAAGTTTCCTGTTGTCCGCTATTTTCGGGCCTCCTAGTGGTAGTGAGTGGCGTGGAGTGGAAATCATCATCATCACCATCATTATCAGCCGTACGACGTCCACTGCTGAACATGGCCTCCCCCACAGACAGAGAGCAAATTCCTTATCATGTGGGGGGATTTGCCCATACTCACCAAGCTGGGCATGTGGGTTGGCGAGCGCAGTTAGAGCTATCGTTGTTAAAATGAGGGACGCTGCTGCCCATCCCGTAGCTTTTTTCCCTTAGTCGCCTCCTACGCCATCCGCGGATAGGTAGATATGGAGGGGCCTATTCTTCAGCCGGGGCCACCACGGCCAATTTCCAATTTTCAACGGAGTGGAAATACAATTGGTGATTTCCGTGGTGCAGGCGGTGGTTCGTCCGAGTCCGAGGGCGAGTGCGGCGGCGGCGCGGCGGCGGGGGGCGGCGGCGGCGGCGGCGGGGCGTGCGGGGGGGGCCGCGCGCGCGCGCAGTACGTCAGCGCCAACTGCGTCGTGTTCACGCACTACTCGGGCGACGTGGCCGCCGTCGTCGACGAACACTTCGCGCGCGCCCTCTCCATCGACAAGCCCAAAGGTGAGCCGCACACACAACACCACCGCACGGACACACCGACCATCTCGATTGTTCCGGAGACTCCAAGATCCTGTCGGTCGATAATGATTTAAGTATGAAGCTAGGTAGATAGGTCTCTAGCGTGTCACGTTGTCTGTCACCGATCAGCTTGGGATAACTCTGTTGTCAGCTACTTGGGAGTTGGGCTTTGGAGATCAAAAAATTATTTCAAAAAGTTCACAATCAGTCATGTTGCAATTTGCAACCAGCCTGATATAGGTACAGGTAGACTACATGACGTAATCTTTGTAGGTAAGGTATGCTTCAGTGCATTAAAATGGATGAACCGGTCAGGTGCGCCGCGTCCCGGAGAGCGCACGTAAAAACGCTGCGTTCAGAAAATCGCGGACAATGCCGCCCGAAGGTACGCGACTCCGGAGATAAATCAGCAGAGACCGAGAGTGTTCATTAAACCCGCGCGCATTTAATTACCAACTAGAGCTCCTCCGTGCGTCCCCTTCCCTCGGCCGCGGCCGCACTCCTGCGGCCTCTTTGCCGCCATTCTCATGGAATTGTATTCAGGCCGCCTCTCCTCGGTCCGACTCCGAGCACTTCATTTGCTATTGTGCAAGAGCCGTTTATCTACGAGCTTACGACAATGAAGTCTTCTCTCGGTAGTTCTGAGATAGTCTATTTTAGTTTGAAAGATTCGCTAAGGAGTAAATACCGACTTTTATTTGCCGGAATCGACCGAGCGGACATTGCACAGAGCACAGGCATGCAGTCTCGCACATACTTCGATTTCACGAATGACGAAGACGGAATGACACAACGCGACCGGTTCCTTTGGCCGAGAACTAGTTTTGACTAAAAAGTGGGTCGCTTGAAGCGAGGCCGCCGCGCACCGGCTCGGGATGTAAGCTGGGCACACACGATCGCTTAAAAATTCTACGCTAATTTTGTACCTACCCACCCTAATCGCATTTTACAAACAACAGGGTGAGCCTACCAAAAAAATTGATGATAACGTAGAGAGCTAAAAAAATACAAGAAATACTTAGTAAGTAACACATCTCTAACTACGTAGCTGTACCACCAACTGGAGGTATATTTATTAAAATGATCGAATTATTACGTTGCAAAAAGCGAAACAATGTGAAGCTGCTGTAGAGAATGGTAGGCAAGTTCACGGTAGAGAACGGAGACGTTAGGCAAATACAATAGGTAGGTTTCTCCTCTCGATAATATCTCCTTTCGATATCCGTAAGTAGCGTACAGAATGATAACTAGTCGTCCTTTAGGTCTGTTTTCAAACAGCCATGTACCACGCACGCAGTACACCACTCATTACAAATCAAATTACTTCAACTTACAGAAGATTGCAGCCAAATAACATTATTTGTTTCAAATAGTATTGTGTTCCTGCGGTGAGTAAGGTTGCCAGAGCTCTTTAGGGGGGGAGGGGTTCGGCAGGCAACGCATTAGCAATATTCCAGGTGTTGCTGATGTCAATAGGCGACGGTAGCCACTTACCATCAGGAGGGCCGTAAGCCTGTTTGCCTCTGTATAACATAAAAAAATAAAAATTTAACTAATTGTAAGGACTGCGGCAGGCACGGAAAATCCGAGGCTTGGCGCCATGACGAAATTTGCCTTGACGACTCACTACCTAATTTTGGCAGTTTGACATCAGTGGATTGGAGCCAAAGCCAAATGAAGCGATCGTGTGAGCCCAGCTTAGGCAGGCAGGTATGCGGTTGCGATTAGATCGGAAAAACGAGGGCCATTACTAAAAGGATTCCCGAAAAGAGCTGCGCGACAAAAAAGCATAAGGCTGCCGTCCGCGGGCGGCGGCTCTGAGCGGCGCACTCCGCCCGCGGCCCGCGGCCCCCGTCGGTGCCCGGGTGCCTGCCCGGTCCATGCCGGGCTGCTCATAACAATTCACTAATTCGCGAGTAGGTATTGCTCGCCAGACAGCCTACTTGACCCAATATAGTCCCTTATTTTTCATTTTCGGTAGGTGGTGGAGAGCACTGGTGGAGCGGTGTTAGTAGTTCTTCCTTCCGATCCACAGGTCGTGCGTGGGTTCGAATCCCGGTCGTGCACCAATGGACTTTCCTTTCGGAAAATGTATGAGCGCTATTATATGATAGTGCTCTCAACGGTGAAGGAAAACATCGTGAAGAATAATTTACTTATGTTTGCATTTCTGAGCTCTTTCTATTTCTATTAGATGGCTCATACCTCCAGCTTGACTGGCCTCATAGCTCAGTTGGTAGTAACTCTACCTTCTGCGCTAGAGGTCGCGGGTTCGATCCCCGCACTGGACAAACATTTGTGTGATGAACACAGATGTTTGTTCTGTGTCTGGGTGTTAAATATATATCTATTATGTATATCAGTCTCTGGTACCCATAGTACAGGCTATGCCTAGTTTGGGATCAGTTGACCGTGTGTAATATGTCCGGAATATTTATTTATTTATTTATTTTAGCTAAACAGTCCCCCAAGTTGTAACACAGTAATTGAGTAAGGATCAGTACTCAACTCTTGTATTCGTTTTGTCCATGAGAGTAGCTCATCATGCCTCAGTTTACCTGCTGTTTCGATGAGAGGCCCGGCCGGTGAGTTTGTTGGAGGACTTGATATTTTTGTAATAAAAGTTAGGTCTTGATAATGTGTAGGAGGTATCTGCGAGGGCGCTACGGGCGGGAACTATTGCTACTTTTATACAAGGTTATTTGTTTTTCCGCAAACCCTTAAAATAGTTTGTTTCGAATCAGAAGTAGTAACTATTAAACGAGTTTTACATGACTTGTTTCATGCAGAGGGGACGGCACAACAGACTTTTATTTAAAAAAAAAAACTACTACATACTTAAACTATTACTTTTATAAGTTTGCGTCTGAAACCGACACTTTCTTTACTTTTTTAATAGCTCTGTAGTAGTGTCTGCGCTGCGGCGCATTTTACAAATAACTCTGTTTATAATAATTCAAATCAAATTAAAGTAATTTATTGCGTTAGTATAATTATTTCGGTACCGTAATGAAGCAATATTTTTATTCAAAATAACGATTTTCGTGTGATATATTTTGGATTGAATTAAAAAACCATAACATTTTTGAACCTAACAAGTGTTGAAAAGACTTTTGAGAATGAAATCAATTATTTTAATTTATGAGGTGTTTATATATAAGATAACTCTCCTCTCGCGGGATCCCAAGAATAGCGGCGATTGTTTCCGAATGGAGGCGGTTATTCGGAGCTGATCCGGACCCATATCGCTCCGCGACAACCTATGTTAATATGATCAGATAATACCTATACCTACACCTACCTAGCAGCATTTTAAAAACGAACACAAATAGTAGATTATGCAACAAGGGCTTAAAGTAGTGTATTATGTCAAGGGCGCTATATTGAACCCCGAGAACGAAGGATTCTATGGTTAACTCCTGTGCGGAGCGAGGGAGTTAAGGAAAGAATCCTGAGTACGAGGGGTTCAAGATCGCCCAAGACAAATACACATTTAAGCCCGCGATGCATACTCTACTTTTTATACTTTCTGCGAGGCAATTGAAAACAATGACTGTTAAGTAGACAGAAATGATTTTTCTGGAAGTAAGTTTCCTACTATACCAGAGGCTTCAGATTGTATTGTATTGTCTGGAGTCGAATCAAAATCACTGTCGTCGTCACTTGACATTTTTTAGAAGTTTATTTGAATCGAAACTGAATTTCGGTGTAGATAACATACACAGCAGTTTGAGCGCTTGGCGCCTTTTTTCTTTTTTTGTAGTCTTGTGTACAGTAGTCTTCTGTAGTGGTCAGTTCGACATTCGAATAAATCCTTCTTCGTGAGCGGCTGAAAATGAATTTCGTAAAAAGTTTATTAGTATTATTAAGTATATTTCATGTTTTTCTTTTTTTTAATTTGTAGGCAGTGCAAAGAAAATGTTAACATACAGCCTAATTAGAATAAAATCTCATTGCACCCAAACATTTTTGAAACCAACCTCGATCAAGCACGACTACATGGGTTGCATTCCAAATTCAAATCACATTATGTCCCATGGGAAATAATGAAATTCAGTACAACATTATGATCCGGCTAGACCGTAGGGCTGTAATGACTTACTTTAGGAAAGGTTTGCATGATACATAATATGCCATTGACGAGCAGGTAGTATAAAAAATATATTATCTATCTACTCGGTAAGTAATATTTTTGTTTGCACACCAGAAAGCGTGCCCATGGTGTCCCGCAACCTGCCGGCGTCGTTCTTCAACGCGGCGGCGACGGCCGGCGTGGGCATGCCCGGCGGCGCCTGCGCCGGCGTCGACATCTACGACTACGACCCCTGGCACCAGCACTACCCGGGGTGAGTGAGTGGATCCCACCGGCCGCCGCGCCGAGGCCGAGCGGGGATGCACTGACAGTGTTGCGTGTGCGGCAGGTACGGGCACGCGGCGCACCGGCACGCGGCGGAGTACCACGCGGCGGCGGCGGCGGCCTCGCACCACAACATGGCGGCGGCGGCCGGCTACGGCGGCCTGCTGCTGGGCCGCGGCATGCACCACCAGTACAAGCCGGTGGAGTGGCCGCAGCACCACGCGCCGCTCGACCCCGCCGCCTGCGCCTCCTACTCCTACCCTCCCGTGCACGGTCAGTACACTTACCCTTACACACGCACCACAACATTACGTACCTACGTAACACCCAAGCTATACATCATTCGGATTTCGGACCAACGAAGGTTCAGTAAAAAATTCGAAAGATGAAACCGAATTATGTCTGATAAATATTAGGCCACCGTAATTATTAAAAATGGAAATCTAATATTCATAGTTATTATCATTAACCTGTAGAAGTCGACTGCTGGACAAGGGCTTCCCTCAAAGAGTGCGGTGACGAAAGAAAGAAAGAAGTAAATAATGAGCTATGTCGTTGACCTTGGTTCCTCTACGGATTCCTCGTCTTGGTATTTATCACGTAGTGAAACTCCGAGCATAGGTAACCCTCTCTCGCTAGCCCGTTGCGCGACTCTGATATGAGGCCGAAATAGTCAGCGACTAAGTAACTACAGTAGGTATCCTATAACTACCTATGAGTTAATTACATAAAAAATAATGCGAATGAATGTGTCAACTTTCTTTGATCTAAAACAATAAAAAAATGTCTTGAAAGGACAAGATAAATAACCAGAAACCGGTCCGCGATATGGGTTGGTATTTCAAGGGGGGGGGGGGGGGGATCCCGGGGTAGGATGTGTAGCGAGTAGGAGTAGGTACCTACTTACTTATCTATTTTAATTTTCAAAGAAATTCCTTTCGTTCCGGGCGCAGATATTTTAATTGTGATGATTTAAGCGTTTTATCCGAGTGACAAAACGAAGCATTCCCGCTTTAAAGATATTTCCGCAGCTCCTCCTCTCTTCCCTCCCCCTCCCCCTACCCACCGCGCGCTCCTACCAGCGGTGCATAAAAGAGCTGTAGGGACATTATGCTGCCTCCTCAACTCGTTCGCCGGTTAGGCACACATGCACCTAAATCAACCTTAAATTATGTTAAAAGCGTCTAACGTGTTCTGACCATTCACCTAAGTACATTGCGAATAAAATTAAGTCGAATTATCTTACTACGTGGAATAAAAATAGGAGCTGCTAAATGACGTGGCTGAGTTTAGAAGCCACCGTGTGCATGGTGGGAGTAGTCGCGGCCGGTGCATATAGCGGGCGCCGGGCGGGGCCCCGGCCCCGGCCCCGGCCCCGGCCCCGGCCCCGGCCGCAGCACAGCGCGGGGCTTAATGACTGCGATTAAAATTAATTTGCGCGGCCACTCTTCCCTCGCAAATTAAATTCTTGCCCTCCCCTCCCGCCCCTCTCGCGTCGCTCTCCCCTTTGTCTCTGTGATCGCAGCCATCCACTTGATTGATAACATTTTCCGGGAACTTAATGTCGGGAGAACCCTCTCGACTTCACCCGAGCGTGCAGCGGCCCCTGCGCTAGCGCCCTCTGACAGTCAGACCTCGTTTTATTGCTATTCTGATCAAATTTAAAAAGCCAACGTTGGTAGGTACCTTTTCCTTTAATCACACATTAAACATCCCGTGCGTCCGTCCGTTTGTAGAGCTCTACCTAACAATACTTATGAATGAATGAAGATGAGGTGGAGCTAAATAACCACAGTCAGTCAGTCACAGTCGGGCGGAGGGACATGGCTAAATAAAAACTAAAATGGTTCCTTGTCGGAGTTCGGATGCTCCAGGCAACGCATTAGCAATGCTCCAAGTGTTGCAGGCAGATGTCAATAGGCGACGGTAACCGCTTACAATCACGTGGGCCGTAACGTAAGCCTGTTTGCCTCTGTATAACATAAGAAAACTTTCCTAAAGCTGTTCAAAATAATATCAGCCCTAAGCCGTTCCCCTGTCGTACCTGCCACCTAGTCAGCGAGAGAGAGAGAGAATAACACCAAGCTAAGGGCTGTATGTACTGTATGTACGTAGGTACTATGCTATAGTTTCCGTTGTCAGTTTCGATGTCCCCCCGCGCGTGAGGGGGGCGCGGGGGCAGGGGTCGCGCACTATTGACAGATAGCCCGCGTGACGTCACGCAAGGCCCGCGCCCTCTGCAATACAACACAATACCTACATCTCATGAATAACAAACAATTACCCACATACATACATATACTTCAGTATTTGTATGTATGTGGGTAATTGTTTACAACTTTACTACTACCAAATTCAATAGAAAATTCTAAACAAACCGCCCTTATCTTAGATAACATAAATGATCTAGCAGAATTTTATTGTCGATAAGTGGTGCATAGATAGACATTGAATAAAATGAGGCCTGTACCATGTGAAAGGGCTTTGTTTATACATTGTAAAGCAGTTCTAATATTTAAAGGATGTACTAGGTATAGGTAGGTACGTAGTTTTTGAAAAAAAAAATCATTGTGCAGGTTGTGGGAAGTCGGTGGATGCAGAAGGCTCAAGACCGTTCGTCATGGAACTCTTGGGGGAGGCCTATGTCCAGCAGTGGACTTCTACAGGCTGATGATGATGATGATGATGAAGCTTCCATTTACCTACCTATTAGAGTTCAATGACTTCGTAACTCAGGTGTGCTAAAGTCGCGATTATCAAAGTTCATCTCAATTGTATCTACTAACATCATAACTGCATAAAAAGCATAGATAGATACACACACAAATGCCTACCTAGCAAGTAGTGAGTAGGTAGGTCCCCGGCCCCGGGCCGAGGCAGCAGCGGAGAGTCGAGTCCGGCGCAAGGAATGTTGGCACAGAACAATAGGTGCTTCGGAGACATATTGTCCGAGGAGCGGCTTTGTTTCGGTTCAATCGAGCGCGAACTAATTTATTTAGGAACCCTTATGCGTTATCGCGCCGCATCGATCGCGCCGATCGCGCGGCACCAGCGCGCCTCCGCGGCCTGCTTCGTGGGAACACACTCTTTTTACTTAGGTAGCCTACTAATCAACTTATTTTGGAACCTCTGTGCATGCAGGTATTGTTACGGTGAAATGTAAATCCGCCAGAATACCTGTGTGATGTTTGAGTACGTAGGTAGTATTCCACTGCAAACAAACAGAAAGAAAATGAAATAATGAGCGGCCGTCCAGTCCAGTGTCCGGTCTGTCTGAGTGGGGGGGGGGGGGGTCGGGTTCACGCGCGGGGGTCGCGAGGGGCGGGGCGGAGCATGGGGAGGGGCGGGGAGGGGGACGCTCGCTCGTCCAATGGGCGCGCGCTGACCGCTGGCCGGGGCGCGCCCCGCACTCCGCCGCCACTCACCACCACCACTGAATTAATAATTGCCAAGCCACGGTTCACAAATACATTGACCGGCCGTTTATCTTAACCGGTGGTTTCTGACACTTGCTTTCATACGGTGACTGTAACCGCCTGTTCATGTGTTGATGAACCGTGTTCTGAGACTCGTATCTTTAATCGTCTTGAGTGGAAGTTTGAGGGGACAAAATGAATTTATTTAATTTTATTTGTTTTATTATGTGAGTGAGGGAGTGAAAATAACTAACAAGTAGGTAGCTGTTTGGTATCGAATTATCGAGTTGTTACCCACCGTCCAGCTCCCTCAACTATAAATTATCTATTGGAAGTTTTTTCAGACTCCATTAACATACCTTTTAAAGCTTTTTTAACGAACTGTAAAACGGTTTTTAATACTTCCATTTTGGACCTCTTAGGATGCGAATTTTCAAAAAACTTTCCTAGTAGGTAGGTACTTACACAAGTCAACAAAATAAATACACCCTCCAAATATGAAGTTCCTATGACCAGCGTCTTAGGCCGTTGTCTTATTATTTCACTGTACTTCCTAATACAGGATGACCAAGAAAGAATCAGTGACACAACAAAGCAAGTCAGTCAGGACTTGGAAAATATGATTGACGCGCTGATATATTACTTATACAGAATGTAGAACGGTTTACAAAGGATCATCGAAAAAAATGCTAGGCACGCGCGCCGTGTTTGTTTGTTGCCTGATTCTTGTAGGCTTGGTCGCGAGGAACAGGCATAGCTTCACCTAGTTTCTAAGACGTTTCTAAGTGATCCTAGTGATTTTATTGAAATAAATGCCTTTTGACTTTTGACATATTATAATAATTTTAGCCACAACTGTGAATATGTATACGTAATGTATAATTGAACGCCCTCTTGTTTGATTGGTGTGGGTGGTGTGGTGATTGATCTGACGAGTGTTGCTTGTGACAGGGCTGGAGGCGCAGGTGCAGGACACGTCTAAGGACCTGTACTGGTTCTGAGCGCGAGCAGCGGCAGCGGCAGCGGCAGCGGCAGCGGCAGCGGCAGCGGCACTCGCCGCGCGCTAGAACAATGCTAGTGCAGTGAGTGTGCAGCGGACTCGGACGCGGTGACGCAGCGCAGTGATGATGTTACACGAAGGCTGTGGGACGGTGTGTTGTAGATCTTCATAGTTATATTAAAGTGGAATAATTTAGACTTAATTAGAGTGTAACAATAACTCATGGTCAGGTTGCGTGCGGCAGACCAATAATTGTGCCTAGTTTCAGCAATGGTTTGTTATTTTGATGACTTTTTCATTAATAACTCATCACGTCATTGTTTCTCTGTTTCCGAGTGCAATAGCACACACAATCAACGTAGACGCGATCATAAGCTCAGCTAGTTATGAATTATACTGTGGCATATGATCCCACACCTACCTAGCTGACATACAAAGTTTGTACGTCAGTTAAGTATCTATTGTGTAGTATGTATATTTGTTAGAGTGGACCCTCGAGACCTCGCTTCGCTCGTTCAATCAGCAGTGTTCAGGGGAGGGGGTCGGGGGGGGGGGGGGGGTTACAACAGGTAGCGGATATATTGGTGTCCGCCACGTGGCCGCGTGTGTCCGTCTGCCGGACACGTCGCGTCGTCGCGAGGACAATGGACACGCGCACCTGCTTCACCTTCCAACTTTCACATCTGTTGTTGATTCATTGCGATCTTTTTGCTGCAAAATCTTTATTTAATCTCTCTACTGGGATCTGCTAGGTTCCGGAATAATCAACGACACTCGATGCTGCATAAACGTTTGTAGGTAATTTAATCGGATCGCACTGGCTGACCTGCCTCTGCTAAATCAGTATTTTTTTTAATATTTATTTCTCGTGTAGGTAGGTTACACAAATAAATTGGCCTAGGACGTGTCGCAACACACACAATGACGGGTTTCGAATTTAAAAAAATGATAGCGACAAAGCTTTTATATTTATTAAACAGATCTCTATTTTGAAAAACCCAGCCTTAGATTTACCCACGATAACCCATGTGGTAGATGCAAATTAAAAACAAACCCACTACATATTGGGTTAAATTCCACAATGATTGTATATACTTATAGTCTGCAAATTAAACGTCTCGGTACTTATGCCAAACAATAAGGGTTCATTTTCGGACTTTGAAACCCTAAAAACAGAACCTTTTTTTAATACTTACATTCGGTCTGCGGCGGCGGCGGGCGGCGCGGCCTACAGATCGATTATACCTAAATAAAACTCGAATTGTAATTAATAATCGCAAATTATTCGATTTATGCTAGCATGTTTGGACTATAAGAGTTTATATTACAAAAAAAGGAAATCGTAAGCTAAAAAGCGTGGCTTACCGATGGCTGTCGTCGACCGCGACCGCGACCGCGGCGCGGGCAAACATGTAATGCTAATGCTATGGAGCCCCGCGTCGTCGCGCGACACAAAAACTAGTCGCACGCAACCCGCCGCACAGAACACAACTACGGTAGGTATGTAAGCAACAATGAATACTTTGCGCATATTCATTATTCTGAGAGAAGCGAGGTGCGAGCTCGCCTGCCGTACGCATGCTTCTCAGGACTCGGGACTTGTCGCATCTCACTCAGTACCTACAGTATTGATATCATCGCGTTTCTTTTGAATGAACTCGCACGCAGCTTTTCAAATTGCATCTCAATCTGCGTGTTCAATAAGGGCGGCTCTCCACCACTACCACAGAGATACGGCTCTACCACATCACATGCCAAATGTATACCTACTGATATTATAAAGTGCTAAAATTTGCTTGTTTGTTTGTATGGAGGAGGAAACTACTAAAACGGAAATTGTTTCACTAATAGAACGCTACGTACCTTTCCCTGACTAATGTATTATATTTATTTTGTTAAAAATACATTTTCAGTCCAATACCAATTTTTTTTGTGAATCGTGTCTGAAAAAAAGCTCTATTTGGCTGCGTAAACGGCGCGCGGCGTGCGCTGAAAATGACGCTAGGATGTATGTAGGTATAGGTAAGGTATATGTATGTATGCGTGAAAATAATATTATGCTCTACAGCAAAAATATTATTCATCGACAAATCTAAGCAAAAAAGAAAGCGACACGATAAACCTAAATTTTATAAAAAAAACACAATAACGGTTTTTATGTTAAAATAAATTATAGATTTTATGGTGATTTTTAAGTGTACTTATTAGGTATAATATATTTATCTTCATTAAAAAGACTCATTGAACTGTTTGAGAAATTTAATTAAGATACAATTTGCCACCAAATAACATGCTATACATATTATATGCCTATTTTATGACTTTTATGTGATTATTCAACATTTTAATGCAAATAATGAATGAATCATAAGGCCAAGTTATGTATGTAGTTACTAATATCTTATCTGTGTCTGGCGCGCGCTAAGTGACGTATTGTTATTTATTCCGTGGCTTTAGAGTTCATTTTTAAGATAAAATCCATTTTACATACACGGTAAATTGCGAGCAGGGCGCCCTGAGGCTTCCGTCCACGAAGGAACATACTTGAACACGCGGACAAACTCGCGGGCGGGTCAGCTAGTAATAAAAAATTGTTGTTGTCTTCAACATTTCTGCCACCGCGCTTTGCTACTATATGAGCAATTTCTGTTCCCCTTCTAACATCTAAATGACCAGCCATTTTAGATATCTGCCTACCTGGTCTATCGAACATTGACCTACTAATGAATTCGGCGATTGAACCTGTCCTCTAACCTGTAGCAGGCAGGTATGTCCCAGGGCTGTGTGTAGGTTTCAGTCTCAGCAGTAGGTAGTGCTGGTAGGTACACTTATGTAAATACACTCATCCAGTACCTATAGATAGTATATTGTAGTGTTGTATAGCTTAGTAGGTTGTAGCGTAACTGTACATAATTGTAGCTAGACATAATGTAATGCGACACGCATTGCGTGTAGATAAAGCGCGCGTTGCCGCCGGCGGCAGCGGGGAGGCGCTGAGGGCTGTGGTCACACTTCACTGCAGCTGGCAATAACACCGATGCGTTCTCTTGCTCCACCTCACGCAGCACCGCTACCCTATTCGGAACTTAAAATGCTATTCATTACTAGTGTAGTGGCTAGCGATGTGAAGCAGCCGCGGAATTCAATCCATCAAGCGCGCGGAGAGTCGCAGCCGCGGTCGGTACCTACCGGTGCGGCCGCGCGGTCGCTGATGTAGGACGCGTCTGGAGCATCACTTTCTCATTGTAATGAGACATATTTAAGCGTTCAATTAATATAAGCGCGGGGCCGCAGACAATGGCATTCCGCGACAGAAATAGGGCGCGCTTCCCCGCGCGACATTACATGCGGATACACCGGGAATCAATTTATTTTTACATTTTATTGTGAAACCATTACATTGTTGGAATAAAACCGCTAATTTATCAACCGCGCTGCTATGGATTTAGTAAATTATTTGATGAGCCGAATATTTCATGTCAGATTTTCCCGAGTTTTAGCATACCTAACGAGACGGTCGCTACAGGTTCTGGAATGTCGGTAGAGCGAGAACATCGTGTAGCTGTTGTGATGCGGGGCTATGAGATATGCGACGGTATAATAAAGGTGTTTATGCGGCAGCACTGAGGTGTGGACGAGTTCGTAGCGAGCGCTCTCGGCGGGCTGCAGCGCGCGCGGAATCATTCGTTCGGAACGGTGCGGTGCGGGCGCTCGGCGCTCTGTCTGCATCACGTGACGCAGCGGATCCGCACATAGGTAGTACTCATCTTTACCTGTCGAAATCCAGTGGCCTGCGAGCCACGCGCTACTCAAACGAAATATATATAAATTCCACTATCTACTGTGATCATGTGTTTCAAATCTGTTGTTTTATTTCTCCCCACATTCTCACACACTGCTAGGTATAAACTTATTTACAACGAAATCCACTCAAAAGATGAGACAGATCAGGAAAATGATAAGATATATCAGCCGTAAGACGTCCGCGTCTGAACATACCTAGGTATCATAGGTTGTCAGAGCGAGCGGTCTTGTGCGGCCTGCACTGCACTGCACTGCATGCACCAAACGCTCCAGCAACCTTTATTTGCTTGTCTTTTCATGTAGGTAGTGTTATTTTTTAACTAAGATATGATGTCAAGAATAATATTAAGGTTGTTATCTTCAAAATCTATGTCAGAGCATTTAATGTTTACATCAGCTTAGATAATTGTTACATGTTCAGTAGCTTTAGGCAAGTCATTGATATACAATAACAAGAATTTAGGTCCGAGGATACTATGTGGTACACCATACCAGTGGTGCAATTGTGTAAGCGTAATGGCAATGAAGATCGTAACTTTGAGGGTACCTAATTTGAACAATCTTAGCAACATTCAAAACAACGACGTTCCAAACTTGACAAGGGCAAACTTCAAGACCTTAGCTTCTTCTTTTTCATGTTTGAAAAACTTCAGATGTCGATCAAATTGATAAAATCATCCTTATAATTGCGATCTTCATTACCATTTTGCTTACACAATAGCCTGTCCTGTTCAGTTTATCGGCAGATTTAAATATATTTTTCTTATAGCGACACACATTGATACCTATTTTTATGAGCGCTATCGAACCAGCATTATAAGCAGTTCATCTTATTCCATATTTGTAAAGCTTAGATAGCAATTTTGGCGGCGGGTTTCCAAAACTTAGACCCGGCAGCTGTCTAGAAAATCGAATTGTTTTATCAATTCGAGCTGAAAGCTCTCTTCCGACTTCTGATAACCCCATTACATTCCAGTGTAACTTATCTATTTTCTTCTTACAGCCTGACTACCGTCTCGTCAGTCCTCAAAGTAGTAGTGTCGTGTGTTACTAGGGCCAGTTGTCGGGAGAGTCACAACACAAATAGCTGCTCTTATTTATGAAGGTAAAAGCCAGTAATGTGCCGCTGTTGTTTATTATCCTCTGTGCCAGTTCAATCACGGTAGTTGTGTATGATTTACAGCGTGTAACGCGAGGGCCACATTTTAAACGTTATCTTTATTAAGCATAACTTTAAATGGCTCGCTGATAGACATAGGAAGAATGGAATGTAGGTAGGTAGGTACCTACTCGTTTGAAAATTCCTGCAGTTTATCGCAGAGCGCCTGCGCCCGCGCATTACTGCATGCATGATGCGTACGTACCTAATAAACTGATAATTCTTATCATAGGTACAATAATACTTAGAAAATAATCCGTGCAGGTAGGAAAATACACGAAAGGAGCCGTTTCATCAGTATATGGAGCCTGGGCCAGCACTGTGTACACTACTCTAAAATAAGGCTAAGCAATAAAGTAAACGTATTTAATTGGTTATTTTACTTAAATTGACTTCGTTCTAAGGTACACTAAGATTTTCTTCGACAAAGAGAGCAACACAGCGCTACAAAAATATGGCGGATGGACGTCAATCAATCGGGTCATCAGCAACTCTTGTGTAGAGCTGCGGGTAAGGGCCTCTAGCTGGCGCTATTTACCCTAGCTTCTTCGCTGGAAGCTAAGACTTCCAGGTCACGGGGATTTCACAGAATCCACCTAGTATGAGGTGGTCCATCTGTGGGTGTAGAGTTGGGCTGCGTTCCACAACATCTCTCCTACGCGGAGTCCGGTGCACCCAAGATTTCTCGGGGTCGCCAAGTTCTTCGGACGTCCGGTGACCGCTTGTGAAGCGGGGCTATGGCATTGAGAGTGGTGGCAGTTGTCGGTGCGGTCGTACATACGTCGTGCCAACTGCACCACGAAGTCTTCAATGTTGGGGATTTGCAGGTCGCGAGTGATAACCTCGTTCCTTACGTAGCGTCCCGCTCCTGTGCACACTCGTAGGGCGATGTTTTGTTGCGCTTGCAGACGTGCCTTATTTGTGGCTGAGCACAACGCATACCAGGATGGTGCCGCGTAAGTGAGCCGTGAGCGGATGTATGTCTTATAGACCCCCATCTTGGTCCTCAGCGGCAGCCTCGAAGATAGGACAGGTCTTAGCATAGCTCGGGCGGCACGCGTCTGAACCAAAGCTTGCTCTGCCTGAGCATTCATGCTTAAGGACCGGTCGATATGAACGCCAAGGTAGCGGACTGAGGTATCCCACATAACTTCCTGGTTGCGCAGATGGAGCGGTGGTAGCATGGTGGACGGCGGATGGACGTGCGTGAAATGTCATTTTGATAACCTACATTTATCTATGTCATTTTGACAACCTACATTTATCTGTTGACATGTTTTTGTTTAGCTTCGTTGTTTTGTCTTAGTACTGTGTTGTTTAAAATCCATCCATCTAACGGATCCTTCCACTCCACAAAGCGAAGTGTAATGTAAAATACTTAGTTGCGTTAGTTTAAGTTATTTTCTGAAATATCTACGTCTGATCGTACGTCATATAAGAACTACAGAAGACTCGTAACTACAGAAGATTTAGCTTGATCGTGACGGCGCCGCACCGGCGCCAGCGGCGTCATCACATCTATCATCACTGAAGGAAGATACTCGATTTTAACAAGCAGTGTTTATTTGTTATCAACTTAGCATTTATAGGTACTCCAACATCCACAGATACGTTCCTCTGGCACGTGGATATGACGGTTCTTTAAAGGTGAGTGCAACAAAGACAGCTATCAGAAATGGCACAGGATTTTCAAGCGGTGATGATCATAACCACTCCATCAAGAGTAAGGACTGAAATGGATTGGTTGCCTATTTTATGTAGAGGTCCGTAGAAGAAAACAACTCACACAAATAAAAAAAACACAGAAAACTCCGAAACACACCCAAGTCAATGCACGCTCCCACAACTACAACGAAAAACGCAAAACTAAAACATCAAATCAAACAACATGACATGAAAAATATGTCAATGTCATGTCAAACGTCAATTATAAACAAACATGGCGGCCTTCAAATAGTGTTCACATAGTCAAAAACTTATCAGAAGAACTTTTCTTGTACCATCGCATTTGTCTTCAAATTAATGAAACTGTATTTTTCTTGTAATCTCCAATTTTTTCCTAATTTTTCTATGTAGTGTACATGGACCAGGCCCAGAATGAAACGACTCCTTTAATTTAATTATGTGAGTTTATATACTTTCCTACAAATAAATATCGCAAATATAGTAGTGCCCAGCGGACATTATTAAGTAGGTACAACGTGAAACAGTAAATAATACGAGGTTGACCGGGCAACTGAACCGGACCACGGGCAATGAGTCGAATATACGCACGGTGATATAGATACACCTAGATATCTAGTTTGTGGGCTAAACAACTCATTGATCAGACGGAACACACTGAAGCTCTACATTACATTTTGAATGATAGGCACGCGCGCTGTGTTTGTTGCCTGATTCTTCTAGGCTTCTAGGTCGATTTAGGCTCTTTTAGATAAGGACACAAGGAACCTGGTCACAGGCACGTACAATGTTTTTGCAATGTTAAACGATGATTGAGCATCGAGGTTTGATGACGAAAAAATAACTAAGTAAGTAGCTGCGGACTTCAGCTTGTAAGGTACCTAAGTACCTACTTACAAAAAACGCCGATGTTTTTTTAGTCAGTTTAGGAAGTGGTTTTCTCGCATCGTTTTCCTTCATAGTTTCACACAACTTTCTGAATGAAAAATATAAGTATTTGGTGCACAACCGGGATTCCATCCCACAACCGGGCGGAAGGCGGGGTAAATACCACCACTGTCCAGTGCTCTATACATATAATAATATAATTAGTGTATACCTACCTACGTATACAAGGTGATTCATAATATGTATACTTACTATTTCTTAAGGGGCAATTAATAAAAAACAAACACAGAAAAACGACACAAATGACACTAATGTTCATTCGAAGATTTTTGACATTTTTCGTTGGAAAAAACCCTATGTAGGTAAGAAGGTAGCCGCTGTTTTGGGGTCTCGAATCAGTTGAAACTCAATTATTCTGTTTTATGTACTAGGTAACAATCATGATATCAAACTTCTCGTACGTTCAATAATTAGTTATGAAAAGACCAAAAAAAGCTAGGTAATATGAAAAAAAACGAGAAAAATCTGAGGCAAGAATCCTGAGTACGAGGGGTTCAAGATCGCCCAAGACAAATACACATTTAAGCCCGCGATGCATACTATACTTTTTATACTTTCTGCGAGGCAATTGAAAACAATGACTTTTAACTAGAAAGAAATGATTTTTCTGGAAGAAAGTTTCCAACTATACCAGAGGCTTCACATTGTACGCATTCTGGAGTCGAATCAAAATCACTGTCGTCGTCACTTGACATTTTTTAGAAGTTTATTCGAATCGAAACTGAATTTCGGTGTAGATAACAGCACAGCAGTTTTTTTTTTTTTTTTTTTTTTTATGTTTTTCCCCTTTCGGGATGGCTATGGCATCTAGGCCTTACCGCCAAGTCTTACGTTTATTTTTCCTTGTTATTTTTATTCTTTCGTCTTTATTTTTCATCTTATTCATGGTCAAGTCATCGTCAAGTCAAGTCAAGTTCAGTTTTAGTAAGATATGATGGTGGCTATTTTACTAAAACCTCGAGGGACCTCTTGGCGCCAACTCGAAAAATGACGATACACGCAATCATTCTATTTCACTTCACTTGTGCGGTTTACTCAAACAATATTACGCAAAACACCACCATAATTACACATTATTATTCAATTTAACACTAGTTTTGTAACTAAAATAAATTGACATAATACACTACTTTAAGCCCTTGTTGCATAATCTACTATTTTTGTTGACTGAATAGCGTATAACATAATCTATTATCACCGTGTATTACATACTTAGTAATGTACCTAGTAGTCAACCACATTTATTTAAACTGACTAGGTGGGCGCTTTTGCAAACGGTTTCACCTTAAATCAGGTATCATACAAAACAGTTTTAAGCCGTGAAACACTTTCCGCATCATTTTCAATACATTTGTTGTAAAACGAACGTGACGTGGCTCGGGAGCATTCCAACTAAATTAACAGAGAATAGGACGATAAATCTAATTTCGTAAAAGCTGTAAAGCGTTTAACGCAGTCTCTCTAATACTAGTTTGAAATAATTTACTAATTTTATCGTCACGCGAGAATGCAACATTCCTGTCGGATCGAGTCCCGAGGTGCTGCGGAGTAGTTCGGAGGCGAGGCATTGTCCCGCGGCCGCGCCGCGCTACATACATACATATAGTATACAGCAGCGCCGCGCGTCAGCCAGCCAGCCCGTTCATCAATCGGAACGAGCGACACCGCACAGCTATAAGCTTCTGCACCAGCTATAAGCCGCATCGACCGCGCCCGATTATAATTAAATACCTCCCTCATCAGGCCATTGTGCTAGAGAGGACAGGCCGCTTAGTGCTCCCATCAACTATAACAATACAATAGAATAGAATAGAATATAGCTTTATTGTACACCAAGAGAAAATACACAATCAAGGATATAAAAATAACATAAAAATAGTGTGACAATGGGCGGCCTTATCGCTAAAAGCTATCTCTACCAGGCAACCTTTGGATGGACAGGATATACAAAGTAGAAGAGGACGGTGGCGCACATAATAATAATAAGTGAAATAAAACCTATAAGTGCCATGACAGTTTTTAGATCTGTATGTAGCGTTGTTATGCAATTATCATGCAATTTCTGTTATCCAAACTGGCCATTTGGGCGTAATTGGACTACAAGAAACATCCTCACCAACGCTCGCATATGTCACCCGCGTGTTATAGACGAATTGGGGTCGCCGTCATCGAAATCGATGAGGAGGACTATATATATGTATATGTATAGACGAATTATAATATTGTGACAGCTTAGTTTCTGATTCATGCGAGATATTGTTTTTTTTTTACATTCTATACCTACAAGTACAAGGTGTCATAATAATGTATAACATTCCGAAACTATTCTATAAAAAAAAAGAACTTTAGCTACAACAAATCTTTTTTTGTTATTTTTCCTAATTTTAAAATTACTAAACATACGAGAACTTCGACATCAAGATTGCTATCTAAAACAGCTGATTCATTGAGTTTGAACTGATTTGACTCCAAAACATCTGATTTTTACATAGAGTTTTGTCAATGAAAAATGTAGAATTTCCAAAAGTCGTATAACAAACTTTATGGTCAACTGGATGTAGAATAAGCCCATTTCGGTATAGCATACATATTATGAATCACCTTGTATATCCTTGTCACTCGCGGAACAAAGCTATGTACCTTACGTAGATATTATTATATAAGGTACCTATGAGGTACGACACCTCAGGATGAGGTATGACACCTCATCCTGATTTGCCAAAATCCCTCAAGCCGTTAGGTTGTGCTGACGAACAAAGAAACATGCAAACGTACATACACTCGAAAGCATTACCATCCTTCCTTCTGAGCAGTCGGGTAAAAATTAAATAACCAATGAAACTGGCAGTTTGTTTAATAAAATGTTATCACGCCTTATTAAGAGAAGATTGGATCGCTGGATCGGTTCTGTTCGGTTCGGTTCGGTAGGTAGGTACCAGAGGAAACAAAGCTTTTATTGAGGTTATACTATTAAATCACCCTTGTGTCTATCTATATGGCAAGAAAGCTGTAAGCTTTAAATAAGTCCACCGCTGCATTAGCGCGGGACAGGAGCGCCATTAACTGGAGAAGAATAGAGAGGTACCTACCTATTCTTAGAGCCGAGAATAGCTCCATTAGCCGGCAGTGTTTGTAAACACGCGACACTTCGGCCGCAGGCTCAATAACAATATCTTCGGATTCGGCCGGAAATAGACGCATTGTCTCCGGCGCGGCGCCGGCCGGCCGCGGTAATAGAGCCACTCTTTTGGACACATTCCTCGGTTTCCGCGCGCCGCTTCTGTAAACAAACTGAAACGCGGCGCCGCGAGGATTGTCGTAACGCTTAATTTATGCTAATGGAGCGTTAACAGCTTCAAAATTACTTAAAGGTAAGTAATTAGTATCAGTTACACTCGCCCCCGGGCCCCGGTTCTTTCTATCGTCGATAATGGCGGCGGCGCATTGGTCGCAAACTGGTCGGAAGCAGGAAGCGCCGCCGTCGCTGGGTGCACCGGGAACAGCCGGAGAGGGATCTGCGCCGTGTCGGGCGACGACGGCTCTCCCCCGGGGCCCGGGCACAACTACTAATTAAGTACTGCTTATTCCTCTTCCGTTGCCAGTTGGGGGCGAGTGACGCGGCGAAGGCGTCCCCGGGGAGGCATTACGTATGCACAGCAGATTCCGTGGCTCTGCTCGACACTATTGAGCGATAAACAACCGATCACCGGGGACTAAACAATCTCCGCAACAGATGCCTCAACTTGTAATGTTTCAGTTACCTACTGGGGGGAGGAGCGCCAAGTGGATTCGACGCGATTAACGAAGGGAATTACTGATGAGTTCGTCGATAATGGCTCATAAATAGCAGTTATGAGAATGTATCGCTAAATAACGAGCTCGGCGTGGAACAAAGCCGCGAGAAAATACCAGAATACTTAGTGCGGGACGGCCGGGGCGGCCGGGGATACAAACGGCAAATTGAGCACTAGAATGCAAGTAATGTGGATAGTTTATGCAAGTATGAGTGCGAAGTAGGTAATTCCTGCCAACCTAGCTCGCAAAAACCTGAGAGATTTTTCTTTGGTCGCGATTCGCGGTTGAAAAATGACGGCTTTGAAATAGCTGGACGGTTTCATTGTACAAAGGCGCGCCGACTTTCTTAGTAAAACTTAAAAGTAATGCGATGTGTTCTTGGAGTTTTGCAATAATTATGTAGCAGTTACACACGCGAAATAACGCGTCTCTACCAAGTGTGGTTTTATTAAATCTTTAGGTGTGTACCACTCAATTGGCACTAAAGATTGCTCTACGACTACGGGACACTCGACATTTTTTATAGAAAAAAAAACGTTACTAATACCACCATTTTGGGGTATTAAAATCAGTTTAAACTCAATAATTCAGTTGCAATTAATATGGTAGCAATCTTATTGCCGAACTTACGTCCTCGTACGTGTATTATTAGTTATTTCAAAAAAATGATTAAAATACCATAAAAATATCACCAAATTTGAGAAAGATTGCGGCAAAAAATAATATCACCTATAGGATAGGATCACCTTGTATACTGGTTAGGAAACACGTTACCTGCAGCGCGGGCGGGCGCGGTGAAGGTACAATATTACCTACTTAGACTTAGAGTAAGTATATACTTACTCTAAGTCTAAGTAGGTAGGTACCTACTGAGGCACCAAGATACCAAGGACCAAGGTAAGTATTGTATCATCAAAAGGAGGGAAACCATAAAGAATGCGCTAAACAATAGCCACCTACAGATTGTTTGAAATGATCGAAGCTATGAAAATAAAGCAAAAGTAATGGAGCATTTGGTTTGAGAATGTCCCCCCCCCCCCCTTCTGCGTGGGAACGCCACCGGGACACATCAGCCGTCCGCCGGGACTCGGGACCAAGTTAGTAGGTCCCTATAGAGAGAGCGATAGGTATTGTCCTCTGGGCACTTCACGAGTACCCAATCGTAAACTACCCACCAGACACTTTGCATTTACCTTCCTAAAATATTACTATCGAACTTTTTCAGGAATAAATTCCAATGTAACACATATTTCAGAGATTTATTAATTGAAAAGGTGAAAATGAGGGGACGAATTTCGTGACGTGAAATAATATGAAATAGAACAGGCCTACTTTTATATCTATAGTAAAAAAATCTGTAAATCCAAATGTTCTTGAATGGTCAGTAGGTAAGTATTCCCTCCTATTATGTATTTCATTTACAATAAATAGCCAATCTAATCACGGCAACGACGACACGTTACAAACTTACCGTGACTTTAATTACCTATGACTGAAACTCAATAATTAGTTCGTAGGTAGTTAATCACTTCGCCATAATTAAATAATGAGCTGAGATGAGTCTTATTAGGGTGTGTATAATGAAGGCGTCACCCCGGCTGACGGCTGGTGCCCGGTGCGTCACGCTGCCGGAACTGCGATAAATCACGGCTGCGCCTGCGCCGCATGTGCGCGCCTCGCCTCATCGCCGCTAACGGTTTGTTGCTCTTCTTCCTCACCGCCGAAACACATTAGGTGCTTTTTGCGCGGCTGATGCCGGCTGATCCCACGGAGCACGGAGCTCTCGTTTCAGAGGCGCCGCGGCCGAGAGCCGCCATTAGGTAATCACCCGAGACTCGTTAGGGAGTGACAGCACAGCGCTTATGATGTTAGTGCCTGTTGTTCTCGTCAGTCAAGGGAACGCCGCTAAATGCTTTATTTTTTTTTATTTAATTCATTTATTTCGGTTGTTCACCATAATTGTTAGTACATTTATCTACCTATAAACTATGTTAGTAACCATAAAAACAGATTTCAAATTATTCATGTCACATATTATCAGAAAACATTCAACAAATTATTATTGCAAAAATAAATTAAATTTACTTAATATTGAAAATTCTAACTAGATTAATATAAGCATGTAAATGTCAATATAATACTCAAGAATTCTAATTGTTTATGTAGAGTTGACTTTGTTGACTGCTTAGTTTTTGAAGTACTTACTTGGTGTTACTGAATTTAGTGCCTCTGTGGATGATCTTCTGCAATGACTTAAATTATTACAGTAAACATTACCGTAGTATTGTTTATGATCTGTAGTATCGCACCACCAATTTAGTCGTTCAC
The DNA here is from genome assembly GCA_947579855.1 of Anticlea derivata. NCBI lineage: Eukaryota > Metazoa > Arthropoda > Insecta > Lepidoptera > Geometridae > Anticlea > Anticlea derivata. Next base: position 13,961,776 of record OX388262.1, on the reverse strand, counting down.
TGAAAAGGCACGGTATCTTATCTTATTGAAATCTTAGTTGGTTCGGTAGTTACCTGACATTGATAATAATGTGTAGGTAAATTCAAATGAACAAACAGTTCATAATTCACCTGTCTATGAATAGGTATTATGATCCCGGATAAGCGGAAGTTCGACAGCGGCTCCATTACCGGCGGCGCGAGGGTGGAGCCGCGCTCCTCATTAGCCTCCGCCAAGCCGCATGTGTTCCACTCCGCTCTCCTACTGTACCTACCTACTCTGCATACCTTAATGAGATGAGTTTGTCTGTTTCGAACAGATTCTGGAAAGGACGTTTCCAGACTAACTGAGGATCCTAGACTCACGAGCAGAGCGCTGCGGCGCCGGCGCGCTTAATAGGCTGTAACTATGTTAACTTCATATAAACATAATTATGGTCTCTCCATTTCTCTATAGTTTTTTTTTCCCAGACCCAGTAGGTACAATCCCAGACTCAGCACTCTGGCACAATAACGGAGTGTAAGTACCAATGGTAGTTTATCTAAGTACCTACCAACCAACCAACTTTTTCTTCGATATCGTTCTATGCCCATAGTTATGTAAAATTGAAGGTTGGCGGCTCTTCAAGTTGCGACCGAGGCGCTTTCCGACTTTTGTTGGGCTTCAAATTCATCGCTTTTCACAAATATGTGTGTTCAAAAGGCAATTAGAATAAGTTTATTTGCAGTCTCTCCGCATGCCTGCGCCCGCGCCTCCGCCGGCGCCGGTTCACGTGGGAACGCTCGCTCATCGCGGCCTCGCACGCGAGACATTCTGCACTGGCCGGCGCCGGCACCGCCATGCCACCGCACCTCCGGACTCCGATCGCCTGTCGACCACACGTAATAGCGGCAATAAAACTAATTGCACTCTGATAAATTACACACTTTACAGATTTATAGGAACAACAAATAATTACAGTGATTAATCTTCGCTTAAAGTACCTGAGTAGTTTTAGTATCTGATACCTATGACAGAATACCAATGCACTGGGCATGGTGTTCTATTTATTTCAAATTGGTAGTTAACTAAGTGTAGGTAAGAATTATTTATAGCTACGGTCATTTGCGCAATTGAAGGCCTACAGGCTGGATGGATAGATAGCCGCAGCGGTATCCGGATCGTGTCTCGGTTTTGCGCGTGAAGGGGGGCGAGGTGAAGGGCACGGGGGAGGGAGGCGGAGGCACGCATCAGCGCCGCACAATTGTCGCGCGATCATTTATATCTGTGTCGCCGGAGATCGTATCGAGCGCCCGAGCCGCGCCGACTGTCAGCTAAGCTGCGTCTCGCGGAATTAACACGTCGCGAATGCCTTTTGTTCCCTATCGGGCCCTATCGCCTATCGCGCTGCATCGCATCGCTTTGTCTCGCTGCGTTATTTATAGAGCGGCGTACTTCAGGTAATTACGCGTAGTAAAGTAACTGGTGGGCAAGCTGCGGCGCCGCTCGCTGTGCCAGTGCGGTAATGATGACGTCCAGCGGTGCTGCAGAATGCAGTGCGGTGTAGATGACCTGCCGCCACATTCACAAGTCGTCGGCGATACCTGTTCCGTTAGATATCTGCTGACACGTCGCATCGCACACAATAGTAACAATAAGTAATAAGTACCGAACAATTAAGACACGGGTCGGAAACGCCAATCTATAATAAATATTCCGGACAGATCACACACGGTCAACTGATCCCAAACTAGGCATAGCCTGTACTATGGGTACCAGCGACTGATATACATAATAGATATATATTAAACACCCAGACACAGAACAAACATCTGTGTTAGTCACAAATGTTTGTCCAGTGCGGGAATCGAACCCGCTACCTCTAGCGCAGAAGGCAGAGTTACTACCAACTGAGCTATGAGGCCTGCCAAATATATCTATCTATCTATCTCTATATCTATATCTTTTTATTACGCAAACTTTCTACTTATAACTTTCTTATTAAACTAACTAGGTAAACTCGGCATCAGTGGTTTAACTTAACTAACTTTTCTAATCGTATAGTCTAACTGGACTATACACCTTCCATGATACGAGAACAATTGAAATTACATTATAAATCAATGGGCAGCTCGAGAGACAGCGCTTATAAGTAATCATAAGGGTAGCACCCTTTGCTTATTCATTGAGAGCCGGAAGGGGATTTCTGGACAAAAAGTCCAAGAATCCTTGCTGGGGATCTCTGGAATAAGCCATGTAAAACGGTCCAACACAACAAAGTGCTAAAAAGTCTTAACTTCTTGAGCAACCTTATAGGTAACATTGTATATTCACATAACGAGTCTAATGAATGCACATACTTAGCCAACCTCATACTCTAATGATTCAAGTACTATGAATCCTGTCATATTCAATTACACCATTGATTATTCACAAACAACATAATAACGACTCCATATCGGATAATCCAGCTCCGCACCTGAAGCTGCCCTTTGATAACGTCCTTCCGCTACTGCAACATAAACCTAAGTGAACTGGTACATAGGTACATATATCACGGTGTACCTAGGAGTACGGTACAGTACCTACCTAATGGAAGGTACAAGTGGCATATAGCTAGGTGCAGTGCGTGGTCGCCAGCGGCGGTGGGCGGGCCCGGAGGCTGCGTCTCCGCGCCGGCCGCCGCCGAGGGGGGAACATTCCCGACAATGGAGTTCGCTTACTAGTTAGTGGTTGCGCCGTGAAAGAGTAACAAACATATTATCTTTACTAACTTTCGCATAATTATAATATCAGTGGGATGGATGAGAAGTAGGACCTAAAGACCGCACGATTGTATTGACACGCAGAGCCTTTGTGACTAGGCTTGGGTGCGTTTAAGTAGCACTACTCTATCTGAGTGCGTATACAGTGTCATTCAAAACATTTATACCAACCCGAAAGTGGCTTATTCTATAAAAAAAAACTTACTAGGACAAACATTCAAGACACGTACAGTAAATCGTATCATGTTCGCATAATTGATTACGAACCTGGATCTGAAATCTGAACTAGATTATGTACTAGATTATGCTTTATCGGTTGTAGGTAATCTGATTTGTGAATTCATTAAATAAAATAAAAATAAACACGCTTATGGAGACAAAAACTGCGCTAACAATGATGTCTACGCGTTGTTATCAGCAGCGACACAACGCGCCACCTAAGGTACCTATACTCGTAAGGTAGTACCTATCGATGCCGGTACTGATATTACCTGCGACTTCAAAACAAGAAAGGTAACTTCCCTACTTATTATTATAGGACAGGGGAGGGCCTGGGGGAGACATAGAATACCTCGATCCTCGCTTAGCCCGTTATCTCTATTGGTAATTTTGCAGACAGTGCAATGACTGTCTAATTTGATACCTGATGATAGTGTGTCAGCTGATCACTCATATCATACATTCCTTCTGTAAGTCGGCCTGACATTTCTACATTCCTGAGAGATTCATCATCCAAATGGTCACACCATCGTCGGGAGTCGGGAGGTATGCGCGGCGCGACCCGACACGCAGATGATGAAACGCTCCACTGGGTTTATGTAGGTATGTATATGTATGATGTAATGGCGAAGAGAATCGTTGGCATGTGACAAGTTTGCGTCGATTCCTCGATGAATGGCAGCTTGGCACACGCCGCCGCCGCGCGCCGACAATAGCGCGCCAAATGGTTTGCAGTTGTGGAGTGATGCCTGCTGTCCTTTGCGAGCGGACTGCCAGATGTACCTATGGGAGAGGTCACTGTGCGCAGTAGCGGATCCAGGGCGTGGGTTGAGGGGCACAAGCACCTCAAAAAGCATCTGGGAACACCCCTAACAAATCTCAAATTGATGTCTTTATATTATCCTACTTTCTTAGTACAATAGGTACTACCTAGTCTACCTACCTGCAGTTTTATTCACAGAGATGAAAGTTATCAGGCAGATAACAGCTGACACGTCATTGAATAATATGAAAAAGTTATACTTACAAGGATGCTATGCGCTATGAGCAAAAATTACTGCGCCATTGACTGTACGCGCTGTGTTATTATTTTTTCAAAATCACCTATAATAAAAATTTGCGAAACTTATTTAATCGGTCAACACATTTCGGTTTTGGACCGATGCATGACATTCTAACTAATGGCGTTGTTGAGTGAAGCTTCATAGGACCGATGATGATGGAGCATGCATGACACGGCTTTAGGTTTAACTTCCATTAGGTATGATTTTTGGTTCATTTATTTGTTGGTAAAGTATTGTAAAAATATGCACTTATAAATATTTTCGTGTACCTAAATCAATATGTACATATACGTACGTCAGGGTAAGTTTCCGTTGCTTGCTGCTGTACCTAAGTTTAAACCCGCAACCCACCCTCTCTTACCCATAAGGGTTATAATGGTATAGTAACCCTTCATCCCTCTTAGATCAAGAAGTTATCGGTATAGAGCTGCCCCGTACAATTCGGAGACAGGTACGGGAGACGAAGAGAGGTTAGATAGGAATAGAATGCGTTTTAGAAAGTTCCAGAATTATATTTTAGAGAACCCGCCCGAGAGACGACCCGAGAGATTGAATAATGTAGGTACCAGAATGTTTCAGAATGTTCTAGAATGATTGAGAATGTTCCAAAAGATAACGGACCATCGACGGGGCTTCCCATTTAGAACATTTGGAACGTTCTAAATCAGCTCTAAAAGTTCTTAAACTGTTAGTGTAGCCCAGAATCTAGGAATATACTTAACTGTTCCATTATTTTGTCTCTCTAAGTATACCTAAGTAGAACTTATGTTTTTTACCTTTTCACTAATAAAAGACTAAATCTTTTGTAATTTTTATCAAATAACTAGTTATGGAATTCCTGGATGCTGCTCTAGAAAGAAGGTAAACCAGTACCTTCATAAATAAACCACCTACCTATGTATCTATCTACCTAACAATTACTTCACAGATCAAAATTGACACGGCAATTTGGGTATGAAGCAAAGCCGGCGCGCGGATGGAATTGCAATTTTCATGGTTAATGAAACCTGAACCCTCTGTAGATACAAATCTCCCTTCCGGGTGACATCTGCCTCCCTAGGAACCCCCTCCCCCCACCACCCAGGCCCACCCGGCCCTCCCCTCCTCACGCTCACTTCATTTCGCGAATAAATTCATCACACCGCACCGCCTCCACAACCGAACCTCACGCAAACCATCACATAGTACACATAATACCTACGTACGTAGTTGGTAAAATACAATCGCGCACTTAGACTGGCCGCACATCATCTGAAAAATTAGGTAAATCAACCAATCGGTAAGAACGTACGATCCGGCGACAATCTCAATCACCAATCAGTAAGGACCGCACTTCCTCTGATTGGTTGATTTAATTTTTCTGCCAGATATTTTCTGGTGGTCAAAGTCTAAGTCAAAAGGCATTTATTTCAATAAAATCACTAGGATCACTTTGAAACGTCTTAGAAACTAGGTGAAGCTATGCCTGTTCCTCGCGACCAAGCCTAGAAGAATCAGTATCAGATCAGATGGTGTGCGACCAGCCTTATGATAACGCCTGCAGCAGCATCGTCGGCCGGTATAGTGTGAGCATTCGTATCGTGTCGTCAGTCATCGTCAGCGTATCCTAAAGATATTCGCTCCGTATGGAAGTGTCTCCGTAGCTTAGTTGGTTACAGCATCTCCATATCTAGGAGAAGGTTGCGGGTTCAAATCCCGTCGGAGTCGAATTTTTGGGATATTATAAAAAAAACATCGTCAGCGTGTCGTCGTCACGTCGTCGTCGCGCCGCCCGCGCCGGTAGCATAATGTTTCAGCTGACATTTGTCATTACCAGGGTTTCGTGCGTGAACGAGATGCAAATTATGAAATTACCGACGTTCTCGTTCGTTACGATTTCACGCACAGTCAGTTCCCTTGCGGCTTGCTGCCTCTGGAGTTACTATGACTTTCGTTCGTTTATGTAACTGTGTAAAGTTGACATATTCGTCGTAGGATTTAATGGGGCTTCCGCGGGCGGATACCTACTGCCGCGGACAATGCGCGTCCCACGTCGCAGTTGCCACGTTGCACGATAATGTACATTATCTAAGCGTGGAAATAAATTGTGTTATTTATATTATTATGTATGGTAGTATTTAGGGTATATATTTAATATGGGCCGTAGGATAAGAAAAATTCCATCTGTTTTTTTATTCTATAGTTGCCTGAAATATAGTTATTGTATTGTAGGTATTGTATTGTAAATAAGATATTTTTTACAATACTAAAAACCTTCAAATTCCTGAATATTTACAAGATTAATATCAACCTCTTTTTTGTTATCAACCTCTCTGCGTTTTTGCTTACCTACTGAGGATGACACTGGCCACCTACACTTTCGAATAAAAAACAAAAGTAAGTATGACATCCATGCATCATCAATAGGTAATAATAACTCTTACGTTACTGACTGACTGACTGACAATCAAACGTAGTGGTTTTATTCTCTTTGAAAATCAACGCCGAGCCTAACCAAAATCCTAAGAGTATGAAATTTTCAGGGTAGCTTCCTGTTGTAACGTATGGGTGCAAAGAAAGCAATTCCCGACACACAACCCCTAAGGTTAAAGTTTATGTAAAAATAGCAGCAACCGAACGAAGTCGCGGGGATAACCATACCATACCACCGTCGACAAAAAAAATCGGCAAGTCGTGATTTCAAAAGAATATGATGTTTTATTTTTAAGTTTTACGGGACAAGTAGCAATCCCTCAGGAATTAAATTAATATTAGGACCACCCCGGGATCATACTCTATGTCTATACACCAGCGAAATAATTATCAAAATCGGTTTAGTATTGGCGGAGATATCGAGTAACATACACACAAAAAAATAATACAGCCGACTTGAGAACCTCCTCCTTTTTGAAGTCGGTTAAAAACAATAATAATACAAGGTGATTGATAACTGTCGAGGGGGTTATTCTATCAACAAAAAGAAAGAATAAGTACCTATTAGCCAAAAAAAAACATTATTTTTAATATTTGTTTATCATTTTTTTCCTAAACTTTCTCAAATTATATGTTTTCGGTATTTTTATCATTGTTATAATAACTAATGACTAAACGTTAGAGAAGTTCAGCATCAAGATTGCTACCGAAAACAGCCGATTCAATGTTTTTGAACTAACTTTTGAATGTTATCTATGAACCGCGAAGTAAACTTAAGCTTATATTACCAAAAACAAGACTCACAAAAATTAATAAATAGTTTTTAATGAACTGTGTGAGATTTTACAATGTATTACCAAAGAGCATCACTGATTTAAAAGAGAAAGTTTTCAAGAAAACTAATAAAAATACTTGACAGACAAAGCATATTGTGATGTGGATCAATTTCTCTCCGACCATGGGATAAAATATTAATTTTAAGTTTGTAATTTTTTATTACGCCGTGGTGGCCCCGGCTAAAGAATAGGCCCCTCCATATCTACCTATCCGCGGATGTCGTAAGAGGCGACTAAGGGAAAAAAGCTAGGGGATGGGCAGCAGCGTCCCTCATTTTAACAACGATAGCTCTAACTGCGCTCGCCAACCCGCATGCCCAGCGTGGTGAGTATGGGCAAATCCCCCCATATGATAGGAATTTGCTCTCTGTCTGCTGCGGAGGCCATGTTCAGCAGTGGACGTCGTACGGCTGAAATGATGATGATGCATTTTTTATTTGTTATATTGATTTTTGTTTTTTTTACTGACATTTTCAATTATTTACTAATTTTTGTCATTAATTTAATCTACTTATGTGTGTTTGTAATTTCTAAGTAAATACTTAGAAATTAATAAATATTAATATTTACAAAATACACAAGAAACAGTTGAGCCAGTTATATTAAGTTGCATTAGTTTAAAGTTTCTTTCTGTAAATAAAGTTTTGTTTATTAATTTATTTTGTTATGTAATTTTTTTATTAATTTATCCTGTAAAATTGACAATCTCAAGTGCAATGTATGTGCCTATTGAGTAAATAAAATTGAATTAAATTTGAACCCAAAACAGCTGATTTTTGCATAGAGTTATTTCAATGAAAAATTTTTAGAATTTCCAAAAATCGTAGGACCAACTATATTGGCAACTGGACTCATTGCCCGTGGTCCGGTTCAGTTGTCCGATCAACCGGACTACGGGAAAAATTAATTTGGGTGTAGAATAAATAAGCCATTTTCGTTATTTTACTTGTATTGAATGAAAAAGTTACTATTTATGTCCTATGTGCCTCCTACCTATAACTTAAGGTAAAGCTGCATTGTCATTTGTCTCCCTTATAACTGGATAGAGGGATCCAGTTTTAGTGAAGCTTAGCGGCCGTTTATAAATAGAGCCGAGTAGTTTTAATTCGTCATTGACACGAGCGAACCTTTGTTTACTTCCCGATCGCGTGAAGTGAACTAATAGTGCGTAATCCCCTGTCTTCGACCGCGGCACTAGCCGGCAGTTAGCGCCGACGACGGCTGCCGACGGGATTAACCCTGGATTAGTGGGACACTGCCGGAGTCATGGGGCTCTACAGATTAACAAGAGTTAAGCCGAACGCTACTGTTCGTGCCCTCTTGGTTGTCGTTGCAACGAAACAATATTTATATAGGTGCTGCCTATTAAGAAAGTATCACCTAAAAATAGACACTCTTAATACCTCCTAGTTATGTTTCTCTTCTAAGTATTTCAAATGCAAGAGAGCTGAAGTACGGAGGTGTGACGGAGAGGTCTTAAAGCTATGTAGGATTTTAATTCCTTTAATAATTGAGATGGATGTTTGAGTAAAAGAGGACGTTACGTTACGGTGCGGGTAGGTACCTAATGGGCGCATGTTCGATCAGTCGCGCCGTAAATCCAAACGTGCCGCTATTTCGGGGACAATTATATAAAAGTAATTTGTTTCAAAGTAAAACATTGACAGACGCAACAATCGGCCGTGATTTACAGCGGCCAGTGCCGGGGCAACGCATTAGTCGTGCGGCTAAAAATACCGCGCGACATTTACCTTTGTGTTTTAATTCGGGAGTAAATCGGTCCTCTTCTCCCTCTCCCTCCCCCCTCGCCCCACCCCCGCCGCGCATCAAACACCGCGTGATAAATCCTGCCGAAGAATGCACTTTTGTTCGCGTTCGGTCGCCGGAGACGGATTTGGCTGCGAGACTCGGGACTGATCCAGCATCATCCACCAATCTCGTTTAACTTATCGGATCCTAATTGTGGCCACAATCAGGGGTCATGAACTTGCTCCTATAAAACTTAAGCTTATGGTAGGTAGGTAGGTATTCACATAAGAATTGGATCGTAGCATCCGTGCCATCCACGCCTGCCGGCGACGTCAATGGAGCCGGCGGCCGGCGTCAGCGCACGTCTCGTCTCGGTCGGCTCGCAGGCGAACTCGAATGAAAAGATCGTCCTCAGAATTCTTGTCACTGCTCTACTTTAATGTACCTAGGTAGATAATAAGAGGTACCTATAGTTTGACTTGCATTGCATCATATTGCTAGGCGGAAACTCTGATTCTGACTCAGAATGTGTTTTGAAGCTCTCTTTAATATCTGTTTATTTGGCCATGGCGGGTGTTATTGCCGGCAAGACGGAGTGAGTCGCAATCAAATCATTTATCGCTGAAACAAGGCCGGTTCGAGCTGTCCTTTTGTGCGCTAATGCGACTTCCGTATCGATGCGCCGCCGCCGGCGTGGTGGAGCGATGCTGCGGCGCGGACGCAGGCGCTGGGTCTGGTGCGGGCGCGGGCGCGGGCGGGCTACTGGCCAATACAATACATCTCCGTTGACATGTTTACGAGCCGCCGCCCGCCCTCGCCGCCGCCCGCCTTCGCTTGCGTCTTGTTGCATTGCGTCCGCGCACACCAAATAAATTAATTTAAATGGAGGAAACGTCGGTCGCGCGGCACAAAGTGTGCCTAGTGGTTGCGCCGCTGATATGTTTATTGTATTATAACCGGCGCGGGTACACTTCAAACCGAACTATTAATTTATTGCGGCGGTTAATCGCGCCACAAATCTCCGCGAGATGTCGCGGGATCCTGCGGCAATCGCAACGCGAATGCTGTGTAATTATTACAGAGCTTAGCGCTATTGGCTTTGACGTTATGAAATATTATCAGCACTTGAACTTTTACGTCTAGTGTACTGTCCAACGTGTGACCTACATCAACCTACCTAACGCAGACTGATCGTGTACAACTTAAACGTCTATTTTGTAAGGAGTCAGGTTAACCTTTTCTAAAATCACCTCATTAGTTATCGACTCCGGGGACTCCGGGAGCGTATAGTTTGACTTATTAGGGTACGACATTTGCTCGTGTTTACCAATAAGTTGTAGGTGTACATTTCGCCGTTGACAAGTAGAACGCGCATCATCTTTCACGGGGGCGTAAGGAGGTAAGATTGCCCCAGCCTTGCTCTTGAGAAATTGCGTCCGAACAAGTGAGACTAGCAATAGGATGGCGCTAAGCAAGTATAAGGTAGACACTTATGAGCTTAGCGCTCGCTGATTGTTCATTTAATTTCAAAGCCCTTTCGTTTCGTCTTTGCTTGTTTGATTACCATATTAAAAAGCGGTAGACACGTGCGCTCGCCGCGATAAATCTCTAAGTGTCCTCTGTGCTTATAAATCGTGCTCTATAAATAGTGGTGCAGTGCAGTGCAGTGCAGGCATGCAGGAGATGCAACGCAGGCATTGCGGCCGCGCTCCTCATACCGAGCCGAGCTGTGATTGTGAATGAGTGCTGCTCACTGTAGTAGGTACTGTACTACTGCTAACTGCACATGTCTCACCACGCAACATTTAGAACATGAGTGCAAAATATGCAAATGATGCAAGAGGTAATAACTTTGCAGGCTACGTGTGCCGGCCGACACGTTCGGCGTCCGTATAACATAATTCCGTTTGCATCGCAATTAGTTTATCAATTAAGCGGGTGTAGGTATCGCGTAGGTCTGGAAGTCAAAACTCAAAACTCAAAAGGTGTTTATTTCAATAAATCCACTAGAATCACTTTGAAAAAAAAGAGGAGGACATACTGGCGGACTGTCCTCATTGCTCAGTTGGTAGTAACTCTGCCTTCTGCGCTAGAGGTTGCGGGTTTGATTCCCGCACATGACAAACATTTGTGTGATGAATACAGATGTTTGTTCTGTGTCTGGGTGTTAAATATTTATCTATTATGTATATCAGTCTCTGGTACCCATAGTACAGGCTATGCCTAGTTTGGGATCAGTTGACCGAGTGTGATAAGTCCGGAATACTTAAAAAAAAACTTTTATCGGTCTGATAAAGTTAGTGCATGATTAAGGAGCTAGTATCGACCAACCTCAAAATGAAAATAAGAATATTGGGCTTTAAAATGTTATGATTCAATAATTAAGGATCTAAATTAAAAAGTCTTGATATCCGTCCAATTAGAGTAAAATATTTTCAAGATGAAGTATCTACCTACCAAAAATCTGTAGCGGCAAGTCATGTGTCCGTATCAGCGGTCCCGGGTCTGGCGGCGCGCGGCGCTGCTCTGTGTGCATTACATCTCGTTAGCGTATCGGACACGGCATCTGCGCCCGCGCCGAGCGCGCACTGCACTCACTCCGCCGGCGCCGCTTCACTGCTAGAGAGCACCGAACACTGATTGCCAAAGCTGTCTTCCCAATTTAATATTTTTAGCACTAAATAACGATTTAATTAGCTAACCGCAATTGCATCATTACACCGACAAGAGCTAAGCTCTTAAATCATAGAGAGAACCGCAATTAATTTATAGGTAGGTATACAAGACGATTCATAACATGAAAAATTTCTACCTAAAACAGCATTGAGTTTGAACTGATTTTACCTCGAAGGCAATAAAGATCGTTCTACAACATAAGGAAATTCGAAATTCTTCATTGAAAAACACTACCTATGCAAAATGAATAAAGACGGTCAAGTGCGTACCATTGGTCGTGGGGTTCGAATCCCGGTCGTGCACCACTGGATTTATAAAAATTAATAAAAATTCTAAGTGTAGGAATTGACAAACTTATATTTGCGGTCGCTCACGTAGTCATTGTATGACATTGACCGCAAATATAACTTTGTTTCCTAAAAAACTTCGAAATTCCTCAATTTCAGACTTTTCCCTTTACTTGAGTCACAAAAGCTCCAACAATTCCAAATTTCAGAATTGTGAGGTAACTGGAAGTACCCTAGAGACTGAAATAAATAATTCTAATTCTAATTCTAATTCTAGAGGTTTTTGGCCATTTCCATACAAAAATTATACATTCATTGCCGTATCTTTTTAACTATGAACCTTGTACAACACGAGCAATACTACTCGTCTGAAATGTAAGTTTCATAGTAGGTAATTCCAGTGAACACCGAAATAATTCCAAGTGTAAAGTTGAACGAAACCCTCACGCAGTCCCCTCATCGTGCCACGAGGAAGGTATGTACTTTGTTTGACATCTTTTTAAGTTGCCTCATTATTCAGTGTCATAACTCTTCCCAGCAGTGAGAGATAAATTAGTAACTCCCCGCGTTTGCTTTGAGTTCGGTGTGTTTGGAGCGCGGCCACTGCGGCAGGATATTAATTATGATGAAATGGAGTTAAAACGAAACTTTTGTATTAAATATCGCATCTCTTAAGAGGATGTTGATCAATATAAATAAATAAATAACCTTAGTGCTACGAATAACATTGAGAATTAATATCTAATTAAGGGTAACAAATTAAACGATGCCTGAACCAGGAAAACCTGTGTCTCAGGCGGTAAAAGGCTAAAATTAATAACTAAAGTTGGAACTTATGAATATTCAAATTAATTAACTGAAAAGCTGTAGCCTATAAGCTAAATTTGATTATATGACATTGGTGGCGTAGCGGGCGAGAGCCTGTCGGAGACGCGAGGGGTGTGGGCTCGATTCCCGCTGCGGACAAGTGTTTGCATGATCTGCAAATATTTGTTCCGGGTCTGGGTGTGATTCTAGCATGGTACAAGCATGGTACTTGTAGTTTCATACGCCGCGCCGCGCCGCGGTCTTGAGCCTTTTCACAATGTCGTCGGTCCATGGGGTGGGGGGGCCTTCCAACACTGCGTCGCCTGGTTCGTGGTCGCCATTTGAACCCTTACTCCCCAACGTTAGTCGTCGAGCCATACAAGGTGATTCATAATATGTTATGTCATCCCGAAAGGGACATATTCTACAAACAATTGGCAAAAAAGTTTGCTCTACCACTTTTGGAAATTCGATATTTTTCATCAAAACTCTATGCGAAAATCAGCTGTTTTGGGGTCAATAGCTCGCAGAACCGACAACCGTTGGGAGTTAAGGTGATCCTAGTGATTTTATCGAAATAAACACCTTTTGAATTTGAATTTATCATAGTGTGTAGGTACTATTTATGCACAGTCATACGTAATGGGCCTACGTAGAAATAGAGTCGTGTCGTTGCCGAAGGCGATGATGAACTTTGGCTGAACTGAACTTTGCATATCTGTGGGTTGTGAACCTGATCGCATATCAATTATCTGAGTTTGCACTTTGCATATCTCGGCCGCATTTTGCGATCACCCGCATCTGCTAAATGCTGCAATTATTGCACAACAACACGCAGCATAGAGCACTCTAAGCGTTGGCAATACAGAACAAATTAGATTAGTAGCCCGGTAGAGTACATGCAATACCACTGATGAGGGTGATTTAACTAGATAGCGCGTAGCGTACATAGTTAACACAGTTTCATTTCTAAATACCCGCACAGAATGATACCTTGTCGACGAACTGGTATGAGATCAATATTTTTTTCGCAACGAATAAGGCAACGTACGATTTAACACACAAAAACTGTGTTCTGTCACACAAAAACTGCCTAGTCGGATGAAGAAACTATTGATTGCTTGAACTAGAAAAACTATATTATCTTTGCTGTAAGTTATTCGGGGAGCTACGACGTTTCGTAGAGGCTCTACGACGCGCTACGTCATACGTATTACCAAAAATGTGGCGTGTTCAGTGCCATTTAGCAAAGTGGCGTCGAGTCGCGTCGCGTCGCGTCCTTATCTCGCTCCGAGTGAACTCCTCATTTGCATGCGCTCCGTGACGCGACGTGACGCACACACGCGCACGCGGCGTGCGTGTGTGCGCTGTGGGCGGCGGCCTCGCCGGCCACGCCCACTAGCTAAGTACTCTGTACTGGTGTACCTACTTGTGTAGTGCTACTAACAGCTCAGCGATTTCGTACCTACATAGACGCAGCACAATGGCTTTCTTGAATCTCGAGTGAAAGAATTTTAAACCTGGTAAGCTCATTGTCTGAATTTATAATGATGGCATATTATGTGCGATGCAAAAGAATAGTCTTCTCATCCACCGCTAATTAGGAGCGTTTTAATGTATTGTGATAGCTCTGCTTTCTCCACTTTAATTTAGACTATTTTATAAAATACCGCGATAGAAGCCAGACGCATAGCAGAAGGCTGGTACAGCTACAGTACGTACAGCCAGCTCCCCGTCAGGATTCCAAAGCCTTTTTCTAGTATATACAAAATTACTCTATGGCCTTAGTATCGTACATCGTCTGAGGATAATTATTATCCCAACCCAACTAATCGCTGCCACTTTGTTGTCATATTACTGACACTGATATTTGATAAATTGCGATGTTTCCGATTAGGAAAAGGCCTCAGAACTTAAATTCCATGTCCTAATCCGTCCTGAACAGTTTCATAATAACATTTTCTAGGAGTTGGAGTTATCGAGAGTAATGAGATTGTCATAATCGTTCACTGAATGCGGTTCTGGAAGAGTTTACTGCGAGCTGAACGTAGAGGAGGCTCGGTAGAGGGCGAGGCGTGAGGGTGTGTGTGGGTGAGGGGAGGGTGTAGGTGCATTACGTAACAGGCTGACGGTGAGTGTGTTGCGTTGTTTGGCGCAATGAATGGGTTCCGCGAACGGGTGCCGCGGCCTCAGTTCTAGGAAGCCGTAGACGGGTCCATTAATTCCGCCATCGTCGCCGATGCCATACAATTTTACGAGCTCGGCCCATTACTCCTGCCATCTACTTACAAGGCAGCGCTCGCACCGATTTCAGCCTTTTTAGTGACGCCAGCGTTTCTAGGAACCCCGTGGTCATTTTATGTTTTGTTGCTCAAGAAATTCCACAAAAAATATTCGTATAATTGTAGCAATTAGTCAATAAACATTAGAAGTACGAGCATAATGAGTAATATCTCACGATATATCGCTTATTTCATGTTTTTAGATAAGAAACCCACCCCACTGACGTTTCGTTAGATGAACGGCCGTCATGAAGCTGGTTGTCATTCGGATGAACGGGCAGGTGGGATGCAAGTCATGCCCACTATGTACCTAGTTGCAGATATTTGAGTCGCCTTCTTCAGCCTTCCATGTGGGCTGTGTTATGCAAATCTCGTTCCACCACCGCTCGGCATAACGACCATATTCCCATCCAACTGGTTGGCATACCGTTGCCGGCCGGAGAGCCCGGCATCGTTCACGGTGGGTGACACTCCGCACCTCGCAATATTAATTGTCATTACATTATATGACTCCAACAAGAACTAGGTACCTACCAGATACCTCGCATAATATCTACATCAATTAGCATGCCGACCTGCACAAATTGTTGTTTTGAAAAATCTTGACATGACATTTATATTTCATTATCAGTTTGTTTATATTTAACTAGTTTCAGTTTAGTATACGATCGACATAAGATTTTTTTAATTTTGGCAGTATCCTTTTTGTCCAACAATTGTTCTCATTGTTTTGGTTGCAACTGAACAACAGACTGGGTTATTAAAGACATAAAATGAATGGTTCACCCTCAGAGCTGTGTGCAAGCCAAACACTTTCAAAAATGGTAAGGCGGATCTTTTGGTGATAGTACCTACATACAGGGAGTTAATGCAAATTACTATGTATAATCAGTTAGGCTGTATCTTTAATCGTCGTTAGCAGAATTTTCGCTGAAAATAATGTCTGTCTGACGTGAGTGTTAGTAAAAAATATAAACGCCTAAGAATATCAGGGTAAGCCTCAGTTGCTTTAGCTACCTGTCCTCAGAAAGGAGGACAAGTAGAACAACTAAGAACTAACATTACAAACATGTTGAAACGTTGACATCATTATTGGACAAATGCTCAGAATGAGTCTATTAACCGCATTCACGATTTGGCTTCCATTCTTAGATGCTTTCAATTATGGCACTATAGAAGCGTTCAGTCAGCGATTACTTCGCGGGACATATCGACTCGTTAATTGTAGTAATTAGTAATAGCCATAAAGGGACAAAATAATTTTATGGAAACGTACACGACATTGGTGCGACTATTGTAACAACGAGGAAAAGGACCAGAGCTAGGAATGTGGCATGTCGCATACTGCCGGCGCATGAGGGAGAACGCGAGGACCCGTGTGGTACATCCGACCTACATTAAGTTCGGTCAAATGGTCAGGAGGAGGCGTGGGGCGGCGCGGGGGCTCGCGGCGCGGGAGTGGGAGGAGGGGTGGGGGGGGGTGGGGTATCTAATTGCAGCGGCTGTTTTTGCGGGTCGCGCTGCAATCTGTATGCGGCCTGCGACGACGAGACGGTTCCACGAAAGCAATTACGGCATCCGCAGCGGCCATCTTGCTGCGTCCGAGCTGCGGTGACTTATGAGCCCGCGACCAATTACCGGCAATTAACATAAAGCGCGACGGCGGATGGGACGACACGACACCAAGGCGCTTTCAAAGCCTTACCGACGACGACGCGACGGACAAGCCGCTGTGAAAAAGTACTGACTCTACTCGACAAAACAGCTAATGTGGCACATATTCTCAGATTACCAACGATGATACTTAAAATACTTACGGTATAATTCCAAAATCAACTACCTACAAAAGGTGTTATGTATGTTTAACAAATTATGATTTTCAGAATTCGGCAAAATGTCAACGAGCTTATTACTACCATCAATGTGAGCTGAAGGCAGGAGACTGCGTTTTATTTGCATAATGTAATGAATACTTAACAACGTTGATTTAAAAGGCAACACGAGGAACAATTTTAAGTAATTGAAGTGTAATATGATAGCTATCACTACGTGATAAGATTCGAAATGAGGAAATCTGTAGAAGAACCAAGGTCACCGACATAGCTCTCAGAATAAGCAAGTTGAAGTGGCAGTGGGCAGGCCATATAGCTCGCAGAACCGATAACCGTTGGGGAGTAAAGGTTCTCGAATGGCGACCACGAACCGGGCGACGCAGTGTTGGAAGGCCCCCCACCCGATGGACCGATGACATTGTAAAGGTTGAGGAAGTGGGTGGATGGAAAGGGCTCAAGACCGTTCGTCGTGGAACTCTTTGGGGGAGGCCTATGTCAAGCAGTGGACTTTTACAGGTTGTTGTTGATGATGATGAAGTGTAATAATATCATCTGGTATCATAACAGTTCACCAAGAATTGCGAGAAACTCCTAGTCTTATTTCTTTATATTGCGTGACATAGGCCTCTCCCAATTCGCTGGATCTGATACACTTACCTATACCTAGGTAACCCTTCCCAATAAACGTTGTGCTCTATAGCTCATGTCCAACTCTCTTTGATCTCCATTGTAGGTACCCTGGTAGGGACTTTAATTGTAGTGATGTTCTCACATGGGGAGACGCTGTGGGAACAAAGGCTTGAAGTAGAAGAAACAGCGGCGGTGTCTCAGTGAACCGCCTAATTAGTTTCGATTTCTTACTAACGCGTCTTCGATAACGCTAATGGCTTCCCGCAACCGCGGCCGCTGCCGAAGCACACGCGTTTGTTTTTACGAGGTGCTCCTTTTATCTGAACCACTGACAACTAACGCGCGGGAAATGGAATCTTGTGTGAAGGTAACAGAGGTGCGATTACAAGTATAGAAGTAGCGCAGGTATCAGGCGTTGCTCATGTAGAAGTGGACTTTTATGTCGCAGATAAGATAAGAGCGTAGGTGGCAATGGTTTTACACGCTGTGTCCGGTAGCCGACGATCGATAGACGATACCCATCGTAGGCCGACCGCCACAAGAAGCGGCAGGCGATGGACCGTCAAACGGAATGGAGCTAATCGTGAATGAATATGCATGTACCGGACACAAAGTGCCGCCGCCGCCGATCAGATAGTGGTGAGTTTATGTAATTGCAGTGGGTCTTCTGATCGGTTCGAGGAACAGACTGCGCGGCTGCTGCGCATGCGCGACGCGCAGATAAGCTGATACCGAGCCATTGACGACTCATTGAAACTACCGCATTAAACTAATGCCTCTTCTCTAACGACTTTTCACTTCATTAAAGTCTGGAGATGAAGCACTGATATATAATTTACACGCATGTTAATAAAGCCTGCGGTGCTCCGGCCTTCACAAAAAGGCTTAAGTACCTACTTACTGGCCTTATTGAAACCTACTGTCGCATATAATCTTGATGCCAGATAAAAATGTGAAATTATATGGAACAATACGAGTTGCGCGAGTTTCTATGGTTTTTGAATTGACTGCATGACCGGTCGGCTCTCGGACTCCAAAGAATTAGTTTTATTTTGTGAACTGAACATCGATTTGGGATTTGTTACCAAGGTGACCGAACAAACCTGGACATACCTGAGCTGGGCTTTAGTTCTCACGGCATCGGTAGGTACCTGCGCGTCGCATGTCGCCGCTGTACCTACTCGCCTCCAGTGGGCCGCGCATTTGTTCCCGAGCTAATTCACTTTATAATGACTCACATAAATTGGCGCTAATTAGACACGTGAGTTACGGCCGACTCACCTCACCCTATGTCCCTTCCTGATCATGTCACATACAAAAATGCTTTTCGTGGAAATTATATTTCGTGGGGACTGGACTGATTGTAGTGTGATTATTTTACTTTGAAATGGTAATAATGATTTGTAAAAACCGCTCTTAGTTATGTAAATTTTCCATATTTAAACTCAAAATTAACTTATTTTTTCGATAACTACATAAATTTTCCCTAAATGACTTACTTTTCCCGACTTACAACATGATCTAGAAAACTAAAAATTATATGTAAAGTCTATCAAAATTAGGTATATGTATGTGTATCAATATATTATTATTAAATCACATATTTATTGTAAAATGAAAATTACCAAATGAAGGGCACCCAGTTGTAATTAAAATTAAAATTTGGTTAGTTGTTACCAAAGTTTTCTTAAAATATAAATTAAAATAGTAAGAGAATGAACTAGCCCAATTGTTCGGGAAATCAATATCATAAGTCATTATTCTTTTTCTGAAGTCAAAGAAACGGACGTTACTCCAATCGCAATTGAGTGAGCCTCAAGTTTACTTGAGACTAGAGGTACCTAGGTAGGAGTGTAGGCAAGTAAATTGCTACTGAAAGCCGCCGCGGCCTCGCGAGGGCTGATAAGCCAGCCGTAACTGCCTCTTTAATAGCCGTCGGTAGATAGCTACCGCAGACCGATAACGACCACAATGATAGCGAAAAAAATTACTAAGTAATAGGCTATAATTACTAATAACGAGCATTGGAATCACCATCATAAAACTATGACCTCCCTATTGAAAGATTATGAAAACGGTATTAACGACTACTTTCTTTAGGAACTAAGAATATAACATTGTGAGCATAGAAATACTTCTTATTACTACACTAGTAGTAGTAGTAGTAATTCAATGATTGTAAGCATTATTGATCGGAATTTAAATAAAAAGAATAAAACAAAACAAAGCTTTTTTAAAGAAATGAAAAGCCCGTGAGACTTTTTATAGGATGTCAAAGGACATATACCTAATCTCAGAATTCCAGTGATATAATTCAAACCGTCTGATGACAGAATGGCTATTGATCGCCATATCTATAATTGATGTGTATTAGTAAGTGATTCCTGCCTACCGGGCACCACGGGGCTCGCCCGCCGGATCTGTAGCGAGCGTCCTCTCGTGTATCGAGCGGCATCGACAGGCTGTAAATCAATGAAGGGATCTAATAAACAATAGTTAAAATCTTATCTGTACTATAAACGCTACGAAAGTGTGTTTTGGTACTTGAAAGTAGTAATACTACGAGTAAATAATTGTTTTATGGGTAAAACTGTTAAAATTAATCAAGTTTGAGAAAAATAAAACGATTCAGTAAAGGAGCCATTTCATTCTGGTCCAATTAAACTACATAGAAAATTTAGGAAAAAATAGGAGATTACACGAAAAATACAATTTCATTAATTTAAAGACAAATGCGATGGTACAAAAATAGTTCTTCTGGTAAGTTTTATACTATGTGAACACTATTTGAAGGCCGCCATGTTGGTTTATAATTGGCGTTTGACATGACATTGACATATTTTTCATGTCATGTTGTTTGATTTGATTTGCCATATTTTTGTAGCGCTGTGTGTTGCTCTCTTTGTCGAAGCAAATCTTAATGCACCTTAGAACGAAGTCAATTTAAATAAAATAACCAATTAAATACGTTTACTTTATTGCTTACCCATATTTTAGAGTAGTGTACACAGTGCAGGCCCAGGCTCCATATATTGATGAAACGTCTCTTTTATCGATTTTAAAGAAAGTTATATTTATATGGTAACAAGTCTCTGTTAGTAGTACCTATGATCAAAATAAACGTTAATAGTACTTACATACATCAGGAGGTAGGTATAGATTTCATTTAGTCTGACAAAACCATAGCACAGAATAAAGAAGTAAATGTACCTACCTACATCTATTAAATACATAAATTTTACAAGCTTCAAATAAAATCACTAGTTTTATCTATTTAATTAAATTGAGATTTAGTGAAGAAAAAATGCTCTTTATTTCTGAAATCGAAATGAATGATCAAAAACGTTTTACAGCATATTCCCGAAAAAGGGCACTTCTATAGTGTGTGTGTGTGTTGTTAAAAAATGCGTTTTGTGTTTTACGACACCTTTATGAGGATCAGGTCTGATGATGATGTCGCAGGGCGAGTATTTACTGAATTATATATTATTTCTATGCGAGTTCCGCGAGAACTAAGCTGCGGCCTGAGGTAGATAGAAGTCAATATTTACGTTCCTATGATATGTTTTAGCTTCACTAATGTCAATCTCTCTTTAGGTCATACCGTCATAATTTGCATCTACAACTCCATAATCCTGGCCTTCCATCCTTTTGTTTACATAATAAAAGGAAGGATCAAAGCTTCTATGTCAGCATACATTCAGACCTGCTGGCGTAGGTACTCGCGGCGCGGCGCAAGTGTTCCACGTGCGCGTGGTGCGACGTGGTGCGGCGTGGTGCGGCGTGGTGCAGCGTGGTGTAGCGTAGTGCGGCGTGGTGCAGCGTGATGCGACGGCGACGTATTGCAGCGTGGTGCGGCGTGGTGTAGCGTAGTGCGGCGTGGTGCAGCGTGATGCGACGGCGACGTAGTGCAGCGTGGTGCGCGGACAGATCATTGGAGAGCGATATCATCTGCATCGGTATAATTCGACGATGCCAAGATGTCTCGATACTGCCTGACCCACGGCTCTACCGAGAAACACTTCTCAACTTTGTATCGCTAAATTGGGCATACGGTGAAAAGACGACAAAATAAAGGTTGCTGGGAGCCGTTGGGTGAAGGCCCCAAAAGACCGCGATTGCTTTTATTAAATCTATGGTGGAGGCTGTTCAGCGGTGGACGGACTGAGGGTGAAATTGATGATGATGATATATATTTTACTCTTATTTATATGTAGGTATATTGTACCCATGTTGAAAACCAAATTGTAAAACCTTGAATGTGCAGAACTCATAACAACCAACGCTGAAAGCATTTCACGACGACTATAGAGAATTCAGTAATCTGTAGAGTCGCAGTCGCAGAAGAGTCGTCGCGCAATGCTTCAGAGAAGTGCTGCAGTTTCAAGTGGTTTGTAGCTGACATTACTACGCCATTAGTTTCACAGTAGCGCGACCAGGCGACCCGCCTAATGTTTGGTAGCTTGGTGACCCGAGTTTTTTGCTTCCAGCAGGCGGTCTCGAGTCATTTAAATTAATTAGCGACTCATCTTATATGCTCGAAGTCGGCCCGAACCGAAGGAATGCCCGATAGCATCACGGGCCGGGCCCGGCTCGGAGTTGGCCGTTATTAATCAATTATTAAACGTCATTATTTATCAAGAGGCTCCTGGTTCCCGCGGCGCCACCCCGGCCCCGGGAATACTCACCTCTATCATGTGGAAATAGATGATGTTTGTGTTCGTGTTTGTTCCTGCATTGTGTTCTTTGTAAAAATTGCTCTACAAAAGCCCTA
Organism: Anticlea derivata; assembly: GCA_947579855.1. NCBI lineage: Eukaryota > Metazoa > Arthropoda > Insecta > Lepidoptera > Geometridae > Anticlea > Anticlea derivata. The sequence goes on along the minus strand of OX388262.1, from coordinate 13,939,485 downwards.
CAATAAATCATCTGTACTAAGTTTCAAGCTAGGTTTCTGTAATACCCAAATATTTTCCGGTTTCGGCAAATATTTACACACCTTTATAATTTAATCGTTCGTCGTTTCACTGGTTCTTTCTTGCACATCCAAACATAGAAAAATTTACCAGGTTGAGGTATGGTGGCACTGACAAGGCCCTTGCGAGTTGCGGCCGATGCCAATGGTGACGCAGTGCGCTTCTAATAAGGCTGGTAGCTGTTCTCATCCTGACATGTTGACATTTTCACTTATTTCTGCCGATCATTTCGATTCTTTCCTTGTGTACCTTCCCTGTCTTCGAATAACAAGTAAAGTCGAGTGCGGTGACGCGTGTGCCGGCTTGCGGCTACAGAACAACGCTATAAATCGGCGGCCGTCCACGGCGGCGGCGGCCGCTACCGATCTCGATAAACTATAATTTACTTCCGATGCGAGGAAATCGAGGAATGCGGCCGGCCGTCTGTTCTATCTAATCTAACCTATAACTACCCTACATTGTCATGTGAACAGTTTTTATTAATTAAAAGGTAATCGATGCCTTTCATGTCTTTCGATGGCAATACAAAAACAAAACGGATGCCGAACATTCTTCGAATAGTTTTTATTTCTCTCGACTTGTTTAGAAAAAGTTAGGGAACAGATTATAACAGAGTAGTATTATAGGTAGGTAACAAACAACTTACATATAAAATATATTTTAAAGAGTTAATAAGTGGTGCAATTGAGCTGATCCATTTTACTTAAATCATTAGCAGGTAGAGATCTTCTAATCTACTAAACATGGGAGGGAGGATTGACGTTACACACAAGCTAAACTCAGTAGAGGGGCGTTCAGTTTTAGATCAGATGATAGGGGATCAGATCATCTAGGTATCTACAGGTTTAATCGAACACAGGAATCTATAAATCGAACCCATTATTGAGTGTTGTAACCTAGTTGTAGCCTCACCGAGCACGTCAACCTGTGCGTATACCTAATTCGCGCATTTTTAGAGATCTTAATAAAATCAAAGAGGAAAAATTACTAAATACGAGAGAGCATACCTTTAGTCGATCGATCATTGACGATGGGCCACTATTACGCGCCTATTTTTTGGCAGGAGAGGTTCAATTCCATCGATTAGAAACATTTAGACGCTCAGCTCGCTGCTCACGATCGACCTGAATTACATTCCAGGGTCCGGCGGGCTCAAAGCCGCCGCCGCCAGTTCTTAGAAACAAATACAACGACTAAATAATCTATTCAGATATGCGAGATATGGGGAAGCTTTACTACTGCTGGCAGACGCGTCGCGGGTCGTGAGTTCGAGGCCCAGCTGCCGGCACCCGCGGCGCGTCATCAACATATCTGCGGCTAACGAACCGTAACACATAAGGTGACTCTTTATACAGTTCTTGTAAATGTGTCAAACCCTGAATACAATTAATAAGGTACCTAGGTAAACAAAATAGTCGATAAATCCTACTTCCCACTTATAGTAGGTATTCGTTTGTCCTGAACTTAGATCTAATATCCTATATCTTAATGTCCGGTGAAAGTTGATGCTGGGATTATAATTGTGGCACAATTACGGTAAACTTTGAAAATCACATCTTTAGCATTTTCTAATTAATTACGAAGTCACTGTAACATTACCAAATGGGAGCTCACATTGTACAAGGTGATTCATAATATGTAGGTATGCTATCCCCAAAGGGGCTTATCCTACACCCAATTACTGGCAAATAAAGTTTGTTCTACGACTTTTGGAAATTCCATATTTTTAATTGAAAAAAAAAACCAGCTGTGTTGGGGTTAAATCAGTTCAAACTGATGTTTTATGCAGTAAAAAACCATATTGCCTAGAATACAAATAAGAGTAATTTTAAATCCGAATACGAAGTGGCAACGCCAACCAAATGATGATGATTAATTTTAAAATGTACGATCAAAGCTCTTTCAGACACCCTAATTCATAAATTTGTAATATTAAAAAAACGAATCCAAATTTTTTATGGTAGCTCTTGTTTTGTTTGATAGATGGAGCGACGACATTGGAAGTCAGTGGATGGAGAAGGCTCACGACCGTTCATCGTGGCACTCTGGATCGGCCTATGTCCAGCAATATACCCTAGGTTGATGATGATAATGAGCTTGAGTTTTATTTTCTTTTAATATTTACATAGACTAATTTATTTTAGGAAACTTGATCAGATTTGGGACACACCGAGGCGCACGCAATTTTGCCAGCGTGCACCTATCATAGGGCGGAGCTAGCCCGGGACGGGAGTAAGACTTGAAGACTCCTCTAAACCGCCGCGGCTGCTTGTTTGTAGCTGATTACCTGAGATGAACGCTACTATAAACCTATGTAAGTACATATATGCAACGGATGAAGAAGAATACTGTAAACTCTGCAATGTAGAGCATTCAGTTAAACTACATAATGATGATGAATATATGACTAGATGGATGAATAAATGAATACAATACAATAATATGCACACCTTTGGATGCATCGTGCATATGAAAAGTTTTTCATGAAATACACTTAGGTACTTTATTCTCTAATTCGGAAGGCCCACTGTGTTTGGTGAACATGCTTCGACAGGTGAGCGTTCAGAGGGTTATAAAATAAAGTCGTTGTCTCGTGGCGTCTCCACAACGACCGACAGACAGACAGACAGATAGATGGTCGTGACCTGTGTCCCCGGACCCCCCCGGCTCCGCGCGAGCCCCCCACGGCGCCGATACACAGATAGCGATTCTAATGGATGATGACGTTCGTGCTGGCACTGGGTCAGGGTCACAAATATAAAAAAAACATGGTTGATGGTCGGGGCAAGTCGGTTGTTGTTAATTGTGGGTTCTGAATTTTTTTGTGACAACAAAGAATCGCTGTGTCTATAAGAGTAACTCGGTCGAATGGCATGCGATGCGGTCGAGCTTAACCGCGCTCGCAAAAAGTTCTTTGTCAATAGAACACGCCGCGACTCACACGAGGGGAGCGGGGACGGTCGCTGACGTCGTCGTCCGGTCAAAGTGTCCGCCGGCCGTCGGGACCTCGACAACGCATTTTTTGCGCAACATTGTCTTTGATGCGGCGACGTCTTTGTGCCGATTGAACCGGCCGACTCTCTCACTTAATTAATACGAGCGCGACTCTCGGGGGTGAACAAATTTGCCTGCCCCGCGCCCGTGCCCCGCCGCCCCCGCTCCCGACGAAGGCCGAGCGAGACGTTTAATTAAATTTATTGAGCTTACTTACTTATCAGTTAGCATCTCACGGCCGCAGATGCGATGGGAATCGAATGCGAAAGCGCAGGAGATGCCGCGCATAGCGCGCCGCGCGCCGCATCCGCGAGGAGTTACCGTCGCGATCCCGCGGATTAAATAACGCGGAAAGTAAGCTCCAAATGAAGCGGTCGCGAGAGGGGAGACAGGTGAACAATTGCCCAAATTGAAACAAAAACAAGACGAGTTCAAAGCTGATTCAATTTGGCGTTGGAGTGAAGTCGCCGCCGCGCGCCGATTGTTCCTTTCTCCTCGATTTATACACCGCAGCGCGGACACAATGTAAGCGAGAGATAAATATCGCGACACAGTACCTACCTAACTTTACTAGCTAGAGACAACTGCAGTCTTTACTATATAACTCCATCGAACGGAGGTCCATGGTCCTGCTTAGGTCTGTTATTAAAATGATATGTAACATTCAACCATTCTCTTTGATTGAGTTAAGGTATATTCTGCAGCTCAGCTGATAAATTATGAACCTTTCTTTCTGTAACACCTGAGTGATGGTATGTCTCATCCGTTCGCATGATGAAGCGAAATTATGTTTCTGACGTTTCGTGTTGTTGTTACTCAAACCATTATTTAAAGTCCGCGTGACAAATGATCAAGCACTCGGCGGCACAGAGTGTGTAGCAGTTGAAGTGGTAGATTGATGTCGCTCAGATACAGATCTCGTAGCCTTGTACCGGGCAGAGGTTCCCACTGCCTTGCCGCTGCTGGTCCCACCGTCCCGTCTCGTCCGGCCGCGCGCGCCGCAGGGCGTCCCGCCGGCGACATTCGTCTTGTGACTGTCACCACGTCCACCGCACGTCACTCTATACCCGATACAAACCACAAAAACTTAGTTTTTATCCAACAACAATTCGACAAAAACCGATGAAGTTAACTTTAAAATTAAATGGCTTCGATCGGCCCTGCTTGATTTATATGGTACTGTGATTCTTGTATTTTTAGCTTGTAGATTTTATCCGGGGTCTATTATTATGGACCTAATAAAATGTGTAAGGGACCACCTTAGTCGCGAATGATCATTCACACTTAACTAACGAATTTTATTTCAACTATTTAACTGCGATAAGTAACGTTGTTGTCTATGGTAGAGCTGGACACTGGGCTTAGGAACCCTTTCCGGCAGGCGACTAACTAATTATCAAAATCGAATACATTAGCTACGTAATAGGTTACAAAGAATAGAAAATTATATATCCTTCTTACAAACAAAAGGATCATTGTTTTTTGCCTTATTATCTAAGTTTGTTGCCTGAGGCTTGGTTGCGAGGAACAGGCGCAGCTTCGCCTAGTTTCTATGATGTTTTAAAGTGATTTTATTTTGACTTTATCATAACAATATTATGTGGATTATTTACGTTTCTATTTCGCAATATTTTTCATGTAATATGTAGCATAACCAAATTTTTTTTTTTTTATTTTTTTTTTAATTTTCCGGACATATTCACACGGTCAACTGATCCCAAACTAGGCATAGCCTGTACTATGGGTACCAGAGACTGATATATGTACATAATAGATATATATTTAACACCCAGACACAGAACCAACATCTGTGTTAGTCACAAATGTTTGTCCAGTGCGGGAACCGAACCCGCGACCTCTAGCGCAGAAGGCAGAGTTACTACTAACTGAGCTATGAGGCCTATCATTCTTAGAAGTCTTTCATCATCATCATCAATTTCTTAGAAGTCCTTCATCATCAGCATGTAGAAGTCCACGGCCTCAACACAACTACACAAAGGCCTCCCCCAAAGAGTTCCATGACGAACGGTCTTGAGCCTTCTCCATGCACCGACTTCCTGCAATCTTCACTTTTTTTTTTTTAGTTATTCTGAGGCAGACAGGCTTACGGCCCACCTGATGGTAAGCGTTTACCGTCGCCTATTGACTTCTGCAACACCTGGAGCATTGCTAATGCGTTGCCGTCGATCCATCGGGTGGGGGGCCTTCCAACAATGCTTCACCCGGTTCATGGTCACCATTCGAGAAGCTTTCCTCCCCAACAAATCCAAAAACAATTAAAAAGATCCTTGAACTTTTAGGTGCAGAATTAGTTGAAGCTCCATTAACTTAAACTAAGTCCCTAGTAATAAAAGTTTAACGTTAATCTGCTTAACGTGTTGGCGTTGGCGGCACTGCAGCACCGCGCACATGTTTGCGCTCCTATTACCCGACGATTATCTCTCCCCTGATGCCAGGAAACGGTTTATTCCCCAAATTCCCACTGGGCTACATGCTACGGCGTAGCGGTTACAGTTTTGACCAAAAAATGAAACGATCCGCTATCGGACGGTTCGGATACGGGATCGGGAATGATTCATTGAAGCATAGATTGAACATCGAGTCATTTACAAGTAAAGCTGGTAAGCTTCGGAATTTCTTAGAAACGGCGCCCGTATTATGCAGTTTGTAATAAGGGTAAAGAATGCAAATTAGTCGTAGTAGAGCCGACAACAGAATAAGATAGTTTTTACTCCGCACGAAGAGATATCATGCATGATTATTGCTTACCAAGTAGCGCGCTCATTTATGAATTTGTTGAATTTCAAGCGATCCGATCCGATCTCTTAAGCCAAGCCTTGTAATGTCTGCGTGCTAGCTGACATGAAGTTCGCATCATTCGACATTTTCTAGGGGGCCGCCGCCGCCGGGAGCGTGGCTCTTGTTTTAATTACTTATTACTCATTTAACCCTTCGGAAGTATTATTGGCACTTATTCGCTGGATCATGCTGATCGCACTTGACGCTCCCCAAGTTGTGCAAGTGTTTTGGGTTATTCATATTAATTTTGTTATTAAACATTTAGAGTGACGCATCAGTTACGCCAACAAGACGGATAAGTGCAAAATATTTGAACAATTTCTACTAGAATACGCTTGATATGAACATTTAAGCTGTTTATTAGAGGCGTGCTTTGCCTGGCTTTTCTTGGCTGGCTAGCGTGCTTTGCTCTCAAATTAAGTTCTCATCTAGACAGGATAAATCACTGAATAATGAAAATGAAGTGAATCTTCCTCCGCCGACGACGGCGAGGCGCGATGTCACGCGAAGCGAAAGTGCTTCGCGGCTTGAAGACGCTTTTGATTAGCGCAATCACGCGCCGCGCGCCACTTCGCGCTCTCGAGGGCGCCTCCGCGCTCTCTGAGCAGTGACACCCGACAGATCCAACAGAGGGGACCCTGGGAAAGTTCCTTGGGGACAGGTTACTGACAAGGATTTTTGTCTTCGTATAGCCTTAAGTTTTTTGGAATAATTTTCTTCCTGATCTACTTTAATGAGTGATAAAAATGACAATGAATTGTTTGCATATAATTTCTCTATAAAGCTGTGGTTTGGAATAACTTAATAATACTTAATGGTTTTCTTTTAGACTCTTACAAACCATGTGATTATACCACTGATAGTTCTATAGCATCCTTCTGCAATGGAACTGAAAGGCCCATCATGTACTTAGTCATATGCGGTAGCATCTCGAATCAATTTCATGTTGAACCCTCCAGCAGCCAGCCGGCCGAACACAAAGGCACCAGCAGACAAGTGTTCTAAAAAGATTAATTCGTCGTCCGTGCCATTTGACAAATGGTCCGGACGAGGCGCTCGCGAGGGCGGCTCGGCGAGCCCGGGACAGTATTAATTCGGTTTTATGACATGCGAAATTGCTCTCAATAAATTGTGCATTGAGAGAGAGAGCAGGTCGACCGAGGGGCCCACACGTGCGCGCGTTATTAAACTTTTCATTACTCGTCCGGACAATGCCTGACCCTACACTTGTTCAACAATGAATTAGGGAGGAGAGGAGAGGGATTTCCATTACACAAAGGTCGGCACTTGCTTTGCGGGTCCGCGCGCCTCCGCTCGACTCATCTCAGGTGGACGGGTGGACGGGTTTCAATTACGAGTAGATACCTACATACCAATGTGAGGGTCAACATTTAATTAAATAACTTAAATAAAAAAAGAAAACTTGGTGTAACCATTGTTGATCGCCCACAATTTCATCACGTTCAAACCGGTAGGTAGATCCGTATCGCTACCCTATATGATGAATTAGAAAGAACCAATAAAGTAGGTACCTATTTAAAAATACTCAAATGATTGCCCTAATCCAAATAATCCTATAACACCGCTACCCACTTAATAGCAAGTGCATCACAAATGATTAGCAATGCAATATCCGTATTGCAGCTGTCCGGATCAATTACAGCGAACAACAAAAGGATGGACCCCACTCCGACCGGGTAATTCGCTATACAACACAACACACCATTATTTGATTTAGAATTCGGCGCGGAATGCGCTTATTGACTCGACCCTCCCTCCGCCCCCCGCGCGCCGCCCCCGCCCGCCGCGCCTTGGACGCGGAGTGCGCATCAAATTATTTGTGCTATTCATTTTGGACGGAGGAATTCAATGAATGTTTGATGATGTCAGAAAAATGTATAAGTAGTTTTCTGACAAAACCGGAAGCATTCCCAAATCTATCTTAGAAAACCGGAAACATTTCCAAATCTATCTTAGACACAATGTCTAGGTAAAACTTATGTTAAGCTTGCCGAATAGAGGTATTTTCGATTTTATTCAGGAATTTATTTATTTAGAACAAAAAGGTAGGTAAAGCTATGAAATCTGCTGAAGTATTAAAACATTGGTAAATATATTTTTATCGGTCACAATCTTCCAGAATTTCAGAATCAGAAGAAGAAAGATTTTTTTTTATTGATAATGGTAAGGCGTTTGGCCACCAACTCACTTTTGCAAGTGAGATGTGGCCTAAGATGGAGCACGCTTTCCCAGAGTGAACTTATTGACCCTAGATTTGAAGACTCCTAGATTGTACTCTTTCGGGAAAAAGACGCAGGCAGGCAGATCATTCCACTCTTTGGCAGTACTTATAATAAAAGTGTAGCAGAAACGTTTCGTTCGACACTTTTCAGAATCTTTCATCATTTTGACAAAATGGTACAAAAGGGCCGTAGAATTAGGTTCGGTAGAGCAGCGATGTGAAAGGAAGGAGTCAGCTCGAACAGCGTTGCGCCGCGCGAGGCCAGCACGGGGCACGCGGCACGGGGCGGGCGACACGCGACACGCGGCATCACACTCGAGCGCGCGGGGACGAGAAGGGTCGACACGAGAGCGATATATTCGCGCGTCTAATATCGCCTTTTATTAGTTTTTCCGCGATGACAGCGAGCCGACGACGAGCCGCATATTTGCTTTGATGACGCGCCCTCCGCGACCCTTCGCTCGACAGTCGCGCGCGACCCTATTTTCATCGCTTCCGCTTCGCTTCCCTTTAAAACATTTCTTTTCTTTGCAGATTAAAATATAAACGAGGTAACTTTGTTTACGAATAAACCGCGAGCGTTACAGTCTCGACGGAATGCACGGTGGCACGCTGCGAACATTATAAATTATCGTCGCAAAATTCTAAATGAAACCGTGAATATTTCACATTTAGTGTGTGATATGCGACTAGAGGCGAGGGGGTAGCGGCGCGGGGCCGTTATGTCACCGTCGTCATTTGTAGGGTTCACGGGTACTGACGCCGTGCCGATTGTCGTCGAGCGTTCAATAAGCGGCGGCCGAGCAACACGCGCGTGGGATCTATCCTTGTCTCCACTCACCCGTTGTAAATCGTAGTTTCATGAAAGCGGCGCGGCGGTTTGAAAACGAAACAAAGTTGCTTCCGAGAACCAGCGCGCCTACACGCTATCTCGCCGATCGCCCATCGAATACAAATTAAACTCCAAATCTCCTAGAATCCGAATTCGATGGCGGCACGCTGGACACCGGCTCTACTCGGGCGCTCTGCTTCCGCGAATGGAATAAAATACTGTCGCCTAAAAGCAGTTAACATCAGTCAGCCGTCCATAAATCTGTCGCGAAATAAGCCGAGGTTCGATGTCCCGAAACAAAGCGCGCTAGATCTGCTGATTCTGTAATCGGGCCGTTAGTTAGGTATTAAATCTTATTTCAAAGGTCATTCTGGGAAAAGTTGCCAAATGAATCAGCAGTAGGTAGGCGGCTTGCGACGACTCTATCCTATAAATAATAGTCATTCGTTAATGTAATGAAGTGCGCGATTCATCAATATGTCAGCCGCAGCCGAGTGTTTGTCGTTCACACGCGATGGCTGGCAACAAGCTCTCTTGCAGCTTAAACTAGCCAACTACATCACATAAACTACCTTTAGCCTATTTGCTATTATTATGGCTACATGTACCTACCTACATGTTGTCGTCGCGGGATGGAGAGCTCATTCGGTTCCACTCCAGTTAATCGGCATTACCACATAACCGATGCGGCTAATTTTAACTGGTTTGCACCGCGGCCGCGCAGATAAACTGTATTTATTGCTACAAGCGGAACACGACAGAACATTATCTTGAGCGCACGCGCATGAACGAGTGCCGGCCTTATCTCTTTGTTGTTAATGTGTATGGTAATAACAACTAAGTGAAACGTAGATAGTCCCTACCTTATTACACACGATGCACTTGCGACTAATGCCAAAAGTCACGGAACCGATATAATTAATTTTGACACTTTCAGAGCGAGATACAAAGTCACTGTGCAGTTCATCATCAATCAGGTAGCACTAGCTGGCAGATGAGGGTATCAGTCTCGGCAGCCCTTGTTGTACGGCTACGACGACGGCGAGGCGCAGCGGTATGAAGGTGGCGGACACGGCATCGGCAGAATCCCAAACCGCCGCGCGTTTGATGTCCTCTGCCGTCCATTGAGCAGCGCATAATTATAGCGGTTGTCGCGCGGCACCGCCCCGCCGATTGATTTACGACACAAGAGTAATTTATGCGTGTTTAATTAAAGTACCAGCAGCCGGAAGAACACCGCAGCCTCAGAACAAACAATATCTAAGTATTTAATGATTCACTTTGTCGGCGATACTGACAACATAGCCGCACAAAAACTACCAATAGGTACTCATAGTAAGTGTCGAAGCAGAACTCAAAATCGTCGAGCGTGGCTGCTGATAAAGTCTCCGCCAGCCCGGTGCGGCGGCGGCGGCGGCGGCGCTGCGGGACGAGCCAGTAAATCTTACTAACACGTGCGGTTCTGCGTCTGCGCTATGTCCAGCAGGCAGCTGTCGTTATCACAGTTAGTTATACACATCCTTAGAAGTGTGCCATTACTTAGGGCTACGAGCAGCAGCATCGCAAGATATTTACCTACATGTATGGAGGCTGACGATTAGGTACTTACGCGCGCAATGACTATAATATCGCTTACATTTTCCACGGTTAAGGAAAATATTGAATTTTCAATAAAACGAAGCGGAAAGGGGAACAATGAAAGAACTCTTATTTAAAGCCATTCCGCGTGCTCCTGAAAATTGTTCGATGACTGTGCAAAATTGAGGCCGTTTCGCTTCGTTATCGTAGCAAATTGAGTGAAGTTACCTCGAACCAGCGCTCCCGCCTGCCTGCGAGGCCTACGAGTGGGCACGTAGTACCTGCCTGCCCATCGGCAGCGGGAGGCGCAGGGGAGGTCTAACTAAAGGGGTTGGAAAAGGCACGTCGATAGGTGAGAATGCTGATGTTATGCATATAATTTTGCCAGAGTTTAGTTTCATGTCGGGCATAATTCTGACGACCGCAGATTATGAGCTCTACATTAATGCGGAGTTTAGCCGGTGGCTTCTGAGTATCAGAGCGAGGAATGCCTCTGTGGGGGATGCGGGCGGGAGGTCGGCGGGACGAGAGAGGGGGAGGGGGGGGGGGGGTGCGGCTGCTTTGAGCGACGGCTGTGAAATTGATCCGTTCATACTTCATAATCATTGGCGGGAGACGGCAGCTCACGCGACCTGCTACCACAATGGATCCCGCTTCAATGCCGCCATTATACCGCGCTACGAGCCGACATCACAGGCTCTGCTTCACTTATCAACCAATTATGTTTAATCTTCCACTTTATTAGCTTGTGGTGGTGAAAATACAACGGTTTTAATGTTTTTTTTTTGTTTGGGTATCGGTCGTTTTAGACATTGGTTTGATTAATTGGCTCTACCTACTCGGAGGAAATATTCAAGGTCATTTCTCATTCGACAATCTGTCATAATGTGTGAGGACATGTTAGAGTTAGAGACGATGTGTTACATGCAAGTGTAAGAACAGTTTAGAGATCGGTTACAGACACACATTCGACAGTTTTTTACAAAATGTGAGGGCAAGCTAGAGAACTAATACTTATAGACACAGCACGACTTTGTCACAAGCTTTTAACCAAATAAATTCTTAACTTCAAAATGTTACATTTTGATTTAGAAACGATACATAATTAATTACGGATAATTATAAGTAATTATAAGTACTTATCGCACAAGCAATTCGTATTTTTATATACATATGGAGTTTGAGCCATAACTTCAAAGAGCAGACGTTTGAAATCATTGCTTTGGCTTGTACGGGTTCAAATTATCCCATAAATCAACCTCACCTTACTTACTCAGTCCCTGTGTCGTTATCTACGGCTGTGTGCAATCTACAACACTAAGAAGTACCTACTAGTTACTATCAGTGTGTTTTCTAGGGCGAGTCACGGTAATTCATTAGTTTGATTTGTGTGTGCGCAGTCGGGTGATTAGGTTTATTTATTACCTGCTTACCTAATAAATAAGTTTCGTTTGAGAGGTGAACAATGTTTTAGAAATGCTTGGGTCGATGTTTAGTAGTGATTGCTGTTTAGTCTGTGCTCTGTAAATAGTTAAATACCTACTGGAGTGGTGTCAGTATCCATTTCTGTAGAAGTTTTCAATAAAAGATTTATTGAGCGAGTGGAATTTAATAAAATATGGGCTAGGACATCTTTTACATTTTGATGATGACAACGGAAGGCAAAAACATAAACGCACCATATCCCTAAGCAGTAGACAAAACCTTACTACTCTCTATGATTAGCCATAGATAATATTAGTCGATTGAACTCGACTAAACTAAACATAAATAGAAGGCGGTAATTTAATTACTATTTCAACAATTTCCTTACTGACATTTGTGTTCGGTACCTACGGTCTGACTGCTGCAAAATGTACCTACGTTTGTTACAGAATAAATACATACATAATAGTAACATGTTGTAAGTAAAGGATAATTTTGTATAAGCACACCTAGCCTAGGTGTGCTATAACAACATTATATACCTAGGTGACCCAGGTATAAGTACATTACATAATTTTATGAATAGGATAAGAAAAAATCCATCTGTTTTTTATTATATTGTTGCCTGAAATAAAGTTATTGTATTGTATAATTATAAAACCCTAGTACCTGCCACTAATACTGACAACAGCCTGACAAATTTCATAAGGAATGCTTCATTCATTTTTTTTAATTTTCCCTCAAAATTACTACGATTTAAGATAAAGTTAATAGTAGCACTCACTACACTACAGAGAATGCTTACCTAATGAAACAAGATCAACCACGTTTCTGGATTTCACATCAGCAAGACATAAAACAAGAAGGAATCCGTGACTCAGGTAGGTAATTTCTCCGTGTCCTAACAGTTACGGCATGTAGGTATCGGCGTTCGGCGATGCGATGGTATCAGCGCTGACCAGCTGCCCGCCATTGTATGCTAATGCCGGCGGAGTCGCCGGACAGCCGCGGCCGGACCCGACATTCGGCACGAGCAAAAACTGCTCACGATATCCGCAATTATATTAAAGTGATAGCAAATACAAATACCGTGGATGCTTTTATTTCAGACTTTTGCAGACAAGTAGGCACTTAAACTCTAAGTATAACTTAAACTATAGGTATACCTATCAATGAAGCTCAGGCTCTGTTTTTCCTGTGGATAGGACTGACAAAGCTGAGAAGATAGTATAGGTTATTTGCAAGCCTTCTACATCTAACACATGTCCCAGGCACTACAGCGTCCAGAAAGCGAGTAAAAGTTCCACCTGACAAGTTAGGAAGGTCAATAATCTAGAATAGCTGTAAGGCCTTCATTTTTTTAAATGTTTGTGGCTTTCGGCTATTGCATGTGTCGTAACATAAGCGTACATTGTTTATTTATTGAAGAGTGTTTTTGTTATTTCAATTTACATCATAATAAATATGCAAAAATGACTTGAGGTCTAACTCATTTTGTGTTGTCTTCGACGGACGGAGCCTTCGTTCAGCTGTTGTGCAGGACGGCGCGTGCGCAGACCACGCGGCGCCGGAACCGGAACTCTATTGTTTTTAAATGTCCTCGACCCTCATGCGCATAACTCAGAGTTCAGCATAATGGCGAGTGCTGAAATATTATCGATACTTTAGTACCCTAGGTATGCATAATATTAATATCTTATGGATTTCACCATTACTATCATTTTTTACTTGAATCCTTTCGCCACACTGATTCTTTCACCGAGGGACATAGGCCGTTTTGGCCACCATACCTCAACCTGGTCACTGACCAAATAAGTACTTACAGGATGGCCAAGGAAAAAATTAGCGACACGACAAGCAAGTATGTAATAAAACTAATAATTATTTGCAAGTAAAGCTTTATATTACAGGTACCTATGTTACCTGTTTTATAAATCTTAGGTAGGTACTTATAAAGACAAAACTAACTTTACATATGATTCTAGATCAGAATAAATTATAGCGAATTTGTATGGGTGCTTAGCTATAAATTTGCATTTGCATGTGGGTACTAACTTGTAAAACCTAGCTCTCCGTACCTTATCTTATCACATAGCACCTATTGCAATCCGCACCAACAAACTAAAGTATTCTGTTGGCAGATACAAATTTATTGTGAGAAATAGGTATCATAAATAGGATCTTTATACTGTTACCTACGAAAATGTAATTACTAACCGACTTAGGTTGTAATACGGATGTTTTACTCTTATAGAAAACCAGCTGATACCCGCGCGCGCGGCTCGTCCGCATTCATCATAACGTTCACCCCCTACTTTGCCTTTAGGGATGATTTTGCGGAAATGCTGAAACGTATTCTTTTATTTCTGACCAAAAGCGTAAATATGAATTTTCAGATCTCAGATTGCAGATTATTTTTTTACGACAAAAGATGTATGTCCTTCCTCAGGATATAATCTATATTCTTGCCAAATTTAATTACGATCCATTCAGCAGTTTTATCGTGATGAAACAAACACACAAACACAGTTACTTTTGCATAACTTTTTTAAAAGAATGGATAATATTATGGATGGACTATAATTTAAAGTACTCCGACCTACCCTAGGCTATAGTTTGTTTGTCCCTAGTAGGACACCTGCCGTCGGACGTACGCGATCATACACATGCGACGTCGTCAGGAAATTAGTCAAAATGCATCAATATTGAGGGCACGAAGTTCTTGTGCCATTCTTCTGTGTCGCATCACCTGGAGAAAGGTTCGTCTGCGTTGTGATTAGTTGAATGCTAATTTACTCATTGAAATCGCATGGATCATGGTTTTTTACATCTTTATTATTAATCGAGTCGGAGCAAGGTGTTCAGTTCCGAGCTTTTTGGCCATCTAAATAGTTCGATATTTGGTAATAAGATTTTTTACAGAGTTTTCGTTCAAATAAGTTTTTAAATTTGATAGTAAGTAAGCAATTTTGGCCGTGGTGGCCCCGGCTGAAGAATAGGCCCCTCCATATCTACCTATCCGCGGATATCGTAAGAGGCGACTAAGGGAAAAAAGCTAGGGGATGGGCAGCAGCGTCCCTCATTTTAACAACGATAGCTCTAACTGCGCTCGCCAACCCGCATGCCCAGCGTGGTGAGTATGGGCAAATCCCCCCACATGATAAGCAGTTTGCTCTGTCTGTGGGGGAGGCCATGTTCAGCAGTGGACGTCGAACGGCTGAAATGATGATGAAGTAATTTTAATTTCTATTGGTAATAATATTTTCATTTATAATTATAAAATTTAACGCCTGACACGACAGAAAGCCTATAAAAGTACTTATTTCTTGCAATAAATGATGGTTTGATTTTATTTATAGTGAGACTTGGTAAAGTAACTCCTAATTCACAGTGGGGCCTGATCCTGATTAAAAGCATCCCCAAGTTTCAGAAAAGGGATCAAGTATCGTCGGCGTCGGCGTCGGTGGCAGGTGTTCCAGCTACAATACAAGAAAATTTATTTTGATGACAACCGATTCCCAATCATATGTTTTTGTCAGCGGCGCGGCGGCGGCCACTAGCACTACCTCACCTGTCCGTCCAGTGTCCACTTCAATTTATTTATTGACTAATGTGTCTGCGGTGTCACGCTGCAGGTGTTTTTGTGGAAGATATTAGGTCTCAAAGAAAAGCTTACGGGGTTTTTCTTCGCATCATTGTTAGGTACTACCTCTACCTAGGTACTGAGGGTGCCGGGCATCAACCGGGTCGCCAATTAGCGCGACCGTACATACAGACAGAGACGGGGGCACAGATTATCTAATGGTAACTATGTGTACAGTTTTATTATATGTAGGTACTTATAGAATAATTCACTTGAAAAAACCAAGCGCAAATGCCATAAAAATATATGTTTTCTCTTTCTTATTTTGTTTTCGAACCCACCTCGTGCCTTCTCCAGCAGCATCCGCACGCGTCAGCACTTGTCTTCCTGAAGTTGTCTAATGAAGCGTGGGATCGCTGCCTCTCGACCACCCACTCTACCGCCCTTTCCAAGTACCTACCCACCTCCCTGAGTACCTACTTGCGCATCACGTACAAGTTAGTTACTTCTACCCGTTTGATCGCGCGGCCATAATTATACATGGGGTGCGGGCTGTTTGTTTCCGCGAAGTTGAAGTCAAAATAGGTGAATATTCTTGCAGAGCACCGTATGCTATTTTTTCGACATACTACCTGAGTCTGTAATTTTTCTAATTATAGGATTTGATATAATTCACATGAGTCTTCGTAAAAAAAAAAAGCCATTACACAAAATAAAGTAAAGTAAAGCAAAGTTTCATTTATTGCTTGAAATACATGTATTTTATGTCTATAATTATGCGAGTCAATGTATTCCTACCGATTTTTCGATGTGCAATATCTTTGTACAAATAATAACAATTAAAACAAACTTAATAAAATAAAAATTAAACGTGAAACTAATTGGATAAAAAACAACTTAAAAATAGCGAAAAAATAATATATAGAATAATAACAAATATAACTATATACAAATATAAATATTAATTTATTAGAAAGAATCATTTTTAACTTTCTCTGAAACTCCAATTTATTATATATGGAGGTTGCCATAGCAAAGGTACTGTTATCCATCATTGCGGTTTTCCTATTTATATGACAGACTTTATTGTTGTCACGCCTGTTGCGGACCATGTAATCCGAAGGTTGACCGAAGAGATTTTGATTATTCTTGACAAACATAGCTGTGTCCAAAATATACAGTGATGGTAGAGTCAACATTTTATACTTATGGTTTACAAGAGTCAGTTACTTTAAGGTGAAACAAACAAAAATACACATCGATATTTAGGATTGTCAATGTTTAGGAACGCAGGTTCCTTGACAATCCTAAATATCACATCTAATATGTACATCTCTTTATGACCTGGATGCACGTCCTTATCATTTTTATTTGTTCATATATTTTTCACTTGAGTTTTTGGAGTTTATTCTGTACCTATTCGAATGCTCGCCCTCAGTCTCAACGCCCCTTACCTACTTATAGCATTCTCATATGCGGGGTGTTGACTGCAGAGGTACCTAAATGAAATACCTACCTACCTACCGAGATAGCTATAGTCAGCATGAGGGGTAGAACTTCCTAAATTAAGAGCCATGATTATGAGAAAACATAGCCAGGATGTTTCTTCAAGTTTTCCACCATATGTTTGCATGCGCCGTTAGACGTTAGACATGCGGGTTCAGTTCAGGCTAGCAATGAGCAGTCTATCAATCGATTTAATGATCCTGATAACTTATCTGTACGGTTTATGCAAACCGCACAAAATACCTACATGTTCCCGCGGGTCAGCATTTACGCTATAACGTGGATTTCGAGTCAGTTGCACATCAACCACCTAACGACAACAACATGTTATAACGTAAACTCGCAAACATTTGTAACTTTACGATCTATAACTAATAAACGGTAAACTTTACTATTTGGTTTACATTCAACAACGAACTTTTAGGATGTAGGATACGGACCCTACATTCTCATTAAAATAACCAACAAGCTGGACTGTTTCGTCTGCTGGCTTTAAGTGATTCAAGTAGGTGGTTCGTTAATTTCAGTTCCAATACCGCCAAAAGAGACACTAAACAAACACACCCCTCGTTCTGTCTGACCCTAGTTTGTCTGGACGATTGTAATGAAAAAGAGAAAATTAATAAGGTATTTTGACTTAGCTTTTGACTTTCCTGCATTAGGTTCTGTGACCGCCCCCGTATGGTAGCCCTGAAAAGGGCCTATGACCGATGGTGAAAGAATCAGTGTGGTGAAACTAAGCACTATTATCATGTGGTTTAAATGTGCCAAATATGACGTCGCAACGTCCGTCATAGCGAAAATGCGTGAAGTCGGTGGATAGAAAAGGCTCAAGACCGTTCGTCGTGGGACTCTTCGGGGGAGGCCTATGTCCAGCAGTGGACTTCTTCAGGCTGATGATGATGAATGAACTTAACAATTGTTATAGCTGGGGTTCAGTTCCAAAGGTGGTTCGTTGAGGAAATCAGCCTGCTTCATAGTGTTAAGCAGATCTATAGAATATTTTGAAGTAGTTGTATCATATTTGACACAAAATCAAATTAAGGGTTAAAGAATTCCAGTTTGAACCCAGATAAATTTATTAAGTACCTATAAAGCAATAGCCCTCTGAAAGTAAACTGGTTACAAAGGTACAACGAAGCTTATCTCAGTGCAGAGTCGCATCGCATGATAAATAAAACTTGCGTTAAGTACCTACATAGGTACAATTGCCTATTTTAATTTGTAAGTCTTACAAATTAGGCGCAGGTAATTAATGTCAGTTTTGAAAAGCTGAGAAGTTGGGCAAGCCTGCACGATGGCCTCCCGATTCGGCGCATTCCTAGCGCGGACCTGGCACCGAGCTATGCGCTAATAAACGTAAAAATGCCACTTAAAATACCAAAACGATATTCATTACGATATTTTGATGTTTCCATGAGTAATTACCACTTTATCATGGACTTATTAAAATTTTTGTTATTTTTATCTGAATCTCGTATAGTTTACGATAATAAATCGTATTTTGATTAGGCCATTATTAAATAAACATAAAGGAACAATACGTTGCCATTGTTAACGTTTTGAAATCGTTCCAGTGAATAAATTACCATTTAAATAAATTATTTGAGGGCAACTACACACTGGTTTTAATTTACTTTAGATAGGTACCTACCTACCTAAGTAGGTTTGTATTGTAGGTAGGTAGGTACCTACCTAAACGAGGTGTATTATCTGGTAGGCACTAGGTAGCGACTTACTCTATAAAATAGTGAGGTGCATAGAAATTAAGCTGATGTTGAAATCAAACGCCCCCATGCAAGATTTCTTATTGGAAAATATACAGTTTTTTAATACTTAGTCAGAATAATAGGTACGTACGTAATACCTACCTGTTAACAAATTGTTTAGTTCTAATAGATAAAGACTAAACTGTGAACTCTAAGTAATATGACAATATAACTTTATGCAAGACAATTAAACTTACAGTTCTAATTTCTGTAATCTCAATAGAACATCTAATAAAGATTTCTTAAAACTTTCTCTTTCACTCCTAACAACGAAATAATTATGTCTAACGCAAATTCATAAGCCACAAAATGGAGCCTTCCCGCGCCTTTCACCCGTGCTCCCCCGCCCCGCGCCCCGCGCCGCCTCCCCCGCGCCGGGGAGTGAGTGACTCCGCACAAACCTCACATTGTTACTGCTACAAACAAACAACTTATTGTGAAAGGTAACCTCCTCCCGGGCCCCTCAAAGACCCTCGCTCTCTGAGAATTGTTTTGTCTGGTCTTACATTTCTGTGAGAAAAATAACAAGCAAATGACGGGATGTTAGGTAAGTAAGTAAGGAAAATTTGAAGCTAAGTTATTCCTATTGTAGGCTGCTGTTCGTCGGTTTCATATCCAGCCAATTAATAACATTCTTGTCTTGGTCTCGGTATGTTCACGCTTTGTCACTTGAGATGTAGAGCAGTGGCTGGTGGTTGGCTGGTTACTAATTAAAACGTTAATTGAATTAATTAATTACAAAAATTACCTAAGTACATAGGACTATTTTCAACTGAAGTGAAACTGATCTAGGGTAGACCGGGGGCAAAATTAGCGCCTTTTTATTACTGAATGATAGCTTAAATCTGCTTGTATTTTTTTATCTGCTCTTATATTTACTTAAATGTATACCCTAGCTTTTATTTAATCTTATATCAATAAAAATCATTCAAATTTTATTTGTTGAAGCTCACATTTGTCGTTTTTTTCACATTTTGATAGGCTCCTATTTTACCTAATACCAGATTATTTTTCTGTTCACTCCTGACCTTGTTCGATCGATCGGCACCACACTGAAGCTCTACATTCCATTTTGCGAAAAAGTATCATCGAAAAAAAATATAGGCACCAAGCCTTGTTTGATGCCTGATTCTTGTAGGCTTGGTCGCGTCGCGTCGTCGTGAGGAACAGGCGTAGCTTCATCTAGTTTCAAAGTGATCCTAGTGATTTTATTGAAATAAACGTCTTTTAACTTTGACTTTGCTGATCCTGCTGTGATTCAACTGTCATTTTAGAACATCACACCGGGCACCTTTCAGATCTTGCTATTCTCTCAGATTTTTTCCAGGCTCTAACCCAATAAGAGGTCCTTAGAAGCAATCTAGAGGTTCTCGAAACGGTTGCCAAATTGCATGGTTATCCAAAAAGTTAATGATTTGTTGGTCGTTGGACAATGGCGACCATATTGCCCGTTGGGCGTATCCGCCGGCGAGATGAAAGGCGAGAACCGCGCCGCCCCCTGCGCGCGCGCAATGGAATGCGCGCCGACAAAGCAGCTCGATGCATTATCAGCCTTCGGCTTGAATCTATAGACTGTCGTGTAAGAAAACTAATAGGTTCTAGGTAAAAACTGAACGCCCCGCCACTAAACATTGGAGCGCTGACGTCACACAAGCGCTAACACAGTGGAGGGGCGCCCCGTTTTACAATACTTAGACGATCTCTACTACGATTATGTAGGTGAGGTATCAATATACCTACTCGTAGACCCGTATTTATTAACCACTCTCAAACACGAGATAAATTCAGTTATAATTTTTCCTACGCAAAAATGATATTATTAGAGATACGGCCCGTAGTGTCTCATCGGTATCTACAATACCAAAGACAAGTACAGGGAATCCTAATGTGGGCACAGTTAAATTATGAGTAGAAAAAATCGACTAGATATGTATGTCATATAGGTCTATATTATCTTTGGTATGAATTGATGAGGTATGGAACCCTAAAACAGTTTGCTTATCTAAGGTATAAACCTCTTACGAAATAAGGATAGGCTATGGTCTCCCGCTACCCCAAATATTTCGGACCTCCTCTGTCCTAGGCGGTACTTCAGTATCCTCTCTCGAAGGCACCGAGATCCTCCCTCCAGCGAAGTATTACTTAGATGACGAAAATATAAGAACTAGTGAAAGAGATAGGTAGATGTTTACTAATGTCACATTTTTGGTTGCTAACCTATTAGTAGGGTGCTAGCTATAGCCACGTCCAAATAAGAAGAGCATAAGGCAAGGACAGGTGGTGGAATGGAGACATTAGGCACATTCCTATGTCACCATCGTAATCGAGAGCTCAATTTTCTAGATGTTGGTGACGATAAAAAACGCAATAAAATTAATTTTATGCACCCTCACGGGCTCATGAAATTCAATAAGAATTCAATTTTATATTTCTATCTACCTTTTATGTAGGTACCTTTAGTGTTTGTGATAAATGTTACATAATTAAGGTAGGTTACTACTTTGTGTCATACAAACCTACCTAACCGGTTAGATTATAAAATGAAAACAATATATTTCGGACATAGTTTAGTCGAATATTTTATATTTGAGGTAGAGTAGGGTAGGACTTAAGTCTAGAGCTCGATGTATAGGTTACTTATACGATTATGCGTTCTTATAAGGCACAATATTAGTAGGTTGTTTGTTATCTGTAGGTAGGCAGGTTTGTACCGTTTTTCTTAGTCTTAATAAATAATATGAGCGAACATACCGCGGACATTAGCGAACAACTAGCGCCGCCGCCGCCGACACGCGGCGAGTAAATCACCTTCCATAGATAACACTAGCAGCACTTCTCAATTTACAGCCATTTTGTTGTCATTAAGTAGCTACGAACCTACTACGCTACGTGTATTTACGGAGCACCTACGTCGGTCGCGACGTGATTCATGATCTTCGTTATCTGCACATGCGCACATTATGTAACTCACAATGCAACCATAAAATTTGTGGTAGTGTGGTGTTGCTGGAATTGCATTCGGTAGGTATGCTATTCTAGCACCACAACCTAATTTCATGAGATTAAATCGAATAACTTTTGATAAGACAGAGAACTGACTTAACACTAAAGAGCCAATGACTTGTAGGTACCTACCATTAACCTTACCAGTTTTGTTTTCACTAAGATTCACAGTTTAAAATCGTGTAAAATGGGTCTAAATTTGAATGACAATGACGCCATCACAGACATAGGGGATATGGACGACATGGTAGGTCCCTGCCCTGACCACAAATCGGTCACAGGATTTCAAAAATTAACATATTTACGTACCTGTCGGTAAAATTGTGAAATCACTCATTCAGCACAGAGTTGAATCGATTATATGCGAGAATTCGCGCCCTGAGGCTTCCGACACGGGATCAGAAAATCAAAATCCCAAGTGTAGGAAGTGACAATATATTTTGCGGTCGCCCACGTAGTTCATTGACCGTTTATATAACTTTGTCTCATAATACCTAATATTCACACGGATTTGAAATTAATCTGCAAGATATACTTATATTAAGTTCCTACTTGACCTCAAAAACCCACAATAGGTACGTAAATTATTTAGTTATCGTTAGAGCTAGCTAAGTCTGTTGTTGTATACAAGGTGATTCATAACATTTATACCATCGCGAAAGGGGGTTATTCTATCAACAAAAAGAAATAATATTATTATAAAGTGAAATACATCGATATTTTAATTTTATATACTTAGCCTAACTACCTAGGATATTAGGTACTTACTGAAAAAATAGGTAGGTACCTACGTACGTACCTAAGTAGGTATAGTTTACCACATGAAGGTAGCCTACAAAGTCGGAGGTCAATGATCATACTCTATGACGTAACGCGCAGTCCGAACGCCGAAGATCACGGGCTAGCTATTTCAATAAAACAAGAATTTGAAATAAAGTGTTTACTTAATCTGCCATTAAACTCCCATTTAATCAGTCCACCTGCGAGAGCGTCGTCACCTCCTCTATCTGCGGAGACGCATTCTTCTAGCGGGCTGCCCGCGAGTGTGTCGCGCTTGTTAAATTAGCATTTTAGAGCTTTGTAGCCGACATTCCTCGGTGTGGCTTTCATTAGGCAGCCGATATCAGTGAGCGGCCCGGTGAGACTCACCCTTATACGATAGGATCTCCGGATATTTATTGGGGCATCAAAACGGACCGGTGTAGCTCGGTAGCGCTCTTAAACTCGACAGTTTAATACCTCTCCTAAAGCGGCGGGTACCCGACCGCTACCGATAATTTCTCTTATTGTCTCGATAAATTAGCTTAATTAGGGTGTAAAAAATGCGGCGGGCGAGGAATCTAGTGCGGCGCGGTGGGTGGCCCCGCGCCCGCCGCCCGTCACCCTCACCCCCGCACCTGACAGGAACCGCCGAATCTAATCCACCTTTATAATCGGAAATTGCTAATCATATGTGTAAATAAATATAAATATTCCGGAATAAATAGTACCTACCTACCCAAAAGCTGCAACTTTACCGGTCATACATTATAATTTCCGACTGAGGACATCCTCGTCCAAGTAGGTATCTACATTTTCAGTTACAGTTTCGACATGCTAACTGGATACATGTACGCAGTATTGCCCCGTTTGACCCCTTTTGGCGATCAATTTCATTTAAGCTATGTTTTTATCGATTTCTAGCGATTTTTGAATTATTTTACTATAACTAATATTGTAACTTTTTTTATACAACTAAGGTGGCAAACAAGCTTACGGCCCACAGATAACATAATACTATACTTACGGCCTTTATGGTTACCGTAGCCTATGAACGCTTGCAATACCAGAGGCATCATGCCGCGTTGCCGACCCCGAACCCCCCCAACCTTACTCTCCGCAGGAACACAACACTATTTGAAACAATAAATAATGTTATTTTATTTGGCTCCATTCTTCTGTCAGGTGGTGGTACCTACCAGGCGGGCTGCTCCAATTTAGAGCGAGAACATCTCGCTGTGTACCACCTCGCTTAGCTTGCAAATTATCAGAGAGATGATGTTTTTGCCCCTGACAACTAAGTTTTTTTATTTTTTTTAGATAAAAATTGTTTATTTCATAATTTGAGTCCTACCTACCAAACTAAGTCTTTACAACTTGTGTCTTGGATTAGTGCCTTCCCTTAATTATTATTTTTCTAAGTACGACGAAAAATAATTCAAATTTTAAATAGGTACCTAGTAAAAGCGAAATGAAATATTTTTACAAAATAGTACCATACAGGTACCTATAATCCATTTTTATCTAGATTTAATTGATATAATATCCTAATGACGGTCGTTTTTTCCAAATGAGATAGGGGACCCTGAAAAGGGAAAAAAACGGTGATAGTGAATTTCTATAGGTTTTTGACACAATGTGGTTGTTCTACTGTAATTAATAAAATAACTTATTGTAGGTATATTTAGCGATTTGTTGTGCCGACCCCACATGATGTGGCTTAAGTGCAGGAAGATGATGATGATGAGTAGGTATGTTGAGCGATTTCTATTGACTTACTTATTTGCTGAAACAAATTTAGTTTATTCATAAGTCGTATGAGAATTTGAATACATTTTTGCTAGGTGGTACCACTCTGCGTGCATGCAGCAGTTGGTAGAATAGGTACACTTTCTTAATTTCATTTCATATCAACCGTTGCCTCCACACTGCTTGTCACGTGATCCGGTTTGCGCCAGCCATAAATATTTTTATGAGTTGGCAGCCCTGATTGTGTTCATACAAAACTGTCAATGTCACATTTTGAATCAAAGCTATTGTCAATCAATGTCTTGTCGATGTCAAAAAACAAACAAACAATCAATCAAAAACAACAAAATCCATCGCGTCGTTTTTGCGGCTGCAGTTTTCATAAATTCCTAACGTATCATTCGTTTCTCGGCAAAATACCAGAAGAGTAAGTGTTTGCGCCACGCCAAAAATGCGAGGAGCTGGTCGCCATGGCCGGCCTGAACGTTGCTGAATGGACTCCGGACCAGGTGGCGGATTGGCTGTCAGGTTCGTTGAAGATGGAGCGGTGGTGGCGATGAGTCACGGAGGCTCGCTGCGAGGTACAGTGTTGCGTGTGGCGCAGGGCTGGGGCCGCCGGTGGCGCAGTACGTGGCGGGGCTGCGCGCGCGCGGGCTGGACGGCCGCAAGCTGCTCATGCTGCGCTGCGACGATCTGCACTACCTCGGCGTGCACGTCATCGGCCACCAGGAGCTGCTGCTGGAGGCCGTCGAGTACTTGAGGAACTTTGTGAGTGCGCTATCTGTTTGAAGGCTGATCCTGCCTCTGGTGTGTCCAGTGCTGTTTTGTTATGTTGCCTTCGAGTGACATAACATGCATCACATAACAATGATTAGGTATTCATTGTTACGCTGCATAGTTCTAATAGAAACAGGTTGCAAGCACGAATCTATGTTATAGGTTCTAGATGATGTTATCAGGGCCATCAGAATTAAGGTACAACAAAAAATATTAAGTTTCAGATTCACTGGGCAGTCAATTGAATCATGATGAAATAGAAATGAAAATATTGCTTATAGGGTGTTAAAGAATTATTCAGATTTTTCAAATCTCACACTGGCAAATCATCTTCGGTTTCTTGCGGTAGTTGCATGTGGATCAATCCCATATGTATGACACTAAAAATACCCTAACTAAGCTGTTTCAAGCAATACAAATATCTTGGATGTTTTTGAACTCATTATGCTGCTGGGAGTGATCAATCAACATACAACACAAATGTTCTAACAAATTCTAAATTAATTTAAACGGTCTTTAGATGGCTCAACTGTTTCTTGTGTATTTTGTAAATATTAACTTGTATTAGTTTTAAGTTTCTTTGTGTAAATAAAAGAATTCATTTTGTTCCAACTGATATGAGTGCATAATACAAACATAACACAACCACAAGATAAACCATAAATTCAATATGGAGACAAGAGCTTTGCTTTTATTGTTACAATACTATTGTAAGGCAATGACTCAGTCATAATGTCACTTATCATGACATGTGTTATCTGAGATGAGAGTCGAGCTGCCATTTATTACTAACAAGTGAGTACTGTTGCTGTAGGTATCCTACTGGAATAATTAAATGTGAATAGCTCTGATGCCTCATGAAAATAAAACATATTTTTTTAAACGCTTCATGATGCATTCACATAACATTTTTTAGCAAGATGTGAAACGACACATCTATGTCAAAGGAAAAGAGGGGAAATAAATAGTACAAGAACCTACTTATTTTTTTCTAGGTAGTTTAGGTATTGGTAGTTATTGGATGTTTCTCATAAGAATCGTGTGATTTATCAGTTAGATAATTAGTTGTAATGGGTCCAAACAATCTGAATCTATGACACAAATATGTAGCTACTTTTCTATTTTCAATGTGTTTTAACTTACCAGCTATTTAGTTGCTTACTCTGTTTTTTAGGACTCTTACTGGAACCTTACCAGGAAATCTAAATAACATTGACTCATTCCTCTTTCTGGCTTGAATTTATAACAAAATTCCAAGGAATCATGTCTATGAGTCATTTTCTTGTTTGGTGCATATTCCTTTAAGTTACTTATGTTTCTTATTGACTTACTCTTGTGATTTATTTATTTATTTACGAAAAGTTACACTATTTTTACAGGAGAACCTAATGAAATAGTGTACCATTAACATTTAAATTATTATTATACATATCAAACATTTTATATGATTAATTTTAATTCATAGCATAATACCTATTAGTTAGTGATGAAATTCATAGCCAATCTGAACGCCAACTATTATAGCCAGGAGAAACATAGAGTGCACACACTTCCATGCATTAAGCATGGAAGTGTGTGTGTGTTGCTAATGCCACTGATGGTCACCTATCCATTTGAAAATTGTGCTGAATGTTGTTTTAAATTTAGTTGTTTTATTATGGAGAATTAGGCAAGCTATAGTAAGGAAACCAAGCTAACAACGATGAATGGTTGATAATGATTTGATCCCTGATTTCAGCAATATGAGCTATCACGGGAATGCATCCAGCAACTGGCACTGAAAGTGTCCGTAGTGGCCACGTCTCTGGTCAGGCAGCTGCGACACCACACGGATGCTCGCTTGGAGACTCAGATACTAGCCGATGTAGCGAGGACGGTCCACGCCGTGAAGCCGCTCGTCTGCTGGCTGGATAGGTAACATTCATAAATCAACATCATCAACCTCGCTATCACTCTTCCATCGGTTAAGTTAATCGCAACTTTCGATTATGTAAATCGATGGTCGATAACCGAAGTTTATCGTACCCGCTGTCGACGCGGTCGAGGGGTTGCGTGAGCGCGCTGCGACATTGCAGCTGGTACAGTGCGGTGTCGGTGTCGGTGCAGGTGGGGCGCGTGCGGCGCGGCGCTGGCGGAGCGGCGCGCGGCGCTGCTGGCGCTGGCGCTGGAGGCGGCGACGTGCGCGCAGCGGGACCGGTTCGCGGAGCAGCCGGCGCGCGCGGTGCGCGGTGCGGCCGCGGGCGCCGCCGCCGCCGCGGACTACATCGTGCGCTCGGCGCGCGACCCGCTGGTGCTGACGCCGGCGACGCTGGACCACGTGCGCGTGCGCCAGCGCGGCCGCGCGCTCGGCTTCAGCGTGGTGCCGTCGCACTGCGGCCACCACCAGCTCGCCGACATCCGCTTCGGCTCGCCCGCGCACGCCTCGGGCGCGGTGCACGAGGGCGACGAGATCGTGCAGGTACCATATCCCAGCCTACACTAGCCTACTCCCTCCACTCTACCCCGCGCGCCGCACGGCCTACAGGACTGGTATTGCAAGCGTTCTTAGGCTACGGTAACCACTTACCAACAGGTGGGCCGTATGCTTGTTTGCTACCTTAGTTGTATAACAAAAAAAAAAGTGTAGTGTGGATACATTTCATCATTTTATATGTTTCAAAATCTTTATCAATATTACTCAATTGTATCTTTGGTAAATATTGTATTATTTATCAAAAATACATCATCATTCCAGTCGTTGTTGGAAGTTTACTGCTGAACATCGGCTTCCCCCACAAAATTCCAAAACGACTTCCTATCATTTAAGGGAGGAAATTGCCCATACTCACTAGACTAGGCACGCGGGTTGGCGATCGCAGTTAGAGCTATCGTTGTTAGAAAAGCTGCTGCTGCTCATCCCCTAGCTTTTTAGCACCCGTCTCAAAAAGAGGAGTCTTATTTTGATCTCTATGTGTGGCTATGTACTGTAGCTTTTAAACGAGTGAACCTATTTGGATGCGATTTTTTACCCTGAGTCTGACGCTGCCTCTGGGACTACACCCGAGGAGGAGATCCGGAGGGGTCCTCGTCTCTAGGACAGCGACAGAGCGGTGCAGCGGGACACCCCCTGGAAGGAGATTAGGACTTTGAAACACAACGTTTAGACGACAAAGCGTGTACAGCGACAAAGCGCCGTGGGGTGTAACGGGTGTGGTGTAATGTTGCAGGTGTGCGGGCAGTGCGTGGTGGGGTGGAGCGGCGCGGCGGTGCGCGCGGCGTGCGAGGCGGCGGCGGCGGGCGAGCTGGCGCTGCGGCTGCGGCGGCGCGGCGCCCCGCCCCCCGCGCTCGCGCCGCACCCGCACCACACGCCCTCGCGCGCGCTCTACGTGCCCGTGCGCATCGACCGCTACCGCACCCGGTCAGTGCACGCTCACCTTTATTGTATATCACACCCAATAGTCGCATACATAAATAAATAAATAAATAATTTATTCATAAGATTGATAAGGTACACAAAAATTTACAGGTTAATGGTCATTTTTACATATAGGTAGATATTACATAGGAGCCTGAACTAGATAATCCTGTGTTTCAGGCGAGAAGAACACATTTAATTATAAAATTATCTAAAAATCACTAATTGAACAGCTTTTAGTTACTAGGTAGGTATAAAAACATCTATAATTAGAGTTATATTAGGTGATACCAACTCATATCACCTACTAAACTTACTTATTAAACTATATTTTAAAACATATCCTGAACCCCACGCTAGGACACATTCCCTGTATCGTATCGTGTACCGTAGTACCACAGCACCCGGACCCGGAACAAATATTTGCAGATCATGCAAACATTTGTCCCGCGGCGGGAATCGAACCCGCACCCCTTGCCTTTCAGAAAGGCACTAACCGTTACTTTTTTTTCTGTGTGACAAAAGTACTTTTGAGTAAACTATGGGATGGTTAGGTGATATGATAACAATTATACGGAGAGAGGAACGCACGCGATACCTCACTCCTATATGTAATGGG
Source organism: Anticlea derivata (assembly GCA_947579855.1). Lineage (NCBI taxonomy): Eukaryota > Metazoa > Arthropoda > Insecta > Lepidoptera > Geometridae > Anticlea > Anticlea derivata. The sequence goes on along the minus strand of OX388262.1, from coordinate 13,910,398 downwards.
TCTTTTATGGGGAATATGGTAAGATTTTATAATAAACTTCCGGTAAACGCGACGCAACTTCCTATTAAAAGATTTAAGGGTACATAAAGAATAATCTTATTAAGAAAGCGTACTAAATGATATAAGCGTATAAACTAAATGATTATATAAATGATAAAACCGCATGGCCTGAAGTCGGTCTGCCCCTCGACAGCTAAAATGGCATTTTGGAGTGTCTTTACAGTTTTTGCTTGCATCATATTTTAAGTATTATTTAATTTTATATAAGCATTAGGTACATATTTCATCAAGTGTAGCGTGTGCTACCCTTAGATCATTTGTTGAAGCTCACATTTGTCTCCTTTTTTTCACATTTTTATAAGCCCTTATTTATTAGGGATTATAATTAGATTACTTTTCTTTTGAGCCTCACCTAGTTCGATCGGCACCACACTAAAGCTTTAAATTCTATTTTGTGAAAAAGGATCATCGAAAAAAATGATAGACACCAAGTCAAGTCAAGTCAAGTCAAAAGGCATTTATTTCAATAAAATCACTAGGATCACTTTGAAACTTCTTAGAAACTAGGTGAAGCTATGACTGTTCCTCGCGACCAAGCCTAGAAGAAGCAAGCCGTGTTTGTTCCCTGATTCTTGTAGGCTTGGTCGCGAGGAACAGGCGTAGCTTCACCTAGTTTCTAAGACGTTTCAAAGTGATCCTAGTGATTTTATTGAAATAAATGCCTTTTGACTTTGATACCTGTCTTTTACGCAGACGTGTGTGCCTGAGCCGGTTCTTTTGATTCCTCCGTGGCAACATACCTGCCGCATGTCGCACTCCCTCATCCAGTAACGGACCGTTTTGACAAATCAATCTATAGAACCGATTGATGTCAATAGTCCTGATTTGCTCAATAGAATAAATATCAATGTCCCTTATAAAATAACTAGATTTAACCCCCCTATCTTCACTCCTGTAGTCGGTACGAATTATAGGCAAAACTCATTCTAGTGGCGAGCTAGCGATAATTTTAATAAGTTATGTAAGCGCATGAACTTAGACTTGTTCAGTACGAGTGTGCAGTAAGCGAGTCGGCGACTGAGCAGTGAATTCTTCTTCGGTATTGTTGATTGTTAATATCATTTATATTTTTAACCAAGTTTCATCATTTATTTTTTGTTTAATTCATGCGTAACTTACAAGACGTGTTGGCAATGTGTTAAAACTTTAGTTTGATTAAGCTTTTTCTACACATGAAAACCTATAATTGGCTTTCTGTTTACACTTAAGTTATCCATAAGCAATTACCGCTGTTGGTTTTCCTACAAATAAATAATTTAACGAATGAATGACTGTGTTGCAGGAGTATCCTCAGCGCGGAGGTGAAGGAGGAGCCGAAGGAGGCGCAGGAGTCGGCGGCGTCGTCCTCCGACGAGAGCGAGCCGCTGTCCCCGCCCGCCTCGCCCACGCACCTGCCGCTCGACCACACCAGGTGCCTCATCTCACTCAACAACTCAATATAGCATTTAAGAGGATACAAAAATCATAATAAATTGTCGAGTGGGCGGAGTGAAGAAAGTGACAGCGCTATGTACTGTAATTGAATGCGGAAAGAGATAGCAAGCGTTAGAAGGCGCTCGAAAGTAATCGACGTAAGCGACATATAAGAAAATATCGATTATCTCAAAAACTATCTATTTTTTTTAAAAGTGTCTTGGATTTAGGTACCCAACGCTATTGTCTAACAAAGTTATAAAAAAAAAGTTATTTTTGTTAGATAGTCTCAGAGTATTTTCGAAAAAACTGTTGCAGAGGACCCAACTTTAAAAAATAAATCTATCGAGAAAAGTTTTACCAATCGCGTTTCTGTGTTGGATTTACGTAAATAAAATGCTCAAGTTATCTTTGTCATACAAATCAAAACTGTGCGTTTTGCGGTTATTGAGAAAAAACAATTCAAAAATCATAAAATAATTAAACCCTCACCTTAATCAATCAAATCCTTCATTTCTTAACAGCTGCTTGGCTTTTACGGTGAACTTTGAACGCCCTGTAAAGGGGCTACAAGTAACAAGTGGTGGCCGTAGTGACACCATAGACCATAAAGAAGAAAATTTAACCAATGCACAAGGATCGTCTCAAAACGTCGTTGAAATGTGAAATGAGCATGATTGCATGCCGTGATGGTGGCCTGGTGGGAGGTACTTTGATTTAAAAACATCGTGAAGAAACCCTTGGCTTAGATTCGCCCGTTTTGACCATGTCTTTCCTGTGGATAAGGCTGACTTAGCGGTTGACTTTATTTATTTATTTATTTAGAATACAGTGTAACATCATAACAGGTTTTTTTTATCCCTAAGGCGATGCCATATGTTATTAGTGGGTACAATTAGATAGGTACTAATCAAAACATTTCGTTTCTATCACTACCTGTGCAAGTATAAGTAGGTGCTAGGTAAACCGATGCGGGTTCGAATACCGCCGGTACGGAAATTGAGGGTTGTATTGAAATGTAAGTTTGTGTGAATGGTGCAGGATATACCCGGCCAAGCCTCGCGCGCCGGCGCGGCGCCGCTACACCGTCAGCGGCGCCAGCCCGCAGCGCCAGCGCCCCGCCCACTCCGTGCAACAGGTACTTGCTTTTATTATTATATGCTCATCATCAACAACAACCTGTGATCTGAGTGTTGGGCTACCAAAGGGATGGATGAAAGAAGAGTGCATGCTGCGGAAATGAGAATGTTGAGATGGATGTGTGGAGTGACTAGAATGGACAAGATACGGAATGAGTACATCAGAGGAAGTTTGAAAGTAGCGCCAGTGACTGAGAAGTTGAAGAGCAAAAGGTTAGCGTGGTATGGGCATGTCATGCGGAGGAAAGAATGTCATGTGACTAGAAGAGCGATAAATATGAATGTGGAAGGATATAAGGGAAGAGGTAGACCAAAGAAAAGATGGATAGACTGTGTGAAAGATGACATGAGTAAGAAAGGAGTGAATACTGATATGACGGCTGATAGAGGGGAGTGGAAGAGGAAAACATGTTGTGCCGACCCCACATGAAGTGGGATAAGGGCAGAGAGATGATGATCAACAACAACCTGTACAAGTCCACTGCTGCACATAGGCCTCTCCCAAAGAGTTCCACGACGAACGGTCTTGAGCATTTTCCATCCATTTTACAATGTCATCGGTCCATCGGACCTTCCAACACTGCGTCGCCTGGTTCGTGGTCGCACTTCGAGAGCCCTTACTCCCCAACGGTTGTTAATTATTATATTATGTAGTAATAAAAATAAAAGGGGACATTTCCGGAATCTGTTTTCCTGAAATTCCCCACGAGACCGCTCGATTTGATTTGAGGGAAAACAGGAAAAAAATATCCTAAAATCCCCCACGTAGGGGACGGTTGCGGGGGATTTCCGGAATAAACCGTGTGACATGTGGTTGCAGTTCTGGCAGCAGCTGAAGGAGCAGCGGCACCGGCGCGGGAACTGCGGCAGCGCCAGCGCCAGCCCCGAGCCCGACGACGTGGCGCTCTACGCCAGAGACAAGGTTCCTCTAACCAATTACTTCACAATATTCATATTTATTTCATACTAACTTCCGCACGCGGTTTCTCTCGCGTCGTACCTGCATAAAAAGTAACCTATATGCCATTAATAATAGTCATAATAGTAATTGATTGATAATAAATATTATAAGTCAATCTGTACATAATTCATTTTCTACTAAAAGTATCATACATTCATAATTAATTACAATGTCAAATATAAATATATTTAAAATTTCAATAAAAATAGTTCTAAATAAAATGTCATAATGAAAAAAATATGTAGATATAAGTCAATTAAATAAACACAAATCAAATGATTATATATTTTTACATTTAAAGACTATGAATTCATCATGCTTTTCTAGGTAAAGAATTCTATATGAATAAATAAATATTCCGGACATATCACACACGGTCAACTGATCCCAATCTAGGCATAGCCTGTACTGTGGTACCAGAGACTGATATACATAATAGATATATATTTAATACCATACACAGTACAAATATCTGTGTTTATCACACAAATGTTTGTCCAGAGCGGGAATCGAACCCGCGACCTCTAGCGCAGAAGGCAGAGTTACTACCAACTGAGCTATGAGGCCGGTCAAATACATCCAAACATCCTCAGAAACGTTCGCATTTATAATATTAGGAGGCCAAAAATCGCAAGTGTTTACTAATGCCGCCTACTTTTCTTTTGAGCCTCACCTAGTTCGATCGGCACCACACTGAAGCTTTAAATTCCATTTTGTGAAAAAGGATCATCGAAAAAAATGATAGGCACCAAGCCGTGTTTGTTGCCTGATTCTTCTAGGCTTGGTCGCGAGGAACAGGCATAGCTTCACCTAGTTTCTAAGACGTTTCAAAGTGATCCTAGTGATTTTATTGAAATAAATGCCTTTTGACTTTGACTTTGACTTAATATTCTGTAAAGTAGATCATCCTTGAGCCGATTCACAGATTATTAGGATTATTGATTGAGATTAGGGACTCGAGCCTAATCCAATGTGATTGTGGTGCTCCAATTCAGTCCAGGCCATGAGGTTTACAAATTATAGAGATAATTGAAAAACGAAGAGTTTTTCAATTATCTCTATAATTTGTTAACCTCTAACATAATTTTAGTACGTGTACACGTCATTAGCGAGTAACTTATATTGATGTAATAATTGATATGTTTTCCAGGCGGTGTCATACAGCACAGGGCTCGAGACGTCCCGCCCCCGCACTTGCCTCGGGCTGGCCTCCGCCCGCGCCCCCCCGCCCGCCGCCGCGCCCCCCGCACCCCCCGCAACCCCCGCCCTCAACGAGGAGGAGAGGCTGAGGGGCAAGCTGGATAAGAGTCACTCGACTCCGGCGTATGACTTCGCGGCCGCGGAGCCGGCGCTGCACCCGCCCATCCCCGAGTCGCCCCCCGTGCTCCCCACCGCCCCCGCGACCCCCGCGACCCCCGCGACCCCCGCGACCCCCTCGACCCCCTCACCGCCCGACCAGCCGGCCATTAGCGACGCGCCTACTGTGAGTACCTCTTATCACCGATTATCTTGGATCGTCGGTTACTGTGTGTGTAAGATATAATATATGAGATGTATTTTTAACTATTCCTTTTGTTCTCCAAGCCTCTTAAAAAGCGCAATTTAATCCTTTCACTACAGTGATTCCTTCTCCGATGGTCATAGGCCCTTTTCAGGGCCACCATACCTCAACCTGGTCTCTAACCTAATACAAGATGACCAAAAAAGAATCAGTGACACGACAGTTGACGTATCAATGTGATTTATTGTTTTCCTCATAAACATAATAAGTAGGTACTTATTCGTGATTGTCACAGCTGATGGTCCACTCCGCGGAGAAGGCGGATCAGATCCTGGAGTTCAAGAAGTCGAGCTCTCAGATCGGCGAGGCGATGCAGCAGCGGCGCGGCGCCGACGACGCCGAGCTCGCCGTCGAGGGTAATCATCGTCTTGTGCTTAGACATAATACTACAAAATTAAAAATGTTCAGCCGACGTAATTTTAGTAATCAGTGCCCCCAAATTACTCGAAAACGATGCCCATATCTATTTTTCGGAATGACATTTGCATCAGCCATCATGTGTTTCAAACCGGATGTCATTTTCATAATCAGCACCGCTAAACTACTCGAAAACGACACCCATATCGAAAAAGAGCCTCATTTTTGTATGGAGATTTATATAGGATTTTATTTGTATGACGGCCATTTATTTTATCTGATCCTTATACGGAGCACATCAACAATCTACAATACGATCGCATCCAAGCAGCACCCCCTAACCCGCATCTGGGAGAACAATTATGTCAATGAGTCAGTGAGTGAGTGAGTCAGTGGTAGTCTAGCATTATATTTGGCTTTATTTACTAAATGGTGTAGGAAAATACAGTAAGGAAACCGATCAACCGATGTCTTACAACCTTCAAAGACAAGTAACAAATGGAATCCTTCTAGCCTAACTGGCTCGTTCAACCATTCGTCATAAGGTTTCAGGCAACGTACTTCTACTTATTTGTCTGACAGAGTGTCCCAGAGAACACAAGTGAGTAACATAACCTGTGTGCAGGCACGGGCGCCCGCGACGAGTCCACGACGGAGAAGATTCTAGAAACCATCAACATCGCCATGATGGAGCACCGCCGTCGCTCCCTGCTGGAGGGCCCGAAGCTGTCTCCCGACTCTACCACTAGAGAACATTCTGACGAGAGACTTCCTCCCAGGTAATCGATTACTTTCTTTATCTATATAATAATGGGATCTGAAAATATGGCCTAAACGTTTTTTTTCTCAATCAATCAATAACTCTTCGGCTTTCCACATCATCCAGTTTGGCTAATTCAATTCAGTTAAATTTATTTTATTTCGGTTGTTAGTACATTTATCTACCTATAAACTATGTTAGTAACCATAAAAACAAATTTCAAATTATTCATGTCACATTATTATCAGAATATATTAAAACAAGTTGTTCAGTTTGACGTCATCAATAGGTACAATCAATCGGTATGAAAGCGCGCGATTCTGTCAGCTGTCACATACGTCACATACGTCAAATTAATGAACAGCTGAACTGTAACTGGCTACTCGAGATCATTCACCTAAGCATTCAAATATTAAATTTTTTAAAAATAACTTCGTTAAAACTATCGATTTGAACTATCGTGATTCGAAGACAACTAACTGCCCTTAGCAGACCACAAATTTATCGTTTTCGTGCTAATGCCCAACGGTTTCAACCATGCTCATTATCGTTGCAGGTATAGCGAAGCGCGTCGCTCCCGCGTGTCCCCCCCTTCCCCCTCGCCCGCCGCCTCGCCCGCCGCCTCGCCCCCCTCCCCGCCCCCGCGGCCCTCCATCCCGGGCGTCGAGGCCTTGGGGGTGCTGCGTGCTATCCCCCGGACATCTTCTACGGATAGAGATCCGACGTCGCCTCTGAAGCCGCATAGGCCTATCGATGCTGCTCAGGTGAGTTCACCGTGGCCGGCTACCCTAGAGCCTCCCCAGTAGTGACGCGACGTGACGTATCGTGTCAATTTATTTTCATAAATTAAACTTCGGGCAGATCATTGGATCCATATCAAGTCAATTTTGTAAACCTGAAGTTCCTCTGTGGTTGTAGATATCCGTCCCCCTCCGTCACATAACGAAGCATGACATCCGCATGATCCCCGCGGAGCCGCGTCGCGACCTGCCCGCCATCAACGCGCCCCCCCCGGCCGCCCCCCCCGGCCCCCCCGCGGGGGACATCGTGGTGGGGGCGCAGGCGGACCGGGGGGCCCTGTCCCCCACCAGCGCGGTCAGGGGCATCTTCCCGACCTCCAAGTCGAGGAGCTTGAAGAAGAAGAGTTCCATACTGGCCAGTGAGTTCGGTTCATTTTTTAAAGTATATTTAATATTTTCACCTTGTACTAAAGCGTTGTCTACCAGTCCTTTTGGGAGTGCAAAAAGATATTGAGGCACGACAATATAGACATAGACATAGACATAGACATTTATTTAATTGCCACCAAAACACACACATTTGCACAACATTTTACAATAAACTTATAATAAAAGAAACAAGAGAAAAGTAATGAAAGTAAAAATGGTGTGATATAAACTTCACTCAAAAGTTACTTACTTCACATAGGTATAGGCTCATTATCTTACTTTTATCTAGTGTCATTATTATATTTTGTGTATAGAGATAGTTTCACAGGAGAAAACACAGCATATTCCTACCATCCCGGTCCAACGACCCGGATGTGCATTAACGATGGCCGTCACGAGTTGCGTGCGACGCTGGGGAAAGCGTTCACCGCCCTTTACTCTTTTTATTTTATCTTATTTAGTTTTACGCAAAAGGAGGGATATATCGTCGCTGTAGTTGGAAAACTAAATTACTGACAATACTAAATTCGCGAGAAAAACGCGATTTACTATTTTTTGCGTGTAAAGTGTCTATAACTTTTTGTTTGGCAAAATTTTTGATAGCCATATTTTGCTATGTGATAGATTGTTACTCAACCTATTTTTCAATCTAACGGTCTAACATGTTGGTTCATTTGTTTGTACGAAAAAAATTAAAAAGCAATTATGTATTTTTTCATCAACAAAGTTTTCAAGTTTTTGAGCACTTATTTATTTTTTCATGTCAGTTGTTTAGTTCTCCTTTGTGAATGTTCTACTTAAGCTAACATTTGGTTCAAGGAAAATTTAGTACTGTAAACGTACTTTTAATGTAAATTTTGATAGTGCCGTAATAGTTATGCTCTTATTTAACTATTTCTAACAGCATTGTTTCTGCAGAGCATAAAATTTGTCGAAGGAAAACTGAATAAATAACTCTATGCATTTTATTCGTTCGCATATGTGATGAGATGATTAGACTTAGCTATTTTACTGCCGAGTTAACTATTTCTCCTTCGTTACTTTTTTCACATTTCTTCAATATTAATTTTCCATCTGTGACGTCTTGACAAGTTCATTTTTGTATAGGTATTTTTTTTATCAAATATGATATCAAATCTTTAGTGACACAGAAAGATGCAGTTTGTATTGGATTTTATGAACATGCAATAAAGTCGATTTGGCAAAATGTGTTAGTTATTTTTTTTTCCAACTACAGCGACGATATGATGGATTTCCCCATCATAAATCCCTCCTTTTGTGGGGGAAAAGCAAGGCTACGTCGGATTCTAATGGCTATAATCACCCCGTTGTCCGGCTTCCATGCGTATCCGGGATCTCCGGTGGTGCTCCTTTCGCATTATGCCAAGAGCAGTCCCGAGAATGGCACCGCAGCAACGCCGCGAGGGACTGACGATGGCACTCGCCTAGAGTGGTCGGTGACGGTGGTCCTGCGCCGTCACCGTCCCGGGCGTCCCGGGCGGGACTCCGCCATTTCCCCGCGTGACCCCGGCTCCCTCTCGCTTGCAGAGCGGCGCTGCGTGCCGGCGCGCGCGCTGGCGGCGCGCGGCGCGGCGGGCGGCGTGTGGCAGCGCGTGCGCGCGCGCCACCACGCCGCGCAGCCGCGCTGGGCGCGCCGCCACCTGCTGCTCGCGCACAACCTGCTCTACGCCTACCGCACGCCCGAGGTACGTACATACTTGCAGCGCGTGCGCGCGCGCCACCACGCCGCGCAGCCGCGCTGGGCGCGCCGCCACCTGCTGCTCGCGCACAACCTGCTCTACGCCTACCGCACGCCCGAGGTACGTACATACTTGCAGCGCGTGCGCGCGCGCCACCACGCCGCGCAGCCGCGCTGGGCGCGCCGCCACCTGCTGCTCGCGCACAACCTGCTCTACGCCTACCGCACGCCCGAGGTACGTACATACTTGCAGCGCGTGCGCGCGCGCCACCACGCCGCGCAGCCGCGCTGGGCGCGCCGCCACCTGCTGCTCGCGCACAACCTGCTCTACGCCTACCGCACGCCCGAGGTACGTACATACTTGCAGCGCGTGCGCGCGCGCCACCACGCCGCGCAGCCGCGCTGGGCGCGCCGCCACCTGCTGCTCGCGCACAACCTGCTCTACGCCTACCGCACGCCCGAGGTACGTACATACTTGCAGCGCGTGCGCGCGCGCCACCACGCCGCGCAGCCGCGCTGGGCGCGCCGCCACCTGCTGCTCGCGCACAACCTGCTCTACGCCTACCGCACGCCCGAGGTACGTACATACTTGCAGCGCGTGCGCGCGCGCCACCACGCCGCGCAGCCGCGCTGGGCGCGCCGCCACCTGCTGCTCGCGCACAACCTGCTCTACGCCTACCGCACGCCCGAGGTACGTACATACTTGCAGCGCGTGCGCGCGCGCCACCACGCCGCGCAGCCGCGCTGGGCGCGCCGCCACCTGCTGCTCGCGCACAACCTGCTCTACGCCTACCGCACGCCCGAGGTACGTACATACTTGCAGCGCGTGCGCGCGCGCCACCACGCCGCGCAGCCGCGCTGGGCGCGCCGCCACCTGCTGCTCGCGCACAACCTGCTCTACGCCTACCGCACGCCCGAGGTACGTACATACTTGCAGCGCGTGCGCGCGCGCCACCACGCCGCGCAGCCGCGCTGGGCGCGCCGCCACCTGCTGCTCGCGCACAACCTGCTCTACGCCTACCGCACGCCCGAGGTACGTACATACTTGCAGCGCGTGCGCGCGCGCCACCACGCCGCGCAGCCGCGCTGGGCGCGCCGCCACCTGCTGCTCGCGCACAACCTGCTCTACGCCTACCGCACGCCCGAGGTACGTACATACTTGCAGCGCGTGCGCGCGCGCCACCACGCCGCGCAGCCGCGCTGGGCGCGCCGCCACCTGCTGCTCGCGCACAACCTGCTCTACGCCTACCGCACGCCCGAGGTACGTATACACTTGCAGCGCGTGCGCGCGCGCCACCACGCCGCGCAGCCGCGCTGGGCGCGCCGCCACCTGCTGCTCGCGCACAACCTGCTCTACGCATACCGCACGCCCGAGGTACGTACATACTTGCAGCGCGTGCGCGCGCGCCACCACGCCGCGCAGCCGCGCTGGGCGCGCCGCCACCTGCTGCTCGCGCACAACCTGCTCTACGCCTACCGCACGCCCGAGGTACGTACATACTTGCAGCGCGTGCGCGCGCGCCACCACGCCGCGCAGCCGCGCTGGGCGCGCCGCCACCTGCTGCTCGCGCACAACCTGCTCTACGCCTACCGCACGCCCGAGGTACGTACATACTTGCAGCGCGTGCGCGCGCGCCACCACGCCGCGCAGCCGCGCTGGGCGCGCCGCCACCTGCTGCTCGCGCACAACCTGCTCTACGCCTACCGCACGCCCGAGGTACGTATACACTTGCAGCGCGTGCGCGCGCGCCACCACGCCGCGCAGCCGCGCTGGGCGCGCCGCCACCTGCTGCTCGCGCACAACCTGCTCTACGCATACCGCACGCCCGAGGTACGTACATACTTGCAGCGCGTGCGCGCGCGCCACCACGCCGCGCAGCCGCGCTGGGCGCGCCGCCACCTGCTGCTCGCGCACAACCTGCTCTACGCATACCGCACGCCCGAGGTACGCACACATTCTTTTATGGCGAGCCCTCTTACATGCCGATTACTTTGATTTCTTTTTATGTTATAAATACATGGACCTACTTAACTGTGTGTAGAAATTCTAGATGCTCCTTTGCTTTATTTGTACACCCGCGGGTGCAGACCGGGTGAGTGGTGTCACGAGACGGTTGGTTGCAGTGCGCGAAGGCGGACTGCATGATATACCTGGAGGGGTTCACGGTGTGCGCGGCGGGCGAGGTGAAGTCGCGCGCGCACGCCTTCAAGGTGTACCACACCGGCACCGCCTTCTACTTCGCCTGCGACACGCGCGACGCCATGCTGGCCTGGATCCAGCTCATCCACCGCGCCACGCTGCTGCCGTCCCTGCTGTCGCACGTACGTTACCGCTCCAAACTTTAATTGCCGTTCGCGCGATGCTTGCTTGCTTGGCGTGCCACTGATTCCTTCTAGGTCACCTGTATTAGGTGAGCGACCAAGACATCGTGGTCCTAAAAAGGGCCTATGACCGTCGGGAAAAAAATCAGTGTAGTGAAAGGATTAAAGTACACCTCTTAGAGACTTCTTTCATGCGCGCTGAAATTGGTGCTACGGTTCGGAGATACCGATGCGAAGCCGGCGATCCTACCTTGTTCTGCTGTTCATCGTTACGTTTGCTCATTTCCAGGTCGACTCATCGAACCACTTCTCCGAAACCGACTACTCCGAAACGGAATCCGACAACGAAAGCCCCGAGAAGCGCAGCGAGAGAGACAGGGATAAGGACAAAGACAAGGACAAAGATAAGTCCAAGTTCGGGTCCCTGAAGAAGCTGACGGGGCGGATGCAGCGCAGCGAGTCGCAGGAGAACGTCAGTCACGCCGCCACGAGCTTAGATAGGAAATATCTAAGGTTTTTTTCACGGAATAAGAGCAAAGATGATTCTAAACCTAAGGTGAGATATGCCATCGAAATGAGAATAGTTATTTTAAGACGTCTCGTTTATTACACTCGATGGCCTTCGGCGACCTTGACACTCATCTCCATTTCTGGCCGTTAATTTAGCTCATTTGAACTTGCGTGCTTGTCGAGTCATTGATTATTTCTTGGTCATCCTATATTAGTTCATCGACCAGGTTGAGGTATGGTGGGCCTGGAAAGGGCCTATGACAGTCTATGAAAGAATCAGTGTAGTGAAAAGATCATAGTGTGCGTCTCTTAGAAGGTACCTTTCGTCCGGAATTGGAACCCACGACCAGCGGATCGGAAGGCGGGGCCACTACCGCCACTCCAGTGCTTGATGCGATGATAGACATCTCTGACCCTCAGAACAAGCAGTCCGGCGTGCCGGTGCCCACGGAGCACTACCGCAGCTACCGCCGCGTGCAGCGCGACTCCCCCTCCGCCTCCCCCGTCGCCTCCCCCTCGCCCTCGCCCGTCCCCTCCGCCTCCGCCTCCTCCTCCCCCGCGCACACCCCAGCCGCCTCGCCCCTCGAGCCGCTCGAGCCCGGCCTGCGGGCGTCGCGGAAGATACCCAAGCCTATAAACTACATCCACGCCTCGAATCCGAATTTACTAGACTTTGAGAAGAGCGACTTTGTAACGAAGCCGGCGCTGCAGCCGCCTAAGCCGAAAGTCAGCAAGGTGTGTATTGTTGTGATGATATTAATAGGCCGCATGAAGCTTAATCCCTTGGCTGCATCATCATCACCATCACCAGGGCCGCTATAGTCTCCGTGTTCGTATCTTTTCTAACGGACTTAAGCCAAACAGGTGACTTCAGGGTATCCTTGCGATATGGATATAACTAGGAGTCTTAATTATTGCTTTCATTTTTTTTCTACTATTTGTAATGTGCTACGAGCAAATGTAAACGCGTCAATACCTTTAGCATTGCCGATACACAAACGATTGAAATTGTTCCATTCAAAGCGGTCGCTGCGACATTTAGCCACATTATATATTTATCTACTAGGTCCGTGTAGTTGGCTCGTTTGAGAATACCTGTTCTTCGTCAGGTGCAGGAGAACGGGTTGGGCGTGGGCCTGGTGACGCTGGAGCAGTTCATGCTGCAGAAGCAGGCGGAGGAGCGGCGCCAGCTCGCCGCCTACAGCGACCGCGTGCTGCTGGGCGTGCGCACCGCCAGCCGCCCCCACCACCCCCACCACCCCCACCACCCCCACCGCCGCGAGCTCCACACTATCGGTCCGTACCGGTACCCACCGAGCTTTCAACATCACCTTCATTTACAGCTCACATCACATTTTTTAGGAGGAGGTAGGGCACAGCGAGATTTTCTCGTTCTAAATTGGAGCAGTCCGCCTGGAGAGGTACCTCCGTCAGGTACCTACAAAGAAGATCGCAGCCAAATAACATTATTTGTTTCAAATAGTGTTGTGTTCCTGCGGTGAGTAAGGTTGCCAGAGCTCTTTAGGGGAGGGGGGTTCGGGGTCGACAACGCGTGCGTGATGCCTCTGGTATTGCAAGCGCTCATAGGCTACGGTAACCGCTTACCAACAGGTGGGCCGTAAGCTTATTTGCGACCTAAGTTGTATAAAAGAAGAAATACATACATCCTGCACAGACGTTCGCCTGAGCACTAGAAAATGAGGCTGGTGTTGAACGTGTGGCTATCCCATCTTCGTTGGACATTGATGGTGCAGACGCTCACAAAACATAAATTGCCATCTTTTATTCTTCAAAAAAGAATGCCTACGTACTGTAGTTTTACTTTAAAGATCCACGTTTTTGTGTGCAGTTGCTGACGTCATATACGGGGAAGTTGGCGCACCGCATAGCTCCGGGAAACCGATTTCTGTCAAAGGAAAGGATGGGTATGTTCCATTTATTATGATCCTGAAATTGTTGTGCTATGAATAAATCTCTAGACTCGCAAGCTGCGTTTACAAGTCCTAAGGGCATTCAGACAATTTGTTAGTGTCACTTCGGAGTTGTAACTGCAGTCTTTTACTGAATACTAATGCAGCTGCACTGAATCTTATTGTTTCGAATAGTTAACTCGAGTTTCATGCATTTAATTAATTTACAGCTACGAAAAGATAGTCTACCCAGATGAATCTCCGTCCGAGGCGTCACGGCTGAGCTACGAGAGCTTGCCCGACTCCCCCCTCACGTCGAGCTGTCCCGGCGGCGCGCGGGGGCCGCCCCCTCCCCTCCCCGCCGCGCACCCCGCGCACCCCGCGCTGCAGACTGAACGGTGGCGCGACTCACTGCGAAGGAACGACAAGGTTAATCCCTAGTCTCAGTCACCCCGTCTTCTACCCTCAGGAAGGGACTGCGACTGATCTATTGAATGATTTGCCAGGTGCACACCCGAAAGGATTCGAGTCCGGCGAGCAAATCCACGTCGCAGATCTCGCAAAATTCAACGACATCTAACGATAAGTACGCGAAATTCAAATGTATCTACGTTTTTAAATATCAGTTGTTATTTGTATTTTTTAAAGATGATATTATATTGCTTACAGTTGGAATAACAACGGCAGTGAGAGTACGTCGGGGCCCGGCGTGTCCAGACTGAGGCTGATGTTCGGCGGCGGCCGCGCGCACCACTCGCAGGTGACACTACAGACACTACACCATACATTACAAGCACGCACGCATATGTACAGCCAGATAAATTGTCATTGTCGATCGTGCAGTCCTAGGCCAAGGGACATCCAAACTATTTCGTATCGACAAAGTGGCGGTAAGATCCGCTAGATGTTTCTTTCGATGAAATTATGAGTTTTAAAATGAATGGTTTGTTTCAGTCGTCCCCGGCGTCCCCGATGGGCGGGGGTGGTGGGGGCGGTGGGGGGCGGGCGCACTACCCGCACCTGCAGTGTCCGCCGGTGTTCCACCCCGAGACCTACTCGCTGTCCCGCGCCGCGCGCCGCCCGCACCCCGACGCATGACTTCGCACCCTCCCCCCCTCCCCCCCCCCCCCCACCGTCCCCTACCCCCCTCGCACCCTCTCCGACCACTCCCGCGCCCCGCCTTATCACTCACTAACTTTTTCAACTTGATAATAGTACGTCTGTCTCTTCTTTTGTCTACTGTTAGAAAAGTAAAGGACGAGAGCTCTCGAGTCGATAATGTTAGTGACTGATTATGATTATGGGCCTTAGTGTAAAAGCGATGTTTCCCGTATAAAAATATAGCAAAAAGGGTTAAAAACTATAATGTTTCACAGATCAATGGCCTATTGTCGAGATTTACGAAATTAAATTTAGTTTTATTTCGTCGATTCTGTCCAATATTATATATCGCATGTTATCGAAATAAGATTGAATACTATGTCTTTGGTTATATCTTCAGATAATAGTGTACAGAATTGGCAGAATAAGGTGTAAACAGTAAAGTGTAAGTACTAAAGATGTAAAATTTTATTAAATAAATCCCCCAATAAATTAAAGTCATATCAAGTTTTAAAATATTAACCTTTTATTTAAATAATAATACTTATCTTAAAATTTGTAAATTGTTGCATCTTAAGAATACAGATTGTCCTATTCATTATTATAAATATAATCAAGCTCATAAACTAAAACAATATTGTTCGATAATAATAATAATATAGTTAGAATAATATATTTTTATGTGAAACAATATACGTAACGGTATTCTAAACGGGCGAGCTGAAAGGACAATGTATAGACTGATGGATTATAGTTATTGAAAAGCTTTATTATAATGATTGTTGATATTTGTGTAATGTGTACCTGCTGTTCCGATTTGAGATACCTAACATATCGATTAGTTGCAAATTATCCTGATAATAAGTGTTGTTAGAATTTCTAGCTCAATTCTACGATTATTTTGGAACAAATTAAGTTCATCATAATCAACAGGTATCTAGAATGATTTAAAAGTTTTCCTAGTTAGAAATAAATAACACTTTTTTTGTAGAAGTGGGAACCTATAAACCCACTTAACTATTGTTCAGTTACAAAACCTCAAAATATGTTTTGATTTAAATCGAATATAAGTTTACGTATAGCAATGATTGAAAGCTCAATAACCAGCAATATTCTTGTGCTATTTATGTTCCATCGTTCAGTAGTGATGCATTGGTTCCTCTTCGCTAGGCTAAGACAAGTTATTATTGGACTGAACAATGGTGCGTGTGGTAATGCTATCTATATACGTCCAGTATTACGCACATTTAAGTCTTATTCAATAAAGTTAACAGAGCGTTGTGGAGTGAAAGTAGACGTAGTGATGAGGATTTAGAAAGTTATGCTGTGATGGTTTGGTTATGTAGAGAGGATGAACGAAAGAAGATTAACGAAACAGGTGTATAAGGAGAATGAACGGGACCGTTGGAAGGGGAAAACCTAGGCGTACGTTTAGTGACCAGATCGGTGACGTGTGGGAAAAAGCCAGGTCAAGAGTTCCCTAAACCGACGAGCATGTGTGAGAAATGTGATGAGAGTGAATGAAGCAAAAGAGGTATGTCAGGATCGTAGCAAGTGGCCGTGGTCTCTGCCTACCCGTTTGGGAAGTATGAGTGTTTTAGTAAAAAATAAATAAAATAAAAATATATAAATAGTTAACTGGCAAGATGTTAGAATTTAACGCAAACTTAAAGGTATATTTTTATTAAAATCGTTAAGTTAATGATGAATAAAACCAGTCAAAATTATTTGATCTTAAGGACATACAGTATCGGGATTAATGTTGTAAAAAATTGCTCTTTCTTCTTATGAAATAGTATACGAGGCTTATGAATTGAGCAATTATTCCTTCCATTTAGTCGTACCTACTGCGGTTAATGAAATATATCTTCATAAGTTAAGTGTGTCGCTCAATTTTAACCTAATATTTTGCATGTTCGTTTTGGAATTTTTAAATAGATTATGATTATTGAATTTTTTAATGAATTTTACTATTATTTTTTTAGTATTTTAGTCAAAACAGCAGAGTTGTGTTGCTCGAAATATTAGTGGACGAGTCAGCACAGAGGCTGCTGTCAGTACAAGCTAACACGCTGCATGGAATTGATAGATCGACACAGACTCTTTGTTATTGCATAAATTCATTTTTGTCATAGTCAAATTAATTAAATAGGTATATATTATATCAACGAAGGAACGCAATTAGTGTGACCGCAGCTTTTTTAACCATTTTAATTAATTGATTAAGATATTTTGTGCTTCCATAATTAGCACCAAATAAATATTATTTTTCTAATCTAAATTAACCATTAGAGTTTATTGTTAATTTAAGATATTATTTAGAAAGTTCAAAAGCTCGATCAACGATCGCAGGGTCTACTTCTACCTGTAAGATATTTCAAAAAATTCTTTTTGTCTTAGAATAAAGATTTATTTCAAGTAATATTTTACTGAGATTACTATTATTACTTACTAAGGTAAGAAATATTTTATTCCTACTAATAATTTAAGTTACTTATTTTGTAATAATGTAGATAGGTTAACGCAACAATGCTGGGGTGTAAATGCGTAAGCAAAATTGCAATGAAGTTCGTAATTTTAAGGATTATTATAACAATCTTAGCGGCATCCAAAACGTTTCATTACTTAATAAGGCATAACTTCACAATCTTAAAATATTCCTGTTTATATTTGAAACCTCTCAGATGTCGCTATTATTGATAAAATTATCCTGAAAGTTGCGATCTTCATTCCCATTTCGGTTACGCAATAGCACCCCTGATCTGTATGGATGACTTTAAATAAATTTTACCAAGAATTATGATCGTTCTTACTTCTTATTCAAGTAACATCCTTTGAAGCCAAAAATTAAAAAAAAACCCGTATAATAATTATATCATTTTATTAGGTAAACAAAGCTAGGGGATGGGCAGCAGCGTTTCCTATCAAAAACGAGCTTTATCTGCGCTCGCCAACCCGATGCCCAGCGTGTCGAGTATGGCGAAATCCCCCAAATGATTGTTTCTGGTAATCTATGGGGGAGGCTTATGTTCAGCAGTGGACGTCCTACGGCTGAAATGATGATTGTAGAGGCGTTCGCAACGATGCAGATGTAGATGATATATAGCTCTCAGCGTTACTCAATATTCAACAGCAGTTAATTGCGAGAACAAAAAAGTAAGACCTTTGTCCTCGAGCTTATAATTAACATAATAAATTAACTAAAGACGGGAATTAACTGGAGCTGAGTGCGATTTAATAAGAACACCGAGACGGCTAATCTAATGAACTACTTTAGAGAAATAAAAAATGTAAGCGAGCCACTTGAGAGCCGGCCCGAGGTAACCTTGCCCGGACATTATTCCACGAATTAGACTAAGCTTGGAGCTGACTCATTTACTAATGGAAGTATTAATGACAAATTAACGTTAGGTACTCTACAATGTAGGTGTTCAAACGGCATGTGACATGTCAACTGAAATTTATTTCTAAGTGATCCATATCTCTACTGAATAAAGGATCATTTTGAAACAAGATTCATACAATTAGATGACATTTCGCACACCTTATTTGAAATTATGAATTTTTATTATGAAATTTTTGGTACCTTTGGCACTAATTTGGCACTAAATATCTGGCTAGTTTTCATAGCTTCAGCGCGTCAGCCGTTTGGCAGAACTGGATGTGCAAGCTGTAGACCCGGGTCTCCAGCTGACACATAGTTTTTGACTCATATCTCAGAAACCTCTTTGGCACCTAAATTTTGAATTGGATTTTCAGATTGCACCAATTATGCACTAAATATTTGCATACTCAGAATTCAGAAATTCGTTATGTGTAGGCTGTAGACATACACACCCGTTTGAATACTGCTTTACGCATTTCGTGGGTAGGTATGACTAAAGTTTTACGTGAACTTGTCTATTTGGTATCGGTTGGTTCGTGAGTAGGTATAGATACAAGAGGAAGCAAATGTCTTTTAAAAATAATATCATATTTTCGGTTCATCAGATTCGCCCAAACTTAGAAAAGCACGACTTTATCCCATGAACTCGTTGGATATGTCCCGGTACCGGGGCAGATGAAAAAACGTGTCATCGCACTGTGCCTCTGATGTGGGCGTTCAGAGGGGAAGATAATAGAAAACCTTCGTCTCCGGAAACTCACACACGATTCATTCTGTAATCTAAATCAAAATAAAAGCCGAGTGAATCCCACAACCCTACTTCTATAATTATGTATAGCATCGGGATTCTCTGTCCGCGCCGATGGCTGGAGGTGTTAATGCCGCGTGCTTACAAAACGCCCTCATTTGCATACCGTAGGTTGTTTTATGTTAATAGCGTCGGTGGACAACGGTCTGCACGCTGCGTAGCATAGGCTCTACGTGCGTAGCGCTATAGCTACGAATATTCTAACAGGCTACGATTTATTCGGTATATGTTCATATATATGTTTTTTCATAAGAACTTCCCAATGTAGTAAAATCAACATTATCTGTAGCTTGGTAACCAAGGTAAAGCTCTCGTTATGATAACACACCCACAATCCACGCAAGTAATCATTGCTCAAGGATAAGATTCCTATTATTTTGTCCTTACGTTGCGGCAGGTAGCTTGAATAAATATTCGTGTAGGACTAATACATCAAATAATAAATATTAAAGCGTCTGCTCAGAAGCACTCTCGCGGATTACATCTCATATCTATTTCTCATCGTTGTGTAAAGTACCTACCATCTACCTGCCTATTTATTTGTTTCTGTGTTGGTTTCTTCAAGTGTTACGTGCCATTCAGCCTATCCGCCTACCTACAACTTTTTTTGGACCAAAAACGTTATAGCATACCTACGGTTTGGGTGCGATTGACTTTTAATAGCTTTCACTCAGGCAAAGCTTTTTTGTCTCCCAATTTTGCTTCTGCTGTTGGTTTGACCGAAATGTCCAAATATTTAATGACAGCCAAAACGCAGAGCAGAAGTACGGAAGGGATGAAGCTAAAAATATGTATGTAGGAATGTAATTTATTCTGCCAGTTATATTTGAAATCATAAACCATTTCCTATTTTAGTAACCGTTAGAATGCTACATGAATCGAATGTAGACTTCAAATAACCGACGTCGGCACCAATTAGAGGCTGCTTTTGTTCGGAATCTTGCCTGCATTGCATTTCTCGATCGGCTGATCGGCAGCCGGGGCCGGGCGGAGATCGGCTGCGAATATCCAAATATGCGACGGCAACTACCTACCGCCTGCCTGTAGCTAGTAGGTAGTCTCCGAGACTACCTAACTGAAGGCACCTGTAGGGAGGCGAGCGGCGTATCGTGTTGACACAGCAGCCTCGGCCCGGAAAACACAGATCACTATTTGTACTAGTGATGTGCTATTCGTGGAAAAGTGTTATCTGACTGTAACGGCAGCGTGAAATTGTTCCTTAGTAAAAAAAATACTAACGTTTGAATCAGTATCAAGCAAGCAAACTTTGGTTAAAGTGCTAAATATATTTTTGCAGGTTAGAAGGATGTCGCATAAAAATGGGCCATAAGTAGGTATAAGAAGTATACGTAGAATTAAGTGATAGCAAACGTGATTATAATGGTAGTTCTGCCACTGTCCAAATTTTCTTTTCTTTTCATTGTTTTCTCTTTTTGATTAATAAGTTCATTTGTATAAATTAGCCAAACACACGTTCGCTGATACTCACCCTGTTATGTACAACTCAAACGGTAACTCGTACTCCTGAGACCCAAGATACAGGCTTACACGCCTAGTTTGGGCCTCGACGACAACTCAAAACTTGGTCTATGAAAACACTGTCTTGTAAAACCTACCAATTATCATGTGTATCATTTTGGCAATAAATTATCTTTATCTTATCTTCAGGAATCAGGAAGGAAAAGGAAAAAAATTGTTAATACAAAATTTTGAATTTTCCCATTTACTAAAATTAAAATTAAATTAGGAACAGACCTAACAAGGACCTTGTACGGAACCTCGGAAGCGCCAATATAATACAATATTTTCCGTATCCGTAACTGCAGCGGGTACCTACGAGTACATCCCTGATTAGTATAACCGCATAGTGTTTGGCGAGGCGAAGTGATGCGCGCATTCTGTTTGCTCAGATCGTGTCCGCGGCAAGCGCAGGCACTGCTGTTTATCAACACTGGAAATTGCTTTATATAGACCGGACTGTTTGAATGTTCCCGCTAGACTAGATAGGTATGAGTAATATAACGTATGTCTATGTCGTTTATGCGTTATTTTTTTTGCACCATTTATGGGAATTAGAATATCGTATTTCAAAGGCCTGTGCCTAATATTATTACCTTATTTGCTTAAGCAGTTTTTCCACACCTTTCAGTAGAAGACAAAGCATTTTTTAAAACCTGACTTACCTACAGATTATTACAAATCTCAGTCAAGTATAAAAAAAATACGAGTGTTATTTAGGCGGTTACTAATGTTAAACAATGAACAAATACAAGAAAAAAAGCTTTTTTATAGACTAAAGATTTTATAGACTAAAAGTATTTATTTTAGACTATCTATTTTAGTTCTTTAATTTATTTATGGGATAAAATTGTTGAATTTCTGCTGTTCTGGAATTAGCCCGTTAGTTATAATAGCCTCAAGAGTAGAAATTGACTATATTATATTTTGTGGCCGCTCACGTAGTTTATTGTATCATATTGACTGCAAATATAACTTTGTCCCTGAAATTAATCTTTAAGATATAATATATATACTTCTTGACATTGATACGTAAATTATTTCGAAATCCCTTTTCGAGTTTCAATTTGATTTTCAATTAATGGGATCGCATTTTGATGTGTATTGTGTGGGAGTAGACTAGACCATGAACAAAGGCTTACTATTTGCCATTATGTTCAAGTCCAAGCCCTGAACCCACGTTCAGTGCTTGGACTTGACTCTACATCTAATAGGTCAATTACTACTTATCTAGGCACAAATTGCAGAACATTTAATATCGGAGTGTACAAGATCCGTTCATACGGGTGAGCGCGCCGTCCGCGTCGCTAGATACGATATCCGTAGGTATGCAGAACCTATGCACTTATGTATGTACCTATGCAGAACATCGCATAAAGGCGATACTGGAGCCTCGATTCTTTGAGCATACATGTCATAGCGATATCTAGATGAGAACGTAATGCTTCTAACAATTTCCGATAACCAATCCGTAAACCATTCGTCCGACCTCAAAGAAGTTAAGTATTTTTTTTCGTAAGGACCTCGTCTCATAAAATATTTATAACCCAGTCTGACAGTTCAGCCGGGTAACAAGAGAGTTAAATTGTAAACATGTCGTTTTGTTTTGTATTGCTGTATTTGTAAAAGAGCGCCTCGCAGCTTCTCCAAATAAAATTTTGAAACTATATTTTCAAAATACACACAATAAACTTTAGAATAACAAACAAAGTCGTTCCAGCCGCGACGAGCTCGTAAAAATAATACCTTTGCGACTCTCATTGTAAACGAGCGAAGTTTTTCTATTTCCTGCGTCCTACCCCTCCCTAAACCACCCCCCCTTGGGCTGAAACCCGATGATGAATAGTAACATCACCTGTCTTCAAAGTTGAACCCAAAAGCCCAAACTTTTTGTCCGTCAAGTTCTGGGGGAGCGATTACGAATGGATGTGAATAAAAAGTTGGGCCCTTTTTAAAGAGGTGGGTATACTTTGCTCCTTTGATAGCGCGGCTATTTACCCTATTCAAATAACACTTTTATATCTTTACCGCGTACAATATTGATTTGGTTCCTATCTTAGAGCGAAGCCTATAAACCTTCCGTACTGGTTACCCAGCATTCAAAGCACAAGTTTAGTTTCATTGAACCGACTGGTTGATTTACGCAATCGTTATATGTATTCATAATGATAATAATTACTGCTCATTAAATTATTTCCGATCAAATTATGATCAATAATAATCAGCGCTGCGAGCCGCATTACGTGTCCTTAGCCTACTTTTAATGGGGTACTTTTTAACTCGATTATTTTTAGCGTATCATTTCCCTACTCCAAGTTTATTATTATACTACGCCTTTGATCTCTAATTTATATTGGTACGTTAATGTAAATTAGGGATTCGAGTTCTTTGATTTGTATCGTAAAAGTTGAGATCCTTTATTATCAGTTACCTACAGGTAATAGGCAGATCTCGGAACATCGGGATGTAAGCCCGCGGCGGTACACCTACCTAGCCAACCCAATTTGTTTAGCTAAGCCTTAACTTTAATAATAAATATCGGATATTTACTCGCGTGGAGTTATTTTCTTGTAATCAGTTTCAAAAATGACATTCTTATAAACAAACTATTCCCAAAAAATCATAATCCTAGGACTTTTGGCCAAGGCTCTGCTTGGATTGTCAGCATTATTGATTTAGGTATACATTAGAGGTATAGAAACATTTTTATATTTATGTAATCTAAGATACTCGTAGATTATGTAAAATAGATGCCAACCGCGCATGTGTGCTGCAACAAACAAACAAACACATTTGTACTAATTGCCTTATTGTCCTGAAAAAACAGCGCAGATTTTTTTGTCAGTGTTAAATTTCAGTTTTGTGTTAAATTTAATTATTGAAAATCCAAAACGACCTCTTTATATTCTGTTCTAATAAAGTTGTTCAGGTTTATGTCGTCAAGTGATTCATAAAAGGTATCGCTGGACGATCCTGTGGTCTGTCCCAGGTTCCATTAGCTACACGTTTTGCAAGGGAACCGTTTCATTAACAATTCAATCGGCAATTAATAATGCAATTAACCCGGAGGTCCTGAAGCCGGTCCAACACATGAGATTGCTTGTTTGATTGAATTTAAATCGTACGATTGAGTCAAGCATCAGTGGAATTTAGTTACTTATCTAAATAAGTTTTCTGTCAGTCGGTCTTTTGTCGAATTCCCTCATATAATGGTCGCTGACGGAATAGAATAGAATAGAATCATTTATTAACAAAGATGTTACACATTAACACTGGTGCTTCGCACTCGCTACTGGATGATAAAGTCCGGAGCTAAAAATAACCTGTTTACCCGGTAAGACTGACCATATCTGAACTTCAATAGGCGATACCCAAGTGACTATCTCCCGCCCCCCCCCACACCCCCCCGACCCTCTGTTCGCCGTCAAAAGGCCGCTGACGGCGCCTCGGCGTCATGACGGCTGACGGGCCGACGCGCGCGCTCCGTAAACAGTTTATGCAAAACGACGAATTGAATAAAGGGAAGGATCTATCGCGGGTCGCTGCCGATGCCTCTGGGCACACCTTACACCGATATACAATCGTACAACCGTTTAGCAAATGCTTTGTTTCTCGTCCATCTGCTGGGCAAAGGTCTTTCTCAAATCTTTCTAACCTTCACTATAAAGCTCTCCCCCGTGTATTTTTTTTCTATTATTTTAGGTAGGGAATGTTGTTCCATTTATTTAATTATTTTTAGTGTTATTACGATGTAACTTATTTAATTTCCTTTATAATTTTTCTAGTTTTGTTCATTTTGTATTGTTTCATATTTGACGTTCATAGTGCGAAATGTATTATTAAAAAACTAGTGATCAAGAATATGCCCAAATGAATAAAAAAAAAGGTAGTCCCAGAAAAGAAAATAAAGAAAAAAAAACGATTTATTCGTCTCATATGCGCAAAGCCTCTTAAATACGAGTACGAACGAACTTATCTTTACGCCTTGAAATAAGATTCGGAAATTTAGTGTCCATAATTAGCAAACTCTTTGTAAAACAGTTCAGACTACATTTACGTACTTTATTTGCCAAAGTACCTACCAATTTTCAGTACCTATCTCATATATCTCTGTCATGCTATTGACTAATACGCTTTAGTCTCACTCCAACGTTAGTGCATAGTGGTTGCTAACTGATAAATCATTCATTACCATCCAAAATATACTTTGTTGTTTGGTTACAGTTCGGTGTAACGGGCGGCTGCTGACTCAAAGGCAAATGTGATGCGATAACGTTGCGATATCGTTATACACACGTACCGTTATTCAACTAGTTCGATACAGTTATAGGTAGGTATAACGCCCCGTTATTCAACTAGCTCGCTAGCGAGGCGGGGGGGGGGGGGGGACCCGTCACCGGGTTATCGGATGAGCAAGGGACGAATATCAATCATATTTAGTGTTATGTTAACGGTTTATGCAGCAAATTTTCGCTAAAAGAAGACAGGAGCTACAAGACTTTTAAAAGGATTTGATATAAATTTAACTTTAGTGCGCTAACATTATATTAACAACTTTTTTGGTCGTTCAAAAGCATATTTTTTTTTATTTATCCATTCTACACTTTATTAAAAAACGGTTACAATTATTGTTTTTGTGCTTTAAAAACTCACGTAGGGTTTGTGTGGACACTCACACTCGTCAGAACCTAATTGGTTCTTTCACAAATTACACGAGCACTCAAACAGGGTAAGTATTAGGTAGGTAGTAAGCAATATTATATAAACAACAAAAAGTATGAATTGAAACAGATCAATTAACCAAATAAACAGCTGGTTTATATATCCAATGATGCGTCATGCTCATAAACCCCTCTTCCAATTTCGACTTAGATTTTTACATAAGAAGGTCTCAACCCTATTTTATTCCTATTACTTTCTCAAAGCTACCCCTAATTGAAAACAAGTTAGTTTGAACAGATTCCCTGCGTGGCATCGCCGCGGTGCGATCTGTTGAATTCGTCGAGTAATCGTCTTAATTGGAAGCGCCATTCACTCGTTTTTGCGACGCAACCCCAGCGACACCCGTGCTACCGTTTACACAGAACATCTGAAACTAAGAAATCGGTTAATTTTTATATTAACTCTGGCGGAAATAAAAATTGCTTTTTCCAGCTTGGCGGACATCAAAGTTTACATAATAAAAGCTTTAGGCCCTCTGATATCAGCTAGCGCTTGTAATGTAGCGCGGCTTCTGAGCATGTGCGTAGCAATTCGTTGCATGTGTGTAGAAATTAGTAGCATGTCCGTAGCAATTCGTAGCACGAGCCTATGCTTCGTAGTGCGAGCGTAGCGGTTCCAACATAATGAATAGCAGTTCTTAGGCCTTTCTGTTTAAAATACTCGAAAATTACGCTTTATTGGTATATTATCAAAGAGTTCTGTTTCCAATTCCTTAATTTTATGCCAATAAGATACAATAATAGAACACTAGGAAAAGTAAAAAAAAAAAACAAAGTCACTATTATATTAAAAAATAGGTAGGTCATGTGATAATTTATTAGTTAATTTTACCCTTACATCACATTAATTTTACTCTTACCGATTTTCGTAAGTCTGTGAGGTGGAAAGCAAATGTTGTTTTTACTACTATTATTGTAGTCACGGGTGTCATATTTCAAATAACATTACATTCTGAAAGATATATTAAAAAGCAAGCATTGGACCATTCATTGTAACTTAATATTATAAT
The DNA here is from genome assembly GCA_947579855.1 of Anticlea derivata. Taxonomy (NCBI): domain Eukaryota; kingdom Metazoa; phylum Arthropoda; class Insecta; order Lepidoptera; family Geometridae; genus Anticlea; species Anticlea derivata. The sequence continues at coordinate 13,883,994 of OX388262.1, read as the reverse complement.
GGAATTTTATTGTTTTGTTTTAATCACTTTAAGTTCACACTGTTTGTGGTAAAACTCACAACTTAAGTTGGTGCGAATGAGACAAATCGCATTTTAATTCGTAGTTAGTTATTCAAGCTGCAAACTGCGAGGAGCGGGAACTTAACAAAGTGCAATGTTCTTTAACTAGCTCAACAGTTTTCTTTGTATAATGTAAAATAGACAAGTTTTAATTTGATTGAATAAATAAATATTTAATTAATAAGTAACTAATGAGTTTCTATTTGGTCTTGTAAACTAATTGTGTAGAGCTTATTTGTGAGTTGTTTAAGAATAAAGTTATTGTAAAGCTTAAGGGACATATGAATTCCGGAATGAACTTTGACTTTTCGCCGCAATCTCATGCCCGAAGTCAATATGTTATTCGACGCGGATTTTTACATAAGAAGGTCTCAACCCTATTTTATTCCTATTACTTTCTCAAAGCTACCCCTAATTGAAAACAAGTTAGTTTGAACAGATTCCCTGCGTGGCATCGCCGCGGTGCGATCTGTTGAATTCGTCGAGTAATCGTCTTAATTGGAAGCGCCATTCACTCGTTTTTGCGACGCAACCCCAGCGACACCCGTGCTACCGTTTACACAGAACATCTAAAACTAAGAAATCGGTTAATTTTTATATTAACTCTGGCGGAAATAAAAATTGCTTTTTCCAGCTTGGCGGACATCAAAGTTTACATAATAAAAGCTTTAGGCCCTCTGATATCAGCTAGCGCTTGTAATGTAGCGCGGCTTCTGAGCATGTGCGTAGCAATTCGTTGCATGTGTGTAGAAATTCGTAGCATGTCCGTAGCAATTCGTAGCACGAGCCTATGCTTCGTAGTGCGAGCGTAGCGGTTCCAACATAATGAATAGCAGTTCTTAGGCCTTTCTGTTTAAAATACTCGAAAATTACGCTTTATTGGTATATTATCAAAGAGTTCTGTTTCCAATTCCTTAATTTTATGCCAATAAGATACAATAATAGAACACTAGGAAAAGTAAAAAAAAAAAACAAAGTCACTATTATATTAAAAAATAGGTAGGTCATGTGATAATTTATTAGTTAATTTTACCCTTACATCACATTAATTTTACTCTTACCGATTTTCGTAAGTCTGTGAGGTGGAAAGCAAATGTTGTTTTTACTACTATTATTGTAGTCACGGGTGTCATATTTCAAATAACATTACATTCTGAAAGATATATTAAAAAGCAAGCATTGGACCATTCATTGTAACTTAATATTATAATGGAATTTTATTGTTTTGTTTTAATCACTTTAAGTTCACACTGTTTGTGGTAAAACTCACAACTTAAGTTGGTGCGAATGAGACAAATCGCATTTTAATTCGTAGTTAGTTATTCAAGCTGCAAACTGCGAGGAGCGGGAACTTAACAAAGTGCAATGTTCTTTAATTAGCTCAACAGTTTTCTTTGTATAATGTAAAATAGACAAGTTTTAATTTGATTGAATAAATAAATATTTAATTAATAAGTAACTAATGAGTTTCTATTTGGTCTTATAAACTAATTGTGTAGAGCTTATTTGTGAGTTGTTTAAGAATAAAGTTATTGTAAAGCTTAAGGGACATATGAATTCCGGAATGAACTTTGTCTTTTCGCCGCAATCTCATGCCCGAAGTCAATATGTTATTCGACGCGCTAGTCCTACAAGCCGACGAAGCCCCTGCGCTGCCCCGTCCCCCGTGTTACCCTGTCCCCCGTGTTACCCTGTCCCCCGTGTTACCCTGTCCCCGGCGTCATGTCCCGCCGCGAGCAATTAGCATTTAGATTAAACAAATAAACGGCATCGCGGCGTGACCTGCAAGCAGTATCCGCTTTATTTATTATCTAATTATTTTATTTATTGCATTCCGCCGGCTCCAGCGGACGCGTTATGATTTATTACGCAAGTTACCACTTTGTTTGCATTTCATTTTGGATTGTGAAACGTCGCAAAATGTCCTGAATATCCTGGTCAGAGATCGATCCGATAATGGAGTGCGTGGTACTACGTCAGTTCCCTGTACCAGACTAGAAAGAGCACAAACTCAGGATTATTCTTCAGACTTCATTGAATTAAAATTATATTGGCCTTGACCTAATCATTTATTTTTCTTTTCTATTTTGTGTTATTTAATATCTTAATTTGTAATTTTAAAATTGTTAATGTAATATTACGTTATGAATAATAATTAGTGTAATTGGTGGAGCCGTGCTAATAATAATAATAATAAATAAATACATTTCTTAATTAATTTAAGTGAACTGTCTGAAACCAATTGTAGATGTAGATATTATAAAGCATGTACATAATCTTATTTAATAACCTTTCATTTCGCTAATCTTTGAAATTGTTTATCAAGAGTTCAGTGATTGCTCGTTAATTTATAATAGAAATGAAGTTCAAAGTTTCTAGTCCACTGTACGAGTATCACCTCTGTGTCATCAGACAGAAAAAAATGTTATCTCTGAAGTTTAACGCAGCGGGTGACGGTCGACTGTCCACTTTGACTTCCACTCGAGTTCTTTGAAAGTTCAGATGGCATTCACCTTAGGTTCTTGTCGGTTGCGTCGTTGACCACTGACCAGGTATGGTGGCCTTGAAAAGAGCCAATAACCGTTGGTGAAAGAAGCCGTGTGCTGAAGAGAGAGTTTCGTGTAGGCTTTTTTCGTGCACTGCACGTGTTCGTGCTCAATTTTAATGTGGATTGGAATCTGGGACATTCTGTTTTCATGATTTCAAGATTTTTCGTTAACCGTTTAGGACCATTTTATTTCCCAAATAGTAATTCCACTGGAATGGGATGGGTACATAATTTTCACAAAACATAGTTTCAAAAATTATACCACTAGTGTACGACTCAAACTCTTTGATCCTTTGAATCTTATGGCGGGGTTTCACTGCCAGTGATTTCAAATTAGCCTATGATTTTATGAATTATTTAATACACGTATGTAAAAAAGCGCAATGCATTAGTGAGTGGCGGCTCATAAATCACTGAATTATACGGTAAGCCCGGTGTGTCGGTGTCCTCTAATACTTTGATTCATGTTACAACGACAAAGACCGCAGTTACATTTCAGCTTCGATATAAAACCATTACAAAGATGTTGGTTCAATGACAATCAAGTTAAAGTTAAACCAATTTTTATGAAAAAAGGTGGTATTCGGCTACTTGTGTCCGAAGACCACGCAAACAAAGTCGTAGGTAAAAATATAGTACGAAATAAATAATTTACCCTAAACATCTAAGTGACGATACGATACGAGATCTCTTTAGGATTATAAATGGTCTCTGCACACGCGCCTGACAACACAGGAAACGAAACGAGACTGCATGTGAATAATAAAGCGACTCGCAGAAGAAACGTTCAAAGGAGACGGCCCGTTTGAGGTCACAAGGAATATCTGCAGGGACATCTCTAATGGGGCCGAGGCGGGCAACAAGCTACAATTAAATGTACAATCAAGAACTCGGATTGTGTTCCTATTTACGTATAACCGTGATTTAGCTGTAGGCGTAATGTCATAATGTCATGTAATGTCATCTCGAACAACCGCCTGCTAACGAATTCTTAAGGTAGACGTATTTATAACGCACCGGCGCGGCGCCAGATTTATCAATTAATTATGTTGTAATGAGACTCAGGCCTCCATAGTTTGGTTTACAATATCATACTTTCACAAAACTCTTGCCCGTTTCCAATAGAGGCGGGCTCGCTGAGGTAGGCAAATATTTCCACATGCTATTATATTTTAAAACCCTATCAAACTTTTCTTGAATTTTCACCTCTCCAAAACACGATAGTTTAATGACCACGGACGGACGGACGCACTAGTACATTTGTTAGTGGACAAAATATACGATGGTGTGAACGGAGCGCGACCGCCGCCGTCGCTCTCAGCGTGCTCGGAAACCAAATGCATTTCGGTATGTTGGAAAGTGTATTCAAATATTAACTTATATGATAGACTACTATTTTTCTTTCCTTTCTACATACAATTTTTTTTATTTTATTCTTTAGGGTTCCGTACCACAACAAGAAAAAATGGAACCTGTATGGCGTCGTCGGCGTCGGTGTCGTACCGGGCGACTTCCTGTCTGAGACGTCAAACTGACTCTTAACGATTTCGAATAATTTACGGATCGGAACTTTAGTGGTCTTTATTAAAATTAGATTAATTTCAAAACCCGTGTGGAGTTTTTAAGAGATAAGACTTATATATATGCGTTCAATATCATACTGTAAACAGCGCGAGTGACCGCAAAATACAATTTGTTCCTTCGTATTGTTGGGATCTCGATTTTCCGATTTGACTCGCACTTGAACATTTTTATTTGAAAGTGCCTACGAGAGACCTACCTGCTTATCGTGTGCCTGTTTTACTTTTTCGTCTACCTGTCAGATCTATAGCTTCTGGTGATGAAAGTGTTTCTTTTTTCGATTCGATTCTCGGAATTCTAGTTGGTAGCTACCCTACTTGAGTTCTGATAGAGAATTCTGTAGAAGCTCCGAATATATTATGTATTTGCATCTCGGAAAATGTCCAGTAACTTTTACTGCAGCCAGTGCCGGGGGCAAGACGGGGGTGACGGCGGGGCGGGGGTGCAGTAAGGGGGTCAAGCGGGTTACGTCGTGAGTGCAGATAAATTCAGCTCAATTTATCCCCCATACAATCTTTAATGCTACGTCAGCATGTCTCCCATGTGCACGTATCCCTACTATCTATTTGGTAAATAAAATCTTTCCCAAGCCTTAGCCTTGCTTGGAATAAATAAAGAAAATTTTTACCTTGTTAGGTTCTTCATCAATTTAGAACAATTCCGTACATCGATGCTAAAAGTATTTTTGGCACTTTGTAAAATTTACTTCAAATCGCACGAAAGGCACGAAACGAGCCTTTAAAGGCTAAAGTGCGGCCTTTCACTACACTGATTCTTTCACCGACGGTCATAGCTCCTTTTCAGAGCCACCATACCTTAACCTGTTCACTGACCTCAAGTCAAAAGTCAAAAGGCATTTATTTCAATAAAATCACTAGGATCACCTAATGCAGGATGACCAAGAAAGAATCAGTAAAGCGACAAGCAAGCAAGCACTAGGACCACTTTGAAACTTCTTAGAAACCAGGTGAAGCTGTTCCTCGCGACCAAGACAGAAGAATCAGGCATCAACCTGGTCGTGACTTAATACAGGATGACCAAGAAGGAATCAGTGACGCGATAAGCAAGCAAAGAACGGCCAGGTACTTTATTAAATCCGGTCCTAAGGTGGTCCCGCCGCTGGCTGTGCTCTTGCTAAGCCGTGTCGGGCGGCTCGTGCTTCTGTTTAATTTAGCACGAGTCCCGCGCGGGATCAGCGGCTAAGTGATTGCGTGATAATGCTATAATTGATCGCTGTCGGTTTGAATACGTTATGGTTGTTGTGAGCGAGAAGGCTGAATCCTGTTAATGAGCGGGCTACGTTCTGAGTTTAGATCTAATGCGTGAATGTTTCGAAGTCTGTTTATTATTCATTAACTCTGTACTTACTTAACGCAATTAAAGCGTCTTATAATAGCTAAGACTAGTAAGTCCTTGACTAGTCGCTCCTGTCAGGCTCGTTGTGAGGGGAATTTTGAGGGAAAAACTTATTCGATTTTACAGCTATTGCTATGAAAGAATCCGGTTATCAAATCAAATCAAAAGGTGTTTATTTCAATAAAATCACTAGGATCACTTTGAAACGTCTTATAAACTAGGTGAAGCTACGCCTGTTCCTCGCGACCAAGCCTACAAGAATCAGGTATGAGCACTGCGCTCTCAAACGGGCTCTCTATGCTAGCTACTGAATAACAGAACCAATATTTATTATTTACAAACAAAACAATATACATGCTTCCCACTATTATGTTGGTTAGATAATATGCAATCATCGATCTTTTTATAACAAGGCATAGTCAGAGTTCGCGAGCTACAACTATTATATATTTTATCTTCTTAGGTACTCCGGCAGCGAGCAGCCTGATAGCGAAACCCTTCAATTGCCTACAAGTTCTAGTTATTCGCAAACAAGCCAGGGCGTCTCGCAACTGATACTCACCAACATATTAATTATCCAAGCAAACAAAGTATGCTAGTGTTGGGTTTCCCCGGTTCCCATGCCTCGCAGGCAACCATCTCAAGCTCGCTGAGGGGACAAAGATATGGTTCAGTTTTGAATTGTTGTGTAAATTTAAATAAATATTCCGGACATATCACGGTCAACTGATCCAAATCTAGGCATAGCCTGTACTATACCAGATACCAGACCAGACCACCAGAGGGTACCAGAGACTGATATACATAATAGATATATATTTCTGTTGTGTTTATAATAGATATGTGTAGCGGCATTATGCTGAGACCATGCCTGTTTTGGCTCACACACACGCGAGACTAATTAGCACTTAAATATTGTAAATGACATAGATACCTACTTATGTGTTGTTGTTTGTACTGTATGTTATCTGTGTTATGTCTACCTATCTCCCTATCGTTAACCTTTATTCTATTGTTTTTTGTGTCTTCTGTCTGTGTTTGTCAAAATAAATTTATTTCATTTATTTATTTCATTCCATTTCATTTCATTTATTGGTACCTAGTTCTCAGGCATAATCTATCAGTAAGAGCATACCTGTATCGTGGCGCAACTTGGTTCCAACGGAAGATCAGCGTTGTGTTACTTTTTAGGTAACACAACAACATGCTGAGTTGGATGCCAGTTTGTGGCATATGAGTAGGTATTTTATAGTTAGTTTCAATTTTGTTGTTTTTGGTAATCGATGTTATGCTGATACCTACCTTTGTATGTTACAAATAAAATTGTTTTCTTGCTTTCTTTCATACTTGCCATTCAATACAGATGAGTTTGGATGTCACCTTCCCAATTGATTAGACACAAGCGCTTCTGTATACAGAATAACCGCAAAACTTATCCGATTTAGGATCGTAGAATATATAAGAATGACTGTAGATACAACTGAGACATCTCAGCTTGTGAGCTGCGACTCAATCAAACCGCGATTTCTCTGCGGGTCGTCTTGTTGACTCGGCACGCACGCATAACCACTAGATCTGTTCTCCAGAGCAACAATTAAAAAAAAAATAATCCTTCTAAATCCAGGACATAATTATGTCTACTAAAACTCATCAAGTTATGTGAGTAAATGAAGTTAAGAAGTTTGAAAATACCGGGAAGTTTCAGAAATGTTCGCTAAATTTTGCGCGGGAACTTTCTATGAAAATCATATTTTAAATACAGTAGAAAAAGTAAGTACGAAGTATCAACAGGTACGTAGCGTTTGCCAAATTCATGTTACACTCATTGCTTCTGAAAATGTTATAAGACTATCCACTGTAAACTTGAATTTAATGTTAGTTTATGTTATAACGTGGACGTTGAAGTCGGTGGAAAAGGCTCAAGACCGTTCGTCATGGTAATTCTTTGGGTCCCTATGTCCTGCAGTGGACTTCTACAGGCCTATGATGATGATATAATAAATGCAAAAGTTGTGCATGATTTATGTTTCTCAATTAAGCGCTGTAACGGCAGAACTGATGGTGAAACTACATAATATACTGGGGATAGGTACATTTTTTTTTAATTGATAATGGTAAAGCTTTTGGCCACCAACTCATTTTTGCAAGTGAGATGTGGCCTAAGATGGAGCACGCTTTCCCAGAGTGAACTTATTGACCCTAGATTTGAAGACTCTTAGATTGTACTCTTTCGGGAAAACCGACATATAGTTCGTCATCTGCAATAGCGCTTAATACTTTAATTTTGAGAGGAGGTCGGGCACAACGAGATTTTCTCGTTCTGAATTCGGGCAGCCCGCCTGGGGAGGTACCTCCGCCTTACAGAAGATCGCAGCCAAATAACATTATTTGTTTCAAATAGCGTTGTGTTCCAGTGGTGAGTAGGGTTGCCAGAGCTCTTTAGGGGGGAAGGGGGTTCGGGGTCGGCAACGCGTGCGTGATGCCTCTGGTATTGCAAGCGCTCATAGGCTACGGTAACCGCTTACCATCAGGTGGGCCATAAGCATGTTTGCCACCTCTGTTGTATAAAAAAAAAAAAAAAAAAAAATGGGTAAAGTAAGCGTAGCCGCGGGTAGTACTAGTCGTGATCTATATTTCAAAACTAAGTCCAAGCCTATTTCTAACCTAATAGATGTAAATAATATATGTGGTATTATTTGAAAGGTCAGAAATAGGCTCTGCCGCCAACTCTCTGCGCCGTTCACGGAGCTTTCAAAGCTCGCTCGCTCGGCGCAGCCACTGGGTGCTCGCCCTACAATAAATTACGCAAACAATTACGCACACCTTGTTATCGATATCTTGTCGTGTTCATCGCCAAATATTGTTCCGCGTACGAACGCCGCCGCCGCCCGCAGTACATTACGTATGGGAACGAAATCATCTGGCGAAGCTCATTGTAAACTTTACAACATTAACTACGCTCCCGAAAGTAATCGAGAAATTAAATTAGCTCTTATTACGTTCTGATAAGGGAGGGGGCAGAAATTTTGATATTACGCGCCTACATTGAAAATTCTTAAGTAAAGTTTCTTAGCTAATATTTGTGGTACATTTTCAGGGAATACGTTTAATACAATCATAACATTAAATGTTGTTATGAAGTTTGTTCTGGAGAATTCGAGCGTGAGTCCCGCGGGGCGGGCGGGCCGGGGCGGGCGGGGCAGGGGGGTGCATTAGTCCGCATTGTCACCACATTTTCTACATACACAATTAAGAGTACTTGCTGCGGGAAGGGCTTTACGAGTTTTGTTTGCGCGGAGTTTTCGCAGTTTTCGAGAAATCTCGGAGCTTCTTATCCGTGTTCGCGAAGTGGCATTACGACGGCACTCGGCGGCATTACGCGGGTTCGAGGTGGCTCCGCTTGTAACTGTGGCATTACAGGCCGTTATTCGCACAACAACTTCACAAATCTACAAATCCTTTTCTTGCTTACATTTAAGGTACTTATTGAGAAAGGTATGCTTAGATTGCTTGGTCATGGAGAGAGGAATAACGAAAGATGATTGAAGAAACAGATGTATAAGGATAGTGTGAGCAGGTCAGTTGGAAGGGGAAGAGCTCGGACTCGGTAACCGAATCAGTGACGTTTTGTAAAAGGCCAGGTCAAGAGTTAACCGACGAGCATGCATGAGGAATGTGATGAAAGTAAATGAAACAAAAGCGGTTTGTCAGGATCGTAGGGAGTGGAAATTTGTGGTCTCTGCCTATCCCTCTAGGATCAGGCGTCATTTTATGTTTGTATTTAGGATTAGCATTTTATGTTTGATACATTTATTAATATTTTTAGTATACATGAAATCAATAATTTATTTATCATTACATTCAGCCAGCAAACAAGGATAGATTACCTACTGTGTTTCTAAGGCCTTTCTATTAGGTGAAAATTTGTATTCCCCCGGCGCACAGCTATAAAATATGGGGTCAATATGTGTCCCTTTTATAAAAAATAAATAAATATGATGGAGCCGCAATGTCTCGCGCGGCCAATAATAATAAAACGTGTCAGTGTCAATAAGCACACGGCTACGGCTCAGGGCTACCGAGCTCTCGTTTGCTCAAACAAATTGTACGGAAACGGGAAAATGTCATTCATCTGAAATCACATGTGTCCACTTAGGCTCGTATTCAGAGACAAGACTCAAGAATTGATCTGTACTTAAATCTCGATTTGAGGCGAGATTCTAATTCTTGAACAGTATTTAAGTATAGATTCAATGATCACAGTTCACCGGAGTAAATGCTTATTCTGAAACGTCAATCAGACGAAATCGGTGCTTGAGTTTAGATTTGATTAGACATTAATCAAATGACATTTTCATTCCGTTACACGTACTTTGATGCAAATTTATACTTCACTTTATAGTTCTGTTCTATTTCCACCTTGGCTGTTTGAATTTCTGCGTAAAACGGATCGAAAATTACCTATAAATAAATCAAAATGTAAACGAGAACATTTGAGTACAGATTTGAGACTCGATTCAGCTGAGAGTAGTTTAAGTACAGTTCTTGAATAAAAGCTATGTTTGAGAAGAGATTCAATACTTAAATAGAGTTCAGCTGATCTGTGATTAAATCTATGCCTGAGTCGTGTCTCTGAATACGAGCCTTAGACGTATGTCTTATAGATTCAGAGTAAATAGTAGATCCAGAGATTGATAAGCAAAATGACGATAAGACGTAAAACGATACTCAGACCGGCACTGGACGTCGAATCAATTGACCTTCACGCGTGGTATGACATTTGTAAGCCCTCTAAAAGATTATCATTTAAGTCCAGAATGTTTTTGAGAAAACAAAATATAATTGGTAACCCTATATCGCACGTTGTCCCTTGCAATATTTTCTCGCGACGGAGATGCGTGGCTGCTGCGTGTCTGCTGCGTATCGGCTTCGTGACGCGTGCGTGACGGCCGCAGTGCGAGGTCTGGACACTGCCCAATCTGAGTTATTTACGGCGACGCGCTGAAATATCTTTTACGAGCTGCGAAAATAATGTCCATGGGCCATAAATAAACTATATCATAGGTATATTCCAGTTTAATTTTCTCCTCCGGTATGTTGGGTGTTTCATTACGCTTTATCGCTACACTATTTTTTAACACTATTTACATAAAAAGCTATTTTACGTTTGAGTGAAATAGGAACATACTGAACTGAAGGATCCTTCTAGTGATATCATTTAAGTAAAGTAAGTTCGTATGAGCTATAGTGACTGTGGCCAACTCTGGTGCAGGAGTTTTAAGGCCGCCCGAAGGCCTCCGCCGTGACTTAGCGGTCAGAAAGACTTAGACTCAAGCAAAATATATTTTGGTTATCATGTTGGATTTTACTATGTTTCACGACCAACAAGGAAACCCATGAGTACCTGGAAGTCCCTACAGTAGACGAGGAAATAAAACTCAGAGGAGAGAGCTACTTGGGCAGCCTCAAAAGCCACGCCAACCCACTCGCAAGAGCTTTGGTTGAGAAATCAACAACCACGAAAAGGTTAAAGAGGAGTCACATCCTGGACAACCTGCAAAAATGAGGGAAGAAGGAATGATGAGTCTGGATCCCAAACGCCACTAAACAAGCAACTCATCCGCCTATAGTCCACCAAATGATTGCGGATAAAAGAAAAGAACAAAAAAAATAAAAAACATGTTGGATTCGTAATCCAGAAAACAGAGTAGTGTGCACCAACGATAAACTTACAAACAGAATAAAAACCCCTAAGTATAATACCATACGTCCGGACAGTCCGGTCGTTGTAAGTTTCACTAAGTCCGGCATTAAACATTAGTTAGTTAAGCGGCTTACGCGACGCGCGCGGCTTACGCGCTAATCCGCGCGTTCGCACTGCCGCGGGAAAACGCCGCGTCCGCGCGCGCCAGTGTGCACTGCGCTGGGGCGTTGTACACGAGCGAATTTACGCATGTTGCGAGAAATTTCCGAACTCTGCGTGTGCTGGGTTCACGCGGTTCGTTTTGTTGGCGGCCGTTTGTCCGTTGGTCAACATCAAATGCGTAGCCAGCTGTCTGTAAAAAGACTAAAAGCATAAACATTGCAATGTTGCTTTTTTAAATAGGTTTGTTAGGCTTGTGATTAAAGTTTTCCTGTTTCGTAAAGAGTGTTAATTTTCTAGTAGCTTCAAGTCATTATGTCATGTTCCTCGACGCGCAGTCTTCAGCCTTCTCCTTTCACCGACTTCCGCAATTTTCACAAATTAGTCGGTCCATCAGACGGGGGGCTTCCAGCACTGCGTCATCCGGTTCATGGTCGCCATAATTTGGCAACGTTTCTTAAGTTTCACTGCCATACCGCCCGTCTATCCCGACCTCACACGCCGGTCTGCGTCGGCCCGGCGCCGTGCGTCTGCCGGCCCCCGCATACGGCGAGATAATGTGTGTAATGCTCACGCCGCAGTTTACATTAGCTATTGTTCATTTAAAGGATTAACTTCCCCCCCTCCCCTCCCCCCACACCCCCGTGAGGATATGATGATTAAATTATACGATTGTGTTGCTGTTTGTGTTATTATTATGGAGAATATACGGGTTACGGTAATTGGTTAGCCAACGAGTTGGATGAATATGTGTGGAATAAAAGTTTATTTGGTATTTAAAAAAAGTGTATTTTGTTGCATAGCATCTGGCAGTTGGCATTTAGTTACATTTACGGACAGCTGGTCTATATTCTATTGTATTTTATTTTAGACATTTTTGGAAAACTAACAGCTAGGTGGACACATAAGATAATTAATTAAACAAACTATGCAGTACTGATACTACATGTGCACTGATGGCCAATTATAAGTTTCCGCAGATAGCAGATGATGGGTAGGAATATAAAGTAACGATAGACGACAGAAAGCAATACACACACATACACACAGACAAAAGTTAATCAGTACCATTAATAAAGAAGTTGTCATTGAGTAAGCGTTTAAGCTTACTCGTTGTAGTGTTGAATAGGTCGACATCAATGTTAGCTTTAGCCAAGGAGTTAAACGAACCGCTTGCTCTTATCAAAAATGCGTTATACCTGTAATTTGTCCTGACTAGAGGAACATAAAGAACGCTTGGTTTTCTCAATGCAGCCGTAGTAGTGCGCAAACCTAAATGTTCTAGAAGCTCTGGGCAATCAACGTTTCCGTTACAGATATTTAGAAGATACGCCAAGTCTGCTGTTTCTCTCCGCTTAGAGAGGGCAAGGAAGTGAAACTTACGACATGTCGTTAAATCATCATCATCATCATTTCAGTCGTACGACGTCCACTGCTGAACATGGCCTCCCCCACAGACAGAGCGAACTCCTATCATGTGGGGGTATTTGCCCATACTCACCACGCTGGGTATGCGGGTTGGCGAGCGCAGCTAGAGCTATCGTTGTTAAAATGAGGGACGCTGCTGCCCATCTCCTAGCTTTTTTCCCTTAGTCGCCTCTTACGACATCCGCGGATAGGTAGGTATGGAGGGGGCTATTCTTTAGCCGGGGCCACCACGGCAAAAAAATCTCGTTAAATAATCCGGCAAAAAAATGTTAGCTCTATATTCAGCAAGAGCTCATTAAAAAGACATGTAGATAGTTCTATTTTGGTTATAGTCTTGAAATATATACTCGTACTGGGTGGTACTTTATTCAGACAACCTTTCATCATCCTTTATTTATAAGTATTCGAAAAAAAACTCGTATCCTTTATTGTGCGGTCCTGTAAGTTGAAGGGAGTAAAATACCTTAAAATCGATGACATAAAGTGTATCAGTGAACACGGCCCTAAATATTTAACGGAGATGTTAAGTTGGTTTTTATTCGCCGTTATTCCGCCCCAGGAGCTCGTAACCTTTGAAGTAGCGTTCTTTTTATTTTGACCTGTAAATAATAAATATTTAACATACTTACTGCTGCTTTTCAATCTCCTGCTGAGACATCTTGCAAAGATTTAACCCTTCCACAAATAAGAGGAAAGATCGCCCAATCGCTATATTCTCTCTAATTCTCAGGTAATTCCTCTCTGAATATTGACACTAGGCCAAAGCTATATTATTCTGCCAATTTAGGCGATGACCTCGGTGGCGTAGTGGATGGGCGCCTGAGAGGCAAGGGGTGTGACTTCGATTCCTGCTGCGGGACTTTTTCGAATACTTATAATGTTTGCATGATCTGCAAATATTAGTTCCGGATCTGGGTGTTGTGGTACTCGGTAGTTTGGGGTCAGGACTATGTGTGTAACTGCTGGGTGTTACTTATTTATGTACTCGTCTGTATCAGTAGTATTTTTTTTTAATCATGTAATATTTTTCCTTTTTAACCGACTTCAAAAAAGAGGAGGTTCTCAAGTCGGCTGTATTTTTTTAAATCATCTACCTGTCTAATTTTTGTATTTTTTAATCCAAAAGTTTTCGGACAACAGTAACAGATGCTAATACCTCATACCTGAGACTGGCCTCATAAGCTCAGTTGGTAGTAACTTCTGCGCTAGAGGTCGCGGGTTCGATTCCCGCACTGGACAAACATTTGTGACTAACACAGATGTTTGTTCTGTGTCTGGGTGTTAAATATGTATCTATTATGTATATCAGTCTCTGGTACTCTTAGTACAGGCTATGCCTAGTTTGGGATCAGTTTGACCGTGTGAATATGTCCGGAATATTTATTTATTTATTTAATAACATCATAAAACAACTAGTGTCATTGTTACCAACAAGTGAAAGTTATTTTTGCCTTTCCTCCGCCGAATAGATCGGTACACAAATAAGAAGGTTGGCGAGGTTGCGTCGCGTAATTGGTAACAGACACCGGCGCGCGGTGTCGCTGCCGCCAATCTATTGCAATACTACATTTTATTTATCGCTCAGTTTCAAGAAAAAACGATGGTGGAGTGGTGGTAGTTGCCCCGCCTTCCGATCCACAGGTTGTGGATTCAAATCCCAGTCGTGCACCAATGGATTTTCCATTCGGCAAATGTATGTGCGCTATAGGTACTAGTGCTCTCAAACGGGGAAGGAAAACGTCCTGAGGAAACCGGCATGTCCTACCTTAAAAATCGAAGACGTGTGACATGTGCACGAAAGGATCTATAAGAGGCGCACTTTAATCCTTTCGATTCACAGATTATTTCATCGAAGGTCATAGGCCCTTTAGCAGGGCAGGGCATACCTCAACCTGGTCACTAATCTAATACAGCATGTCCAATAAAAATAAATAAGTAAGTTTAATTTATTTTTGCAATAATAATTAGATGAATGTTTTCTGATAATATGTGACATGAATAATTTGAAATCTGTTTTGATGGTTACTAACATAGTTTATAGGTAGATAAATGTACTAACAATTATGGTGAACAACCGAAATAAATAAATTAAATTAAATAAAGAATCAGTGAGACGATAAGCAAGCTCTTAGTAAACATTTTCGGTAAAACATCCCCAAAAATCATGACGGAAGTGACTCCCGTTGAAGTCTTTTGTATGGACATTGACCCTCAGCGCGCCGCGGCACCTACGCGCGCTACGCCGCTGCTACGGATCTACGGGCCGCTACGAATCCTCTACGAGTAAATAAATAAACAAAATAAAATAAAAGGGCATTTATTCACTAAGAATTCCTACATACAGTTATAAAGATACAATACATGATATAATTACAGAAAACCAAGTTTTGGTATGTAGGTAGACAGGTCAAATGGTCGAAGGCTCAGCTACGCTGCTTTTCAGCCTCGCCATAAAATGTCTGCTGTCGTCACAGCAGGTTTGATCCTCGGAAGCCATCAGCCGCTATCAGGCGATGAAGAGAAGGGCACAGATCATTATTATAACCTATGTAGGTAGCTAAGTACGGTATAACATCGAGCTAGCAGCAAATGGCATTCGACAACCCGGATAAAATACATTTGTGTGTACATTATTAAGTATAACGCAGCTAGGCATACTGTTCCACCGATACAGGCTTGCAGAGCAGAAGCGGCAGAAGCCAACCGCTCAGTCAGGTAAAACATCTTTATTCATAGTATAGTATAGCCAAGTATGGACACCAATCCGTTACCATCTAAGTAACAGATAAGTACCCATACCCGACCATTCAACGAATAACCTCCGCCCGGCCTGCCTATACCGGTAGAAATGCATACCTATACTTAGTAAATAAGTAGGGAAATCTCTACTACAACAATAAAATCTGCAAATATACTACAGATATTTAAAAATATGGAAGACCAATGACATAATAGGGGGTAAGTACCTACCACAATCTCATAAAACTTCATAATTTATCATGAAGTAAAAATGCACGTAACACACGGTTGTTATCCTGTTGACTGGCCTCATAGCTCAGTTGGTAGTAACTCTGCCTTCTGCGCTAGAGGTCGCGGGTTCGATTCCCGCACTGGACAAACATTTGTGACTAACACAGATGTTTGTTCTGTGTCTGGGTGGTAAATATATATCTATTATGTATATCAGTCTCTGGTACCCATAGTACAGGTTATGCCTAGTTTGGGATCAGTTGACCGTGTGGATATGTCCGGAATATATATATATTTTTTCTTTTTTTTTTGTTAATAGTGTACACTTTGCTACGTCTACTCGATGGCTAGAATGTCTATTTGGACTGTTCTTTTACAAAGTTTAGACAATTTAGTTAGAGTGTATAGATTCATATGGATTTATAAGTTAACTAGCTTCCACTCCTACAGCTTTGCTCGCGTGGTACCTACGAGAATAAAAAGTAACTTATGTGATATTCCAGACACTAATATATCTCTGTGCCTAATTTTATTCAGATCCGTTCTGCCGTTCTGGCATGATTGAGTAACAAACTTCCATCCAACCAAACTTTCGCATTTTTAATATCAGTAGGATATGAAAATGGATATGAATTATATTTGTTATAGAAAGATAATGATTATTGGCCGATGTAATTTAAAAGGTACGGCGAGAAGGCTCCATGTGGCGTTCCGTTCACCAGTGGACGTTTTTGAGGTAATGATGAAACAATATAATGAATTAAATGATGATTGTTTAACTGACTTTTTTTATTTGTTCTGTTTATGTTTTCCAAATAAATAAATGATGAAGCCATATTTTATTTTATGTTAGAGGTGTGCATTGGAAAATCTAGACGTATCAATGAAATTAGCACAAAGCTTAATAGCTTTTGTAGAAAATAGCACCAGGTCCCGTCTCGGTCCCGGGCCGGAGTCAGACTCGTAAATCGGACGCGACTTAACAGTCGCATAAATACTGCAGAAGGATAATTCACTATTTAATTGCGCGCCATCTATTAGCCAAGACGCTGCCCAGATGGAAATACTTAAAGTAATTTTGGTTGTTATCGTTCTTTCTCATTTCTACTAAAGTAGGCGTTTTTGACAAAAATGTTTGTAGTGTTGTATGCCTTTTCTTATCTCCTTTAAATAATTTCGGCAGATATTTTGACTACCTGACTTATGAACGCTTAGTCCTTCTTTATCCTTTGACGCTACATAATAAATTGTTAGATATAATTTCAGGTAGGATTTTCTCCAAATTAAATATTATCCAAATATTACTGAAAGCTGATGAAATCAAACTGATTTCACTTGAATCAACGAAGCGCTCTATTTCTCGGCCAGATAAGCACCATATATCTATGAGGATATCACCAAACGAGTTCCTGGTTATCTAGCTAAGTGGCTTCAAGATGACCAGGAATTCGTTAGCCCTAAAATTGAACTAACCCACAACGCTGACGAACCGTGCTGTAAGAATGCCAATAAAAGCCACTGGGTACACTGTTCATTTCCTCTAAGCCCCTCCTTTGTCACAGACTCAAGTCCCGACATTCGATTTAAGAACACGCTCTAAGACCACTTGAATGTCACGAAACGGCTCTATATATCACAAAGTAATATTTCTGGGGGGGCGTGAGCTGAGGGGTGGGGGTGGCTGACACCGCTAGTATATTACCCACATTCCCACGTATATGAGACGTTTAATTCAGCTAATGGAGCTATGAGCGGGACGCTAAGAGATGTTCATTTATTGTTGTCGGTGGGAGGTATTCAATTGTCGTTCGATATTGCCATACGACATTGTATCGTAGAACTTGCTCATCTTCAAAACATCTTTCCACGAATTCAAAGGTACGTCACACAATACCGTCAAAGGATAGAACTCAAAGTCACACAGCTTATGACTTTGAGTTCGAGTAAGGAAAATTAATTACTGAATATACCAATGAATTATCATAACTTAAGAGGATACAAAAATCAAAATAAATTGTCGAGTGGGCGGAGTGAAGAAAGTGACAGCGCTATGTACTATAATTGAATGCAGAAAGAGATAGCAAGCGTTAGAAGGCGCTCGAAAGTAATCGACGTAAGCGAAATATAAAAAAATATCGATTATCTTAAAAACCATCTATTTTTTTAAAAAAGTTTATTGGATTTAGGTACCCAATGCTATTGTCTAACACAATATTTAAAAAAAAACTCTAAAAAAGTCTCAGAGTATTTTTGAAAAAATTGTTGCAAAGGACCCAACTTTAAAAAAAAAATCTATCGAGAAAAGTTTTACCAATCGCGTTTCTGTCTTGGATTTACGTAAATAAAATGCTCAAGTTATCTTTGTCATAAAAATCAAAACTGTGCGTTTTGCGGTCATTGAGAAAAAACAATTCAAAAATCATAAAATAATTAAACCCTCACCTTAAATAAATAATTTCCATTCCGCTTTCAAAACTTATACCAACCAGCCATTTTGGCCCACTTAAAAAAAAACTTTTTGGTTTGAGTATAGTAATATTTAAATGAGACTAAATAAAGCGAGTGCTTTAACAATAGGTCCGTGCGCTAACACGACGCGCGAGTGATGTATATGGATGACGCCCCGTGACTTGAGTGACTGTCCCGCCACTTTTACTGCTTGCGTTTTGAGGTTAACCCCTAACATTTGTTTAGTGTACAGGAAAACGTAGGAAAGCTACTAACTAGAATGTTGGGACAAAAGAGTTAATTTCAGGATATTTGACTCTCAAGACCCTTTAAAATTTAGAAAGAAAGAAAAACTATTTATATCTCCCACGGCACACAACAAGCACAGGTTGACAACACACTTTTCCTAACTAGGTAGGTACCAAGTCAACTTCATAAAAGTTGGTGGCAAACGCTGAAGACATAATTTCTCTTATTGCTAAGCGACTGTGAATGCGACTGGCTGAAAGGTTACCATAATAAGCATGAATACGCTAATATGGAAACGTCATTATTGGTTAACAAACATTTGTGTGATAAACACAGATGTTTGTTCTGTGTCTGGGTGTTAAATATTTATCTATTATGTATATCAGTCTCTGGTACCCTAAGTACAGGCTATGCCTAGTTTGGGATCAGTTGACCGTGTGAATAATTATGTCCGTAATATTAAAACCATCCAAATAGCAAGTGTATCAGACTTTACCAACAAGAATTATTTCAATGTCATAGAACGAAGCGGCATGGTGTTCGCAGTGCAGGTGCAAGTACCAACTCGTATACGCGAAGGTGATATCCTAAAAGGGAGCATAAAGAGGTCGCCGGGGCAAGTGGAGGGGCGAGGCAGGTCGCCATAGAGTTACTACCTGAACAAAAGCTCCAAGTTTAAACTTTCATCTGTGTAAATCTGTGTACGAAGTTTCATAACATACTCTCTTAAAACAGCCCTAGATCAAAATATAGGTACTTGTAATTCACAACACCAGGTGGGAACGTCCCAGAGGCACTGGCTGCAGTGCCCACTGAATGCTGATGCGTTGAATCAGCTAGTAAGAGTTATGAGAAGGACTTCGAGTCACGCGTTGCGTCGATTCACCCGGAAACAATTTTGTAAACGCGGCGGGCCCGTATTCCCACGGACTTAGGGTCTTAAGGCCCAAGAGACATAACTGTATTTAATTGTAATTATTCAGTAAATATTCAGTTGATGATTTCGATAAATATATAATGAAATTTGGTGGATAAGTTTCTGCTTGTTAAGCTGTAGAATACTAGCATAGTGATGGATAATGGCGGTCTGTTCGTTCGGCGCTCTATGGGTCGGGGGCAAATGTGCATCTCACGAGATGAGCCGCCTGAATATGCCTCAGTTATGCAACCACTCGCTCGGAATCGAGTAGAGGTGAAACAAAGTGCTTTTACGCAAATGTACGGATTTTTGTTTTTAGAGAGAAATGTTTGATAAGGGCTATTGCGACGCAGGATTTTTGGAGAAATAGATTAACCATCGAAATGTATGAATATTATTACTATATCGGTTGTTAAAAAACTTTTTATACATACGAGCATATTTCGGAAAATGCCTAGATACTTTTATGAACTAGGTAGCTTAATTTTAAAATTAATGAAACAACTTTCTCAGTTTCTTGGTGAGTAGTGTGTCTTGGTTGCACACTCTGTCTCTGGGAGGCATTAGTACTGTTATTTATTAGTTTTTGGAGGAGGTAGGGCATAGCGAGATTTTCTCGTTTTAAATTGGAGCAGCCCGCCTGGGAGGTACCTCCGCCTTACAGATGATCGCAGCCAAATTATTGCAGCCAATTATTTGTTTCAAATAGTGTTGTGTTCCTGCGGTGAGTAAGGTTGCCAGAGCTCTTTAGGGGTGGGGGGGTTCGAGGTCGGCAACGCGTGCGTGATGCCTCTGGTGTTGCAATCGCTCATAGGCTACGGTAACCGCTTACCAACAGGTGGGCCATAGGCTAGTTTGCCACCTTAGTAGTATAAAAAAATAATTAGTCGTTTCGGCCACTGAGAATTATGCGAGTCAAGCGCGGCTCGGTATATGGTGCATTGAGGTTTGTTAGACGCTGAAATGCATAGCCAGCTGCGAGACAGTAAGCGATACCAGGCAATTAGCTATTTCAAATTGGTTTGGGCAGTAAATCGCCTTGGTTAGCGATGGCTGGCTTTTTAGAACCATCATATCTGAATCTGGTTCCAAATGGTCAGTAATAAATCCAATTACACGAATAAACGTAAGAAGAACTCCTTTTCACCCAAACGAACCCCATCATTTGAAAATTCGTCGCTTTTGTTGTTGCTAGAATTGCGATTCCGTTACCTTGAAGTTTTAAAGTAAAACTCCTTACAAAAAGCAATAAATAGCAACTAGCCGCCGCCGTAGAAAGCAACAACAGCAATAAGCGAACGCAAATAACATACTTTGAGCGTCTCGTCGCGTCGCGTGCTACAGTATACCTTATTAAAGCTGCTTTGTCCAGCAAATTCAAATCATCATCATCATCATCAGCCTGATGAAGTCCACTGCTGAACATAGGCCAACCCCAAAGAGTGCCACGACGAACCGTCTTAAGCCCTCTCCATCCACCGACTTCCCGCAACCCTCACAATGTCGTCGGT
Source organism: Anticlea derivata (assembly GCA_947579855.1). Classification (NCBI taxonomy): domain Eukaryota; kingdom Metazoa; phylum Arthropoda; class Insecta; order Lepidoptera; family Geometridae; genus Anticlea; species Anticlea derivata. The sequence goes on along the minus strand of OX388262.1, from coordinate 13,863,061 downwards.
CCATCGGGTGGGGGGCCTTCCAACACTGCGTCGTCCGGTTCGTGGTCGCCACTCGAGAACCTTTGTTCCCCAACGGTTATCGGTTCTGCGAGCTAATTCAAATACTTTCTGCAAATCCTATCCTACTAAAATTATTAATGTGAATGTTAGCGAGGATGTTTGTATGTTTGGATGTTTAGTTATTCAGTAATTCATTAATTCATTAATTTATTGTTTGTGAATCAGGTACATTTAACAGTCAGTTCATAGGACTAGTCTAGATCGCTAGATTCTGCCACTTGGGCGTACAAACATTTAATTAACATTTCAATTATTGAAACCTAATGCCCCTTTTATTTACAGAAAGAAACTTAAAACTTAAACAAGTTAATATTTACAAAATACACAAGAAACAGTTGAGCCATCTAAAGACCGTTACAAACGATCTATAGATAGCTCAACTGATCCAGATCACTACCAGTCGGAAGCGTCCCCAAGACGCTGGCGGAATTGCCACGCTGGATGGCAATGCTAATTCGCTGGGCCAAATAAGAGCCAGCTCTCGGGTCACGCGTCGCTTCGATAGCATATATTGAAGCATATATTAATTTAGTTATCTGTCTTTATTACATCGTCAAAAATTAATATATATCAAAAAAATGTTTGTGATTCAATTACTATAATTATTATAGAGAGAGGATTATCTGCAATTCTATAGCATATAGGCTACTTTTTATCTAGGTTACACGCGAGCGAAGCCTTGGGCGCAAGCTAGTGGCTTATAAAAACCATCCCTGGTGGACACGACCACTGGCCTCGCATGAGCTACTAAGCAGGTATTTATATCGTAACGAGAAGAGATCAACTACTTTGTTCCCTTTCTTCCTTTCATCTTGTTTGTCTTTATTTATACTCTTCCTGTCGTTTGTCAACCTTTACAATTTGTTTTCTGTTATTTGATTTGTTACACTACTATAAATATCTTTTTCGATCAACTAAAATAGTGAAGTCAATCTACCTACTTTGCAATTAAATATTAAATATTCAAATTAAATATTCCGGACATATCACACACGGTCAATTGATCCCAAACTAGGCATAGCCTGTACTATGGGTACCAGAGACTGATATACATAATAGATATATATATTTAACACCCAGATACAGAACAAACATCTGTGTTAGTCACAAATGTTTGTCCAGTGCGGGAATCGAACCCGCGACCTCTAGCGCAGAAGGCAGAGTTACTACCAACTGAGCTATGAGGCCAGTCGGCAATTGATACTTTTAAGACGATTTGTATTAACGAATGTAGCCCTGAACACAAAGCCACCGTTCATATCTCTTCCCGTTGTAAACTAAACGAGATGCTGGCTAACCTCAAGAGAGCGGCGATGCAATTTTGTCCAGATACGAATATTGTACGACCCAATGATAATAAAGAAGATGGCGCCGATACCGGCATAATGCCGCTGTTATTTATTAGCCAACTATCCGCCCAATTAGTGGAAGTCGTCATTTTTGCGCGGTTAGGCGGGGGCTACACCGACAATAGATGCTTACAGAACCATTTATTACTTATTTCCACTCAAATTGTTTAAAAATAGTCTCTACCTGTAGTATCACAGGATATGGATTAACTATTTACCTATTTTAAATTCGAAGACATGTGACATGTGCACGAAAGGAGCCTCTAAGAGGCGCACTTTAATCATTTCACTACACTGATTCTTTCATCGACGGTCATAGGCCCTTTTCAGGGCCACCATACCTCAACCTGGTCACTGATCAAAGACAGGATGACCAAGAAAAAACCAGTGACACGACAAGAAGAAGAAGAACCTAACTGTTCTTCCAGAAAGTTAGAAACACTTGTCCTACTTGAACTACTTTGATGTTTGAATAGCTTTTAAACTCCCATAACAATGACAAGTGTAATATCTAGCCGTGCCTCTGATTACCCTTAGACATTACCATTAGGCATATTCAAGGATCTAAGCTCGTGTAGATTCTAGACTATATTGTAGCATGCTTGTTTGCCGTGATAACAAACGTGAGCTTATTAATTTAATGGCATATTGTTATAAAATTTGTAGTGATATAGGGATTGGTCAGCCGTTTGTTCGTATACTCGTGTCATCAATTTGAGCACTCGATAAGATCGATCGATGACAATGTACGCGTGCCTTAGGGCCGGTGCACACAATACGTTCATTACCAGGCTGTCGGCATTGAATAAATAGTAGTACCTACACCGTAGTACCGAACGCACAGAAGTTTCACTAGAACAAACGACAAAAACCATATTTTGTATACATTCGAGCACTCTATCTATCAGCCGGTGACACTGCTGGGTTGATACCTCTTCTCTTCACGTCACTGCTGGTGGCTTTGTGCCAGTCTACGGCCTTCACAATATCATCCGATTATAAAAATAATATTATAATAATATTAATATTCGTGAGAACCTGTAATTGGCTCTCTAAAGCTAAACAAATGTTCAATCAAATGTAACAAAGCTGTTGGTTCTCCAAAAAAATAAATAAAATAAAAAAAATAAAAATAAAAAAAATATGTCGGAGCGCCGGGCGATACTCGTTGATGTCACTATCCCACATGATGCTAATCTCGTGAAGGCCGAGAAGGAAAAGCTCAGCAAGTACCTTGACTTGGCATTCGAGATTACCGCCATGTGGGAGGTGGATTCAACGATTATCGTCCCGATAGTGGTGTCAGTGAACGGACTGATAGCGAAGAGCCTCGATCAACACCTTAAGAGGCTCTCGCTAGACAGCTGGGTGAAGGGCCAGATACAGAGGGCGGTACTCCTGGACTCGGCACGCATAATCAGGAGGTTCCTCTCTCTGCAGCCCTAGCCACCGACCGCTTGAGCCGAGCTTCGCGGTCGGTGGTTCTCCATTTTTATATGTATTTTTTACTATAATAGTTGTTTTGATATTCTTTTTTTATATTAAGATGTACTTTTGTAGTAAAAAATGTATTTTATAAATGAGATTTTAATTAAATATATGTGAATAATAATAAGATAATTTCAGGCAACAATAGAATAAAAAACAGATGGTTTTTTTTATAAGCCAGGTGGTATGCCTATAGCCCACATATATCTTGGTCACCACTGGTAACTGCGTTAGTCTATCGATGGTTTTCCCGCTGCGCCAAGTTCCCGCCATATCCACTTAAGCGATTAATAGTGGATACATAAGACAACGCGTTACAGCTTATCTGTATATTTAAGCTAGAAGATCTTTTTTTTTAAATAGTCGCTAACAAAACTTAATATTGAATTTAAAGTCAGTATATTAAGGTTTATTTTACATCGACTGTGGATGGTGAGTGCCACGAGCCGGCCGGCTGCCAGGCGGTATCGCCGGTAATTTCCCGCGTGGCACATAAATTACCGCGCAGTTTGTCCTCGCGGCTGAAGCCTCCGGTTACAGCGTATCAGAAGGTGAATTCTATTGTTCTAATTAAATTAGGCACGTTAGTTGTACAAAATATTTTCTAGTAGTATAATTATTTAACAAGGTCTGTTTCAATGCGTTTTTAGTTTCAAATCATGATGATTTGAAACTGCTCAGATTACCTACAAACATTTCTTGATACAAATAAGCTCCATGCAAAAGTAGAAGTACGTACTCTTATTCATAATGTCCGTTAGATAAAAGTCTAGCGTCGTACAAAATGTGCAGCAATCTTACTCACGAATGTGCACTGTGCCGGATACGGCACTCAACTAAATACGGAAATATGTGCCGGCTCTCGACATTACTGTAACGATGTGTCGTCGCGGTGGAAATTCGGCTTTAGCCCCGCACCCGGCCGCCGGCCGCCGGCCGCCGCCGGACAGAAACCACTTTAGTTCGCGGGAACAAAATAGGTACACGTATTTTTATGCACTGGCTTTGTTGTTACGTCGCTCGTGTGCTCTCGGATTTTTATGGTTAATTTCATTGCCCGTTTTTACTTTTTGAAAATGCTTAAACTACACGTACAAAATCTGCCAGAATAAACAACTTTGCTAAAGCGCATTCTCAAAATGACAGTAATCAAAGTAGCAAAAGAAGTCATGGTGACTGAAATTTTGCACAGTAAAGCGAAAACTCCTCTATAATCACCTGCATCTTGGTTGAAATCCTGCCCGAAATTCTTGGGGAGGAAGCTCTTGATTTAGATGGAACGATAAAGCTCCTTGTAGCCGCTTCACCGTAAACATGCACCGGGCACTTGTACCATAAGTAGGTAGAAGTAAAGAACAGAGAGTCCTTCAGAGATTCTATTACAGACCTGTAAATATACAATTTACTAATAAATATTATTCTATGCTGCAAACTTAATTTGATTAAAGAAATGTAGTTTCACACCATTTGTAAAACTTGAACTACCTATCTTGCTGGAAATACGCTTGTTCTCAATTGAGGTGCGCTATAAAGAGTGCGTGTGTGTTAAATGAGCTTGTGCTCTCAAACGGTGAAGGAAAACATCGCGAGGAAACCGGCATGTTCTCGAGAAAAATTTAAAGACATGTGACATGTGCACGAAAGGAGCCTCTAAGAAGCGCACTTTATTCCTTTCATTACACTGATTCTTTCACCGACTGTCATGGCCCTTTTCAGGGCCACCATACATCAACCAGGTCACTGACCTAATACAGGATGACCAAAAAACTAATCTATGACATGACAAGCAAGCATCGGTCCGGTGCTGTTTATTTATTTTTTTATTTATTTATTTAGGAACAACAAACAACTACATTATATATGTAAGATACAGTGAGTAGTAGGTACATAATTTCATATGCAACAAATTATTAATAATGTAGTCCACAACGTTATCCACAACTTAGTATATAAGAGTAACAAAAAAGTCCAGCTAGAGGGCCCGTATATTTAAAAATACTGTAGTATATTTCATGGGACCATACAAATTAAAATGTATCCTCGTAGCTAGCACATAGACTCAGTTTCAAGCACTCACTATCTAAGTAAAATGACAAGCTCTATGTTAGCGCCGGAGAGCTTTCCTAGCTCCGTGAAATAGCGCTTGCATTCGTCTCTGTCGGCCGCGGCCGCAGCAGTCTGCTCTGGATAAGACAACTCGCAGGCCGCCAAATGGACTCCCCCGACCCCCAACTACATCGAGAGGATCTATGTGATAACTATTCATCAACTTGAATAACTTTCTAACTACGCTTCTACTAAAATTCACACTTCAAGTGACAAATAGAGAATTGGGTAAATTGCGTGTTACACGTAGAACAGAGTGTGGCCGTTGACCTAGAACATTTTTTAAGGAATTACGACATATGTAGCGCATTATAGACCTAAGACATCTATTCTAGGTAAACATTTTAAAAGAATCGCGAAAAAATACCAGATTTAAAAAAAAAATAACTAATGTATTATTTATTATTGAAAATAGTTCTACTACTGGTAAGAGTTTTAATTAATCTGACTGAATTTTAAATTGGGTGTCAAATAAACTATACGAAACTATAATGAATCATGCGGCGCTGAACTTTGTGTTGATCAAGATTTAAGTTGGAAATCACCGAATTACTGAAAGTCTGACTAATTCGTGGTAATTGTTATTTTGCGTGGACCCCGGGGACCTGGGGCTGGACACGCGATCCCTCCGCAAACAGATTACAAATACATAATATTATCTTATTGCTTTGTGTTATTTTGAAATGAACCTTCTGTTTTGTTCAAGGTTGCTTAAAAAACAGCTAGCTTGATAGCATTTGTACTATCCTATCTGCAGAAACTTGTAATTAGCCGTCAACAAACATGCACTGGTCTTCCCAGGCATGTTATATTTTATATATTTTTCATTTGATGTTGTGTAAACCTAGCTGTAAGTTTCTCCTAAGATTTTGAAAATAAAATAAAATAAAATAAAAAATATTTTATTCGTTAAGAGTATATTTAAGTTTTTATTTTAGACAGTAGGCATTTTGGTTTATACTGTAAGCTGGCTGTTTTAACTGAAATAAATAATTCTAATTCTAGCGACACTAAATATTATTATAGTATTGGGGGAGGCATATGTCCAGCAGTGGACTTCTACAGGTTGATGATGAAGATACCTATTAAATTGTGCCTGCGATGTAGGTAGGTACCATCTAGCTGACTCTATCTTTATTTTGAGCCTTGTGAAAGTTGAACGTGTTCTTACGAGAACTAAATCCTGCAAACCGAACATTTAACTCTCCAATTAAAACTCAATGAATGAAAATAAAGTGTAACGTCCGGCATTCCAGGTGCACAATGCCGGCATACCGCCGGACGGCCGCCGGACAGCGCAATTCGGCCGGCGTCGGCGTAGCACATTCCGGCCCCACTCCACTGTTGCAGTCCGATTGCGCTTTTACAACACAGTTCATTATAGGGTTAATAGAGTACACTGTCGCATACATTCAAGTGCCTAGCTGAGCGAGTACGACACTGCAGAAAGTCACTGGGAGATTCACTGGGAATATAGAGGCTGTGCAGTTTCGATTCTCAAAGCAGAACATATGATATGAATTGAATAGTTTACTATGATAATAAACTTCCGGTAAACGCGACGCAACTTCCTATTAGACGATTTAAAGTGTACATAAAGAATAATCTTATTAAGAAAGCGTACTATGAACTAAATGATTATATAAATGATAAAACCGCATGGCCTGATGTCGCTCTGCCCCTCGACAGCTAAAATGCCATTTTGCAGTGTCTTTACAGTTTTTGCTTGCATCATATGTTAAGTATTATTTAATTTTATATAAGCAATAGTACATATTTTATCAAGTTTAGCGTGTGCTGCCCTTAGATCATTTGTTGAAGCTCACATTTGTCTTCTTTTTTTTTCACATTTTTAAAAGCTCTTATTTATTAAGGATTATAATTAGATTACTTTTCTTTTGAGCCTCACCTAGTTCGATTTAATTCGAATTCTAAATTCCATTTTGTGAAAATGGATCATCGAAAAAAATGATGTTGCCTGGTTCGCGCGCCATGATTGTTGCCTGGTTCTTGTAGGCTTGGTCGCGAGGAACAGGCATAGCTTCACCTAGTGTCTAAGACGTTTCAAAGTGATTCTAGTGATTTTTTTGAAATAAATGACTTTTGACTTTGACTTTGACTTGGTTACGACCTAGGTGGTGTTTTTTTTTATAATATCCCAAAAATTTGACTCCAACGGGATTTGAACCCGCAACCTTCTCCTAGATATCAGGTATCAGGCATTAAAATTGTTTAATGTTCTTCCTACTGAAATGAAAGCAATTGGCAATCCAAATATTTTCAAGAATAATTTATGAAAACTTTTGCTGAAGGGATGTTTTTACACAATTGACGAGTTTACCACACGAAAATAATTATGATGTTAGTAACAAAGATGAATATGAATATATAATAGATTAAGTATAATTATGTTACTGCATGCTATTAATTTAATTTAATTATGTACCTACCTTAAATTCACACACGATGTAAATTGTAAAAAAAAAAACTGAGCTACGGAGACACTTCCAGACGGAGCGAATAAATTTAGGACATCCAAACGGCTCAAAGTGCCTTTTTGGGATATTATAAAAAAAAACATGGTATTCCTTTAGTGTAGGTTTTCACTTTAAAATAAAATACAGACCTCGGTGGTGTTGCGGGCGTCTGCGCGTCCGAGACGAAAAGGGTTCAATTTCCGCTGCGAGATAAATGTTTGTATTATCTACAAATATTTGTTCCAGGTCTTGATGTTGTGGTATACCATAGTAAGTACTTGTAGCTTCTGATACTCACGGTACAGGAAACCTAGTGTGGGGTAAAGACTATGTAGGCGACGGTTAAAAAAAAATTGCGTGACAACAGTGCTATGTTTTATGAAAAACTGATCGAACTAATTGAAGAGAAATATTGGTACGGCCCTTTTATTTATCCAATATCCTTAAAACGTAGCTACACCTGCGGTCTGCGGTCACAGATATTAGTTCCACAACAGAGGCTGTCCCGGCGTCACTTAGCTGATGCCACACTATGCTGACCGATATTGGCTTCAGAAACATAAAAGGCTGGCAATATAAATTGTACCCAGCGTGTGCCGTGTCCAAGCTATCTTGCTACCTGTACAGTTTTCTCGAATCTTATTTCAATATAAACTTCACTAGAAGAAAAAAAAACGTTTTTAGCCGATGCCAAAAAGAGTAGGAGGTTATCAATTCGACGACTATGTTATTTTATATTAATACACCGATTACTCTGTTACGAATGGTAAGATTTCAACGTTTTTTTCATCTCAAGTGGTCCTCTATACATTGTATTGATATCGAATTAGTAGTTTTTTCATTAAGGTTAGTCATACATTTTTTTTTGTACATGACTAACGTGTATTTCTTTTGAGACGTTGAATATGGATAATAAGGTATTATTAAGTAGCTCCTTTCTGAAAAAAAAAATACTTGCCTCTTCCTCGAACTTGGTGTTGGATTTTTTTGTTTTTAAAACGAAATATCCGAATAACAAGTTAGTAACTTGTCTTTGATAAACTGTAGCAGTATTTCTTATCCTATGACGTATTCACAACATGTAGAGTCTACTGTCTAGACTCTTGACAACTACAAAAATTGCTCCCGAACGAAGATGCAAACATTCTGAACTTATTTCACCGATGTTTTAGCATTCCGATGTAGTAACACGACTCTAACTTTACAACTACGAGGCGAATGTGTAATGCACTCTTATTTTACCACCTCACAGCACTCAAGCCATTGAAATGTTAGTCTTATTGCTTACACTATAAGGTGTTTTAAAAGTGAACGTGTAAGTTTGTCGACGATATTCATCTGAGAGTCAGTTTTTCTCTGGCTACGTGAAGGTGTTTTCAGGTATTTAGGTACGTATTCGTTTTAAATTGTTAACTTAACCTAAGTCAAATGGCTTTGCGAACAATCGTGCAGGATAAAGTTTGTTGTTAGTGAACAAAGAACTTCTCGTTTTGAGGAAAATAACGTTTTTTAAAGGAACATTTTATATTACGTTAAATTTATATATAACGTTTTTTAAAGGAAAGACGACATGAGTAAGAAAGGAGTGAATACTGATATGACGGCTGATAGAGGGGAGTGGAATAGAAAAACATGTTGTACCGACCCCACATGAAGTGGGATAAGGGCAGGGAGATGATGAACGTTTTTTAGGGCATGTTATAATTCAGCATGTTAAGGGAGATATTAGCATGGAGATGAATGACCCGGGAGAAATCCCTTGAGAATATGCAAAATTAGGCAGAAAAATTTAAGAGTAGGAACCTAAAGGGTATCATCCCCGTATATAGCCATAAGGTAGCGGCTTCAAATCCCGTATGAATCGATTTTTTTTGAGATATTATGTATAAATGTAAAGGACAGAGTCCAAACTATTAAGGTGATGTCTTGCCATGGTTTAAGGAGCCCTATCGCACTATAACAATTAAAAGTTGCCAAAAGCTATGCAAAAAAGTCCAAAACTTTGCATTCATTGTACCTTGCATAAGCCCGTTTATAGGACGCTGAAAAATAGCCACAGCATAATGTAATAAAAACGACTCGTGTACACAACGGCACCAGATAAAAGTAATGAACGCAAACATTCAGAGAAAAATAGCAGCAAGTTAATGGACGGGCTCAGGCGCCGGCACATGTATGTCATTATAAATTGTTTTGAGCAAACGGTGTGCAGTTTGGAAACTGCAGTGAATCAACTTAGCAATCATATCCTATTAATATTATAAATGCAAAAGTTTGTGGTTCAATCACACCGCAGCGGCGCAACCGATTTCGATGAAACTTAAAATAGATAGAGTTAAATAGCATAAAGTTAAATACCTAGAATAGCATATAGGCTAATTATCATAACATGTTTAATATATCAGACCCTGTTTTTGTGATAAGTATTTTGTATAATGTTATTCAATATGATGTATTGCACATACATCTTATTAATCAGTAATTAATCTTTATTTCGAATAAATATTAATTACTATCCGAATCTACTATGGTGCCACAACACCCAGAACAAATATTTGTAGTTAAACTTATATAAACTAATGTCCTAACGTGGTTATCGAACCTACCGTTACCAGAAAATAAGCAACCTCTAGAAACAATTTCAGTCAAACATTGTTGAAAGAAACGATCTGAATATGTTGCCATGTGTACACTTCACACTAGGGTGTCGCTAAATGATGACATTTGTCTGCGCCGAGTGGAGAGGTGCGCGCCCTCGGCCTACTGCGCACTATGACCCGCACGTACAGTCAGCATCAGAAGTAGATGATCAAATTTAGATTGTCAAAACTAGTGATTGAAGTTTGTATCAAAAAGTGATAGCACAACAAGGTGACCTTTTATTGGTGACTGTAAAATGTACCACAATTGAGATGATGACACTAACCCCATGATAAATGCTTAGTTAAAAAAAACATGACTAGTATTATTTTCAAAAATCCGTGCCTGATAAGATTCTAAAAGTAGCATATGTTAATAGTAACAAGATAAGAGTATCAATCTACCCTCAACCTACCTTTTATTTTAGTTTGAAATTGTTATGCAAATAGTAGGTAATACAAGGTGATTCATAACATGTATACCAATGTACCCGAAAGGGGGTTATTCTATCAAAAAAAGAAAGAACCTAAGCGAAAAAAAAATCATTATTTTTTTTTGTTTTTTCCCAAACTTTTTCAAAGCACCTGTTTTTGTATATTTATAATCTTTATAACTAATTACTTAAAGTATGAGAAGTACTAAACAGTTGATTCATTGAGTTTGAACTTATTTGACCCCAAAACAGCAGATTTTTACATAGAGTTTTTTCAATGAAAAATGACGAATTTTTAAAAGTCGTAGAACAAAATGTATTGCCTATTGGGTGTAGAATAATCCCCTTTCGGGATAGCATACATATTATGAATCACCATGTATACATTTTGCGTGCAAAAACATCGGCACCCTCCGCCGATCTTACAATAACATACCATTTTACATCAGTGAATTTACATCAGCCCACGACTTTATTTCGTCAAATGTTGAAAAGTAAGGATATTCACGTATTTATGAAACAATTTTGCATCAGTTAATTTTGAGCCCACGACTTTATATCGCCAAATGTTGAAAAGTAAAGATATTCACGTATTTATGAAACAATTTTGCATCACCCAATTCTGAAGCTTTACCTTCATTTTGTCAAAAAGTGCATAGTAAAGATATTCACATATTTATGAAACAATGTTGCATCAGCTACTTCTGCCACAAGTTAATTTTTATATTCAGTATGTAGGTACTTATGGAGTTTCAGATATTCATGAACTCTGAAAAGATGTTTTATCATTTACTTCTGGAAATAGTTGGATCAGAAACATCTGAAACTTTTAAGATAATCACATACTTTTGGAATATTGGGAAGAAACTCCTAAAGTAAAATATTTTCAATCAGGAGTTTTAAGACATGTCCGATCATCAGTTACTTTTTATGCTGACCTTACACGTGTCTCCATTCTTGATGCTATCTTATTTTATTAATTTTGGAAAAATATAAAACATGTTATTGAACAATTAAAAAGCCTATATGGGCTTGTCTAAGGCGCGTAAAGTCCTCCTTAGTAAGTAGTTAGGTACGTTCATACAACTTAAATAAGAAATGTAATCTTGACTAAAGTAGGCTTAACCTAGATACACCAACTTGTGAAACTCAACTATAAGCTGGTATATATTCGGTATATATTCCAAGCACTTTTTTATTGACCTTCTTGAATCTCGGCATCTATCAGAAGACTCTTGAAGTTGTGTGGTGCAAGCAGGGTGCAAGAGAAACGCTTCGCGTAATATATTATAGGATAGTCTGGGTTCAATAAGTTGGGTTAAATGAAGTCGAAAGAGATTCTTGCAGTTAAGTTATATCAATCTAGTGGGTCTTTCCTTTGCTTGTAGTACTTTTTGAGTACAGTTATTTCTATTTCTAAAGAATCAATAAAGAAAGTTACGTTGTTCAGTTTACAAATTCAAGATGACTGAGTTGTGTTGCTGAAGATTATTTTATTGGAGCAAGTTTGAAAATCGGTTACAATCAAAGTCATCATTTCAGCCGTACGACGTCCACTGCTGAACATGGCCTCCCCCACAGACAGAGCGAATTCCTTATCATGTGGGGGGATTTGCCCATACTCACCACGCTGGGCATGCGGGTTGGCGAGCGCAGTTAGAGCTATCGTTGTTAAAATGAGGGACGCTGCTGCCCATCCCCTAGCTTTTTTCCCTTAGTCGCCTCTTACGACATCCGCGGATAGGTAGATATAAATAATAATAAATATTCCGGACATATCACACACGGTCAACTGATCCCAAACTAGGCATAGCCTGTACTATGGGTACCAGAGACTGATATACATAATATATATATATTTAACACCCAGACACAGAACAAACATCTGTGTTCATCACACAAATGTTTGTCCAGTGCGGGAATCGAACCCGCGACCTCTAGCGCAGAAGGCAGAGTTACTACTAACTGAGCTATGAGGCCAGTCAAAGATATGGAGGGGCCTATTCTTCAGCCGGGGCCACTACGGCCAAACAACAATCAAAGCAAATTCTAGTAAAAAGCTTTTCCACTGAGCTGTCACTATTGGATTAAATAAAACATTTTCTTTGAATAGTACAAGATAGGTTCTAAGTTGTGGCAAAGTCCCCTTTACCTATTTCCTAGATATTCGAGTCCAGTGTACCGTGAACACAATGCCGGCTAGCTGCCTCCCGCCATTGTCTGAAGCCGGCGGGAACGCTCACTTATTGTCTGATACAACTTGAAATATTGTTCATTAAATTATTATTATCCTTAGGCATTTACCTTGTTACCTCGCATTTTGTGTTGCGCAACAATAAACTTTGTAGTTAGTTATTAAACTTTAGTTAAAAGCGTAAGCGTGAGATGCGTTAGTATTTTAAAGGAAAATATCTTCAACAGTCGGTGGCCTTATATATATCTATTATAAGTTGGTATTTACCCAAGATTAAAGTAAACGCTGTTGAATACCAATAAACAAATAAACAATACGATAAACAACTCAGGTAATTTGAAGAGACCCTAAAAAGCTATGTCAAAATGAGGCATTATCATAATCATCTACTCCTTAATCGGCTCACGAGTATTAAAATTCCTGATAATAAAGCATTATTTCATTTAAGTGGTCATGTAGTGAAAAACTGGTATGAACTATTAATAGATGAATACTGCTACGCTGACTTTAAACCCTTTAAGTTTCAAAACTCCCCTCAACTTAGTCAGCAGTTTTTCGATAATAACCCTACATTTTCCTAAAGACGGCCCCCGCCTCTGGTAGACAACGGTTTAATGCAATTCAAAATTTACTGTTGTCCATTTATCTAAGGCCAGAGGGTATCCAAACTGCAGTCGGAGGTCCCCTTCTCTCCCTCCCCCCCCCCCACTCTGGGAGAGATGTCTAAGACCATAATCTATGAAGGCCGGTAGACTTTAGTCTTGTGTCTGTTGTGTTTGCTCTCAGTAGTTCAGGTTATCTGATTTGTTTGTACGTGGCGCAGACAGATAAACTCAGTACTGCAATTGGCATAGCGCAGTTAAACTATGATTGTTAAATAGGGCAAGCTGCTGCCTATCCCCTAGTTTATATGCTTTAGCAGCCTCTAATAACATCCACGGGTTGGTTATAGCGGGTTAATAGAGATTCTTCTAGATAAATTGCAATATACCTACTTCGCGTCAAAAGCAGAAGTGGGTAATTTTCGACCAAATAAAACTCTTCGTTGGCAGAATAAATTTTATCAAAAATGTGAAAATAAATACATGAAAAATACATACATCTAAATTCAAGATAATTTATAAAATGCGCAAAGCAAAGTCCACTCTTGCAAGAAGCTAGCGATGTTCCCAGGGCAAAACATGCTGTCGGTCAACACGATGTCGGTCACCCGACTTCGTATTTCCATACATTGATAGTCAATTACCGAGTCAACGTGTAAATTGCACTCCCTGCGGAACACCAGGACCTATAGGCTTTAGGGGTCCGTAAAGGTAGCAATTACAGCCCTTTGTGAGTCCGCAGCGGTAAAAACTTCCCCGATGTCGAAACAAACAACTTATTTTGGGGCTACACAAAGAAATCCATGAATTTATAATGGGGCAGGAAATTAGCTTTTTCTCCCTCCAGTCGGGGCGCCGTAGCGCCGCGCCCACGACGGCGACGCCCGCCCTTGCTTGCGAACATTGCAATTTAAATTGGTTTAAAGTTCTACTGAGCTAGGTGACACTTTATATCATTTTAGTTCAAGTTATTTGATTGCTATGTGTACTTTTTAATAGTCATAGAAAATGCACGGAAAATATCTTTTTTTGAGTTTTTGCTAATCATTCGGTAAATTACTTTCGGAAACGTGAGTTGTGAACTCATGAGAGACCAACTGAGAACATGTTGTTAATTTGACATATATGTTTATTTAGACTGACTGTACTTGATCAAATATCCCACAATTACGTTTTTTTATCTTTTGCCTTTCTAACATTAAGTTACTCCGTTGTACAGTCATCAACAAAAGTCTAAACATCTTGAAGATATTTTTATAGGTACCTTATTTTGGTCGGACAAAGGAAGTATCTAATTTATTTCAGTAATTTAATTTGGGTAATTAGCTGCAGTAATTCAGTATTCGTTGCCAACTGTACATCCGGGATGGACTAGATGTGCAAACATGTTACATAAATTCTATGTACAACAGCTGCTAGGCTATAAATATATTCTGATTCTGCTCTCAAATAAACAATAGCCTAGTACAATACTCACAAATTAGACACACATGCTTTGAAAGGCAAGCCTTGCATTATTTTATATTTGTGTAATATTCACAGGTATTCCTTTAAATAGTCTACTGTCAAATCAAATAGTTGGTCAGTTTCAGTGGAAACAGTCAGGCCTCAGACTAGCAATAACGCCATTCACCGTCAGTTGCAAATATTTTTAAACAAGTTCATGTCAGAGAGTCCTTCATGCGGGCAGCGGCTAAATAAAAAAATATTCATTGATATAATAATAAATATTCCGGACATATCACACACGGTCAACTGATCCCAAACTAGGCATAGTCTGTACTATGGGCACCAGAGACTGATATACATAATAGATATATATTTAAAGAATTAGAATTATTTATTTCAGTTAAAACAGCAAGCTTACAGTATATACCAAAGTGCCTACTGTCTAAAATTAAAACTTAAAAATACTCTTAGCGAATAAAAATAATATATATATATATATATATATTTTACATATTCACACGGTCAACTGATCCCAAACTAGGCATAGCCTGTACTATGGGTACCAGAGACTGATATACATAATAGATATATATTTAACACCCAGACACAGAACTAACATCTGTGTTAGTCACAAATGTTTGTCCAGTGCGGGAATCGAACCCGCGACCTCTAGCGCAGAAGGCAGAGTTACTACCAACTGAGCTATGAGGCCAGTCATATATTTAACACCCAGACACAGAACAAACATCTGCATATAAATTGCTATAATTCGACTACTTGAAATGTGAACGAAGTTTTCGTCTTCTATCGTTGAAATTCGATTCTTCCTAAGACTTGCTATCCTTTACTTCTTATTATTCTAAAGATGCTATGCATGAGATTTTAAAAGTATTTTTATATATAATTGGATAAGAGGTTTATATAAAAATAATTTATACAGCGGTGAACATCTACCTAGAGGTGGTGTCCTCGCAACACTATTCTCAGAGTAAACCTTAGTATTTAATTTCCGTTATTATCACAATATAGACACGCTATTCTCACCTGGGAATTATAAAGCAAAGCAAAGACGGGGCATTTATTAAAGCTTGGTAAGCGCCTCTGGAACGTAAGGCCATACTATCAGCGTTTTAATAAAAAATATATGTTTTTGAAATGTGGCGTCGGCGTCGACCGGCGATTCCAATACTAGCAATATTCTTATTCAATTCAACTTATTTATTTCGGTTGTTCACCATAGAAAGAAAGAAAGAAAGAAAGAAATCATTTATTCACACAACTGTACACAACAACAAGAACAAAAGTATGACACACACAAATACAAAAACCATAGAGGTGGATAGAAAGAGAGAAAACAAGTGTAGGTATGTGCGTGGAAAGCGCTGCCAAGTACAGTAAGTCAGTAAGTATGAAAAGCCCTGAGCTCAGCATGTGCTGCTAACGAGTTAACAGCGCTGATTTTCAGTTCAGGGCTGCAGTGACGTACGATCTGGTAACTAAAATAAACATGCGACTATATAAAAAGACAATATACAAAGAGGTCTACAAAAAAAAAACAGCCATAATTGTTAATACATTTACCTATATACTATGTTAGTAATCATAAAAACTGTTTTTATGATTACTAGCCACTAGGGTAACCACTCAGGTTATTAGATCAGGTTATTTTTGTTTGTATGTAAATTACAAACAAACAAAAATAACCTAACCTAATAACCTGAGTGGTTACCCTGTGTGACATGCTTTTTTACTACTAGTGTGAGACTTATGTACTCACTCCCGCCTTTGAGTCTGCTTTGTTCGAGCGCCCGTTGTTACTGCTGCCTGCCAGAGGCCTGGAGTTAGTGGTGAAACACCACCCGCTGCGGCCACCCGTCATGAAGCCTACATAGTTTATTAGTGCCCACCGCGTTAAGGCTGCGTTTCCACCAGTGCTGTGCGAGGATGCGTAGGGATGTGTTTGTAAAGAACCAATAGAATCGCTTCATTTACCTCGCCTCGGTCAGCACAGATCTGGTGAAAACGGCTCAGCGAAGCTAGATTTTAAACAAGGGAGGTATGTGTGCGAGGGATGTGTACGAGGGATGTGTTGCGGGGAATGTATTTTGCGAGGTATGCACATACTGTACGAGCCAGTCCATAGACGGAGTTTGTTGGAAGTACTCCCACTACACCGCAACCCCGTCGACACATTTCAGCTTCGCAACGCGTCCTCTCACTATTTTCACAGCTCAGCTACACATCATCGTAGGCACATTTTCATCGCACAGCTTTGGTGGAAACACCCACACATTTTCACAGCACAGCAAGACATCCTCGCACGACACATTTCCATCGCACATCTCTGGTGGAAACGCAGCCTAAGAACTGAGTTGTCGGGCCATAAGTCATTGTAATCAGTCTATCTGGCTCGCACACATTGGGCTTATGGAGCGTCATATTAATGTTTTGTTCATTTGCCAGCTGATCTATTAAATGTGCATATTTTATCGCCTTTGCATTTATCAATAAGATACAAAGTGTTGCACATCCCTATTGTTATTGCCATTTATGGCCCGACTTAGTTGATAACGCGGGCACTTGAGCAGCGAGTCCTATAAGCCTGCCCCCCTCCCCCGCTCTCGCCTCCGCTCCGCTCGCGCACCCGCTGCCACTGTGGCCCTCCAGGGGACTCGCGTTAGTAGTGATAGATCGCCCGCCACGGCCACCCGGCGTGGAATCTGCATCTACTTACAGCGTAGGATTTGCACTACACTTTATTTACTCTTTATAAATCGCCATCATCATTTCTCGCTCATTTCAATTATATGAAGTGGCAGGTCTCTTATCCGACAATTCTTAATGCAAACAAAAGCTTGGACTTATTTGAATGCGCCTTTCTCTTGTTTTATTTAATGACTTTGCATTTTGTCTGTCGTAATCCTTATTATATGAACAGTTTATAAGGGCTTAACCATAAATATTACGTTAATTACAATAATTTAAAGAAATCATAGCATAACTATGTATGTTTCATGAAAATAGGTTAATAACAGCTTTGTAAAATTAAAGATATTGCATGAAAATTATGAAAGTTAATAAAACTTTATTGTGTGAACCAAAAGTCATTCAATGAACGTTTCGTTTCCCTCATGAAATGCAAGTGTATTACGAAGTCATAAAAGTTATTTTCGTGTTCGCTCGCTTGAGTAAGAGTTTTTAATGCTCGTTATTAACTGCTCCCGCTACTCCATCTGCCAGTCAGCCACTTTGATGCCCCTTTAAGGGCAAGTTTTCAAACAATGATTGCGCGACAATTTGTTTACGAATTATTCCATGATCCTTAATCTCTCCGTATGATGATTTATATGTTATAGTTATACGGAGTTTAACGAGAGAGCTCAATTCTATGACATACAAGCTACCGCCCGAGGCTTCGTGGTACCTACCTAAAAACTAGCTTATATGCTATTCGAGGGAAAGAACTTTATCTATTCCAAGTTTCAACGAAATCCAAACGAGGGTGTTTGGATGGACAAACTTTCTAATTTTTAATATTAGTAGGATTCGAGGGTGTTGCTTGGTGTGGCAGTGATGTAAAAATGCCACGATGCTACCCTTGACTAGGCAATTCAGAGGCATACCTAGCGAACAGTGAACTGACGGGCCTGTTTCTCTGCTACACTTAACTTGAATTAAGCGGTACATTTGCGCGATGCACTGAGCAGCGAGCAGACTCTTCATTTATCATTAAAGAGCGTCGCCGCTATCTATTACCTCGTTAGCGGCGCTTGAATCATGCATGGCTCTTAAGGCTCTTTGTTCAGAGTCCGTTTGTGCACTTTTTGTCCTTTTTCTAGCCACTATGAGATACTTAACATGGCGTTTTATAGCAAAATCTCTAAAATTAATTTAGTTTGTAACGTCTGCGTCTTACAGAAGCCAATATCTGCATTACGCATGTGTTCCTGCTGCCAATAGGGCCGCAGGTGAAACTTTATTGACATCTCAATAACACTCACCAACTTTCCCGTCTAAAGTGACAATAGAGTAGAATAAGGCATTTCTAGTAGGTTTCCAATAAGATGCTCCTACACTTCAGTTCTGTAGAAATATTATCTAGATATGCTTTGAAACAATGGCGTAGAGCTAAAAGGAAGTAAACATAAACAATATTTCAAAAAAACTCGTGATCATCCACCAATGGAATAACGACAAAGTATCATGATTTTGTCGCCCTGCCGGGATGAATTCAATGTAGCCTATTATATGCGAGCAAAGACCCAGGTGGGGTAACAAAACGAATTGAAACGGGATTTTCTATCTAGGAACGGTTAATCGTTCCCTGAATCAATCTATAATCCACAGTGTAACAAGCTACAGTGGATCTGTGTCGAGGCTTGCGGTCCGCGCAACAACACAACGCTTTTAGCGTCGCCTCGTCACTCGGAGACACAGCGCAAACACTTACCACATCTTACTCTACTGAACGTAGGCATACATTTTTTTTTACATATTTTGATTGAACATGACATAAAATCATAGCTTGAGTCACAATTGATCACAAGTAAGTACAAGCTTTGTATCTGCTTTTAAGTTTTCAAACGACAGAATAAACTAACAACATTTGAACTTTTGTGCCAGTTGGTAACCGGTGAATAAAATATGGATCGGGATGGGTATAAACATAATACCAACACGACGTTAGAGGGTTATTATTCTTTAACATAAGAAAGAGCATTTGTCATATTTTCTATCTAATAATGTCATCTAATAATTTTCAAAGTTTTATCTTCAAATGATTTCCTAATAGAGCGTAAACAATTTAAGCATAACTATAGTTTCAACCTCGATGGCTTAGTGGGTGAGTGCCTTCTGAGACGCAAAGGTTCGATTCTCGTTGCGAGACAAATGTTTGCATGATCTGCAAATATTAGTTCCGGGTCTGGGTGATACCATAAAAGTACTGGTAGTTTATGATATCCGAGTACAGGGAATCTTGGTGTGGGGTCAGGACTATGTACGTGACTTTTGGAAGTTATTTATTATTATTAAATTATTCGGCGAGTGAAGTTGCGCTCCTGTTGCGAGTGCGCTGTGGCCGGCACTTGTTACCGATTTGTCGCGGTTCGAGTGTAAGTGGGAAAGTGCTTCGACTCGACACTTTCCGCCGAAGAGAGGATCAAAGCGACGCGCTCATTTCTTTGAAATTTTAATTGAGGCTTTAGCATAAGTAAAATTTTATATTATTAAAAAAAATTGGACTGTATTTAATTTCAAGTCTACTATTACATACGTTTTCTCATTAGGTCATCATCATCTCCCTGCCCTTATCCCACTTCATGTGGGGTCGGCACAACATGTTTTTCTCTTCCACTCCCCTCTATCAGCCGTCAAATCAGTATTCACTTCTTTCTTACTCATGTCGTCTTTCACACAATCTATCCATCTTTTCTTTGGTCTACCTCTCCCCTTATATCCTTCCACATTCATATTTAACACTCTTCTAGTCACATGACATTCTTCCCTCCGCATGACATGCCCATACCACGCTAACCTTTTGCTCTTCAACTTCTCAGTCACTGGCGCTACTTTCAAACTTCCTCTGATGTACTCATTCCGTATCTTTTCCATTCTAGTCACTCCACACATCCATCTCAACATTCTCATTTCCGCAGCATGCACTTTTCTTTCATCCGTCCCTTTGGTTGCCCAACACTCAGATCCATACGTTTTCTCATTAGGTATTGTTTTTATTTTTAAATGAAATCTGTTTATATGCTAAAACATGGTAGTTGAATATAATCGCTGTTGTTATGCAGTAAGCGGGCGCACATGTTTTTGCTACATCATCATCATCATCATCAGCCTGTAGAAGTCCACTGCTGGACATAGGCCTCCCCCAAAGAGTTCCACGACGAACGGTCTTGAGCCTTCTCCATCCACCGACTTCCCGCAACCCTCACAATGTCGTCTGTCCATCGGGTGGGGGGCCTTCCAACACTGCGTCGCCCGGTTCGTGGTCGCCATTCGAGAACCTTTACTCCCCAACGGTTATCGGTTCTGCGAGCTATATGGCCTGCCCACTGCCACTTCAACTTGCTAATTCTGAGAGCTATGTCGGTAACCTTGGTTCTTCTACGAATTTCCTCGTTTCGGATCTTATCACGTAGTGAAACTCCTAGCATAGCTCTCTCCATAGCCCGTTGTGCAACTTTGAGCTTGTGTATGAGGCCAATAGTTAAAGACCAAGTCTCAGTGCCATATGTCATCACTGGCAACACGCACTGATTGTAGACTTTCGTCTTGAGGCTCTGCGGTATCTCCGACGAGAAGATATGACGAAGTTTCCCAAACGCTGCCCATCCGAGTTGGATTCGTCGGTTGACCTCTTTGTCGAAGTTGGACCTACCTAGTTGAATCGTCTGACCCAAATAGACATAGTGATCTACAACTTGAATGGTATCGTTCCCAACATTTACCGGTATGGGTGCGACATGAGCATTAGACATGATATTTGTCTTGCCCATGTTCATTTTAAGACCCACCTGTTGGGAGACGGTACTGAGGTCTCTGAGCATTGCACCAAGGTCCTCCAGCGATTCTGCCATTACGACTATATCATCGGCGAATCGAAGGTGAGTGATGTATTCGCCATTGATGTTGATCCCATGTCCGTTCCAGTGCAGAAGCTTGAAAACATCCTCCAATGCAGAGGTGAACAGTTTCGGAGAAATGACGTCTCCCTGTCTCACCCCTTTTTGCAATTGGATCGGATTTGTGCTCTGGTCCTGGAGTCGGATAGACATGGTGGCTTTACTGTACAAACACTTCAACACTTCGATATACCGGTAGTCGATCTGGCACCGCTGTAGTGACCGTAACACTGCCCAGGTCTCGACTGAATCGAAGGCTTTCTCGTAGTCCACAAACGCTAGACATAGTGGCCGATTATACTCTTCGGTCTTCTGTATAATCTGCCGAAGCGTGTGGATATGATCTACGGTACTGAAGCCTTTGCGGAACCCGGCTGGTTCGGGAGGCTGGAAGTCGTCAAACCTACGGGCGAGCCGGTTAGTGACAACTCTCGAAAACAGCTTATAGACATGGCTCAGCAGCGAGATGGGCCTATAATTCTTCAAGAGAGTGTTGTCACCTTTCTTGAAGAACAGTACCACCACGCCCCTGTTCCACGCCTCAGGCGTTGTACCTTCGAGGATGACGGAATTAAATAGCTTCTGAAGGACTTTAAGTACCGGTGTTCCACCCGCTTTCAGAAGCTCTGACGTTATTCCGTCCTCCCCCGGTGCCTTATTGTTCTTAAGCTGTTTGAGGGCCGTCCGGATCTCGTATAGGCTGACGTCCGGGATGTCTTCGGTATAGTGCCGGGTCAGACGGGCTCTTGCATCGCTTGCCGTGCTTGGAGCAGGACTTTGCGATGAAGTGTACAGTTGTCCATAGAACTTCTCGAGCTCTCGTAAAATCTCAGGCTTCGACGAGACGATATTGCCGCTATCGGTCTTCAGTTTCGTCAACTGACTTTGTCCAATAGACAGATCTTTTGCGAACACTTTTGAGCCTTTATTACGCTCTATGGCGTGTTTAATACAATCTGTATTAAAAAGGCGCAAATCGTGTCGCATAGACTTAGAGATCTGCCTATTGAGCACGCCGTATTTCGACCTGTCCACTGAAGAATGCAGCTTCATATCGTTTCGCACAGCCATGAGTTTAAGAGTGTGCTCAGAGAGTTTCTGGGTTCTATTTTTACGGTGGGTCTTAAAAAACTCCGACCCAACCGCTTGGACAATTTCCACTAGCCCGTTGTTCAGCTCGTCCACTGTTTCGCATTTGTTTTTGCTACAAAAGCATGCAAATGTTTTATTTAGTTGGATTAAAATAATTAAAAAATACCTAAATTTTAAAATTAAAAAACAATGTCGTTATGATTACTAATCAAGATACCTAGATATAAGATTAGAGTCATAGTTAAAAACAGTCAAGATTATGAGTTATATTTATATTAAATGCTTAACGGCAGAATGGACTTGTCTTTAGACTAATGATGACGACGGCAGGCGTGCAATGGGTAACGATACATAGTGCAGTCGCAAACTAGCTACTTTTTATTAAGATACCACACAAGCAAAGCTGTGAGCGTCACCTAGTATGTATATAGATAAAACAAAAAAATGGTTCAAACTCTATACGGACGGATTTTACCGATTTTTGATACTAACTTGATAGACAAAACAACAGTATCAAAAATCTGCCTACTTTTTTTGAAGAAAAACATATTTTTATGATTATAATTAAACATGTTTGTTTCAATTCAGATTTTCCATCTGGACTGGTTTCAAAATGAAAAACTTCATACAACGTTAGGTTTCCGGTGTAATTCAGGGTATGATATAAGCGAGGTGGGTTCAACAAGGCGCGCAGTAACGAGCCCGAGCGGCAACATAGTGTGCACGCACACTACGCACTGTGTACGTTGCGTGAAACGCGCTTGTGTCGAGTGGTCGGGGGATTCAGAACATAAAACGAAGAAATTGTATTCTGTAACGGAGTTACAGAATAAAAATAAATGTCATCATCATCTTCAACAACCTGTAGAAGTCCACTGCTGGACATAGGCCTCCCCCAAAGAGTTCCACGACGAACGGTCTTGAGCCCTTTCCATCCACCGACTTCCCGCAACCTTTACAATGTCATCGGTCCATCGGGTGGGGGGCCTTCCAACACTGCGTCGCCCGGTTCGTGGTCGCCATTCGAGAACCTTTACTCCCCAATGGTTATCGGTTCTGCGAGCTATATGGCCTGCCCACTGCCACTTCAACTTGCTAATTCTGAGAGCTATGTCGGTGACCTTCGTTCTTCTACGGATTTCCTCATTTCGGATCTTATCACGTAGTGAAACTCCGAGCATAGCTCTCTCCATAGCCCGTTGCGCGGCTTTGAGCTTGTATATGAGGCCTATAGTTAACGACCAAGTCTCAATGCCATAAGTCATCACTGGCAACACGCACTGATTGTAGACTTTCGTCTTGAGGCTCTGCGGTATCCCCGACGAGAAGATGTGACGAAGTTTCCCAACCGCTGCCCATCCGAGTTGGATTCGTCGGTTGACCTCTTTGTCGAAGTTGGACCTACCTAGTTGAAAAATAAATGTATTCCGGACATATAACACACGGTCAACTGATCCAAAACTAGGCATAGCCTGTACTATGGGTACCAGAGACTGATATACATAATAGATATATATTTAACACCCAGAAACAGAACAAACATCTGTGTTAGTTACAAATGTTTGTCCAGTGCGGAAATCGAACCCGCGACCAATAACCGCTTCCTTTATTCCCAAGCATGGTAGACAACATCTCAGATATCAATGATCAGATCCTTGAAGATGTCTAAACGGGTAGTGAGAGGCATTTCCGAATATTTGGCACATACCCACATTTTGCAGTAGTGAGTATTCCAAAGTCGCCGGTTGCAAGCCCATCGCCGCTTTAAGAATACTAACTGGCCGTAATGGCCTACTGGCACTTGCATAGTTAAACATTTAAGTCATAAGAAGCGGACTTAGTAAATTCAAATTCAATGTGCATTTTTGTTTGTTAGACGCGCTTTAGCAGAGAATTTGTAGAGGTGCTACGAAACAGCTACGGCGTAGAGATTTGCTACGAATTATTATAGTGTGAGGAAATAAAACACTGAGTACGACGCAATCTACTGAGTTTCCGTACACACTTGAGATTGTTACGACATAGTAAGAGTTATCCTAAAGTCAAAGTCAAAGTCAAAAGGCATTTATTTCAATAAATCAGGATCAGGATCAGGACTATGTATGACTTCTAAACTTCCGGTAAACGCGATGCAACTTCCTATTAGAAGATTTAAAGTGTACATAAATAATAATCTTATTAAGAAAGCGTACTATAAACTAAATGAATATATGCATTATAAAACCGCATGGCCTGATGTCGCTCTGCCCCTCGACAGCTAAAATGCCATTTTGCAGTGTCTTTACAGTTTTTGCTTGCATCATATTTTAAGTATTATTCAATTTTATAGAAGCATTAGGTACATATTTCATCAAGTGTAGCGTGTGCTGCGCTTAGATCATTTGTTGAAGCTCACATTTGTCTTCTTTTTTTCACATTTTTATAAGCTCCCATTTATTAGGGATTATAATTAGATAACTTTTCTTTTGAGCCTCACCTAGTTCGATCTTCACACTGAAGCTTTAAATTCCATTTTGTGAAAAAGGATCATCGAAAAAAATGACAGGCACCAAGCCGTGTTTGTTGCCTGATTCTTCAAGGCTTGGTCGCGAGGAACAGGCATAGCTTCACCTAGTTTCTAAGACGTTTCAAAGTTATCCTAGTGATTTTATTGAAATAAATGCCTTTTGACTTTGACTTTGACTTTATGTGACTGTTGGGTGTTATTTATTACTATTATGTATAAGGTGTAGCCCGCGACTTGTGGAAGACGTAACAAAACCAGTGTGGTAAAAGGAATAAGTACGTGCGATAAAAAGTTTTGTGATGTGGGTATAGAAATGGCGTGGTTTCGACTTTACAACGTCGGTCGGACAAACAACAGTAATTATTGAAAGTGACCATCTCAACGGCGGCCTTATTGCGTAACTAACCCGCGGTTGTGGTCGTGACGCAGAGGTAGTTACAGTTCAACTTGTACTGTACAGCTTCACTCCAGTTTGCGTTTCGCGCAAGTCACGCTGAACCTAACGTAGACTGTATTATCTCAATCATCATCATCATTATATGTAATGTGTAACATAGGTAGATATAGTGTTAGATAATAAGTAACAGCACCGCCACTAGGCGAAGCCCAAATACCCAGGGGTTTTAACCCCTGGAGTTGAAGCCGGGGCAAAGTTTACAAAACGAGGCCCCTACCTATCTCCCCCAGTAGGAGGAGAAAGAAGACCCGGTGTGTGTGTGTGTGTCATCATCATCATGCTATACCTACTAGGTTGAAATAACTTTGATCTCAAGAAATTTACAACATTTCTACAAGGTGATTCATAATACACACACATTTAAAAACACACATCAAACAAAACAAAATAGAAATAAAATAAAAGAAAAACATAAAAGAAAAGAAAAAACATAATATAGAACTGTGACAGAAAGCATCTGAGCAGAGGATAATCAATGCGAGGATGCGAGGATAATAATAAGTGCTCCACCCCGAAAGGGGCTTATTCTACAACCAATTGGCAATAAAGTTTGTTCTACGACTTTTGGAAATTCGACACTGAAAAAACTCTATGCGAAAATCAGCTGTTTTGGGGTCAAATCAGGTCAAACTCAATGAATCAGCTGTTTTAGGTAGCAATCGCCACCATGGTGGCCCCGGCTGAAGAATAGGCCCCTCCATATCTACCTATCCGCGGATGTCGTAAGAGGCGACTAAGGGAAAAAAGCTAGGGGATGGGCAGCAGCGTCCCTCATTTTAACAACGATAGCTCTAACTGCGCTCGCCAACCCGCATGCCCAGCGTGGTGAGTACGGGCAAATCCCCCCACATGATAAGGAATTCGCTCTGTTTGTGGGGGAGGCCATGTTTAGCAGTGGACGTCGTACGGCTGACATGATGAGGTAGCAATCTTGATTCCGAACTTCTTGTACGTTTAGTTATAAGTTCTAAAGATGATAAATAGTTTGAGAAAGTTTGTTTTTTGATGATTGATGTTTTTCTTCGCTAATATTACTTCTTTTTGTTGATAGAATAATCCCCTTTCGGGATGGTATGCATGTTATTAATCACCTTGTAAAGTTTGAATAACTCTACAAAAAAAAAACTCTCCAAAATGCGAGGAGATGCCGTGCTAGTTAGGGAGCCTTATAGTGAGGCAGCCGTCATTGCGGTTGCGTTGTAAATCAACCGACTGCCGGAGAGAGGTGTAATGCTCCCGCGACGTGCAGCCCCCACGTGTGAATAATTTACATTTTATACTCGAAGACTGGGGGATGACCCAGTTTCACCCTCTTCTTGTCTGAAGATTGTGGGACTTTACTTAATTGAGAGGTATGATTTCGTGATGAATTTACATAAAACACTCGTATGCATTTTATTCACACAAAGTATTTTAAGTTACGATATTATTTACTTCGATATTTAGGAACTTAAGTGTTGTATGTGACATAACGTAGGTAGTTATAATAATATACATGTTGGTATTGATACATGGTATATGTCAAAGTCAAAGTCAAAGTCCAAATGCATTCATTTCAATAAAATGACTAGGATCACTTTGAAACGTCTTAGAAACTAGGTGAAGCTATGCCTGTTCCTCGCGACCAAGCCTACAAGAATCAGGCAACAAACACGGCTTGGTGCCTATCATTTGTTTCGATGATCCTTTTTCACAAAATGGACTTTAAAGCTTCAGTGTGGTGCCGATCGAACTAGGTGAGGCTCAAAAGAAAAGTAATCTAATTATAATCCCTAATAAATAAGAGCTTATAAAAATGTGAAAAAAAAAGAAGACAAATGTGATCTTCAACAAATGATCTAAGGGCAGCACACGCTACATTTGATGAAATATGTACCTAATGCTTATATAAAATTAAATAATACTTAAAATATGATGCAAGCAAAAACTGTAAAGACACTGCAAAATGGCATTTTAGCTGTCGAGGGGCAGAGCGACTTCAGGCCATGCGGTTTTATCATTTATATAATCATTTAGTTTATAGTACGCTTTCTTAATAAGATTATTCTATATGTACACTTCAAATCTTCTAATAGGAAGTTGCGTCGCGTTTACCGGAAGTTTATTATAAAATCTTACGATAATGAAATAATGGAAATAAATATGAAACAAATATGTACATGAAAGAAATAACGAAATAAAGTGGTCGTGCATTGTTTTATTTTATTCATTGATACACCAAAATTTATGGAGCAACATACATTTTGGCGAGCACATGTTACAACTCTGTGTAGGAAGGATTTTAGTTTTACGAAGAAATCTCAGAATATTCCGTCCTCACGCAATTAACCAGTTTTCAATTCCACTCAAGTTGGAAACTAGTAAAAATAGGCGACAAGTACCTACCGCTAACAAAGGTTGTTAATCGCAAACAAAGTCGTTACAAAAGCTCGTTACGCGACGCCCCATGATTACCATTTATACTGACTGCAACGCGCGCGCAGCCGCCTGTCGCGCACTGCACGTCACAGAGAAGTGAGCTTTGACGTACAAGTGCATAAGGTCGTGATTCATATTCAAAATAAGTTAAGTTTAAGTAGTAAGAGTTAAGTTTTGCATTGTAATTATCTAGCCAGCGAAAATTGATAGAGATGATAAAGCGGTACGGAAGACGAATGATTCGTTAGGTAGGTACATTATTAACTATCTTTTTTATATAATTTGCCAACACATGAGAAAAGGCTCTAATAATATTTAAATCTAGCCATAATTTAACGTTGAACTAATTTTATAAAGTGACTACATTTTTGATTATGAACAACTGACAATGAACGCTAGTCTTCCGTTAGTCTAGTGGTGTACTAAGGGTCCCAAATATTAAACCCCTTTGGTTTAGGCCGGGTGGTTAAGTTTCTAAGTAAAAACCTCGACGTCTTGAGGCCTTTGGCATTGCACTACCTACTCAGGTATTCATCATCATCATCATCATTTCAGCCGTTCGACGTCCACTGCTGAACATGGCCTCCCACAGACAGCAAATTCCTTATCATGTGGGGGGATTTGCCCATACTCACCACGCTGGGCATGCGGGTTGGCGAGCGCAGTTAGAGCTATCGTTGTTAAAATGAGGGACGCTGCTGCCCATCCCTAGCTTTTTTCCCTTAGTCGCCTCTTACGACATCGCGGATAGGTAGATATGGAGGGGCCTATTCTTCAGCCGGGGCCACCACGGCCATTGATTGGTAGAATTTAGATATTGTTACAGTGAGGTGTGATTGCGACGCTCTGCAATCATCCGCTCGCAAGCGGCGGCTTACTCGCTAATCACGTTTGAATAATTATTTATACTTCTAAACAGAGATAATGGGATCCCCGTACCTGCTAGCTGCAGTTGTTTGGGGATGTTGCTTGTTTATATCTAGCTAGCAATAGGTATACGTGATTCTGGCATGGTTTATAAAATGAAATGAAATGGAACGAGGAACAGGCATAGCTTCACCTAGTTTAGTCAAAGTGATCCTAGTGATTTTATTGAAATAAATGCATTTTAACTTTGAATGAAATGAAATGAAATAAAACTTTATTGAGGACCATTAAAAATAAAACACAGTTTTATATAGCTTTAAAGTCTAAATAAGGTCCTAAAATCGGCGGTCTTATCGCGGATCGCTATTTCTTCCAGACAACCGTTTAAATAAATCGTCATCATCGAACCTAAATCGTCGTTAACAAAGATGTACGGTTTAGATACCTATATTATAGGTACGAAATGTATTTTCTCTGTACAGATTTTATTTCAATAAAGAAAATCAAAGTTTCATACTCAGGCAGGTAATCATATAAAAGCATTCGTTCAGAAACGGCACTTTAACCGTTATTTCGCAACAACCCATTAAAATAAAATGATCGCATCAGACCGGCAACAAAATTATAAAGCAACAGTAAAATAACCGTCTCGTAAAACTTAACCGCATTAATACAAGCATGGAAACTTCCCCTCGAGACTCACAAGGAATAATTTCATTTTGTTTTAGTTTTGAAAACGGGCTCCATACGCTGCGGCCTGCGGGGAACCGCACGAGCCGGATCAAATAAACGGGAGTTTTAATTTTTATTTCTCGTTAATTCTTACTAAAAATATATCAACTACTTAGGTAATGTTACTTAAATGAAATGATTTATTTTGCTAGAAACATGGTTGTACATAGGTCTTAACACTGGCCTTATAGCTCAGTTGGTAGTAACTCTGCCTTCTGCGCTAGAGGTCGCGGGTTCGATTCCCGCACTGGACAAACATTTGTGACTAACACAGATGTTTGTTCTGTGTCTGGGTGTTAAATATATATCTATATCCTATTATGTTATGTATATCAGTCTCTGGTACCCATAGTACAGGCTATGCCTAGTTTGGGATCAGTTGACAATGTGTGTTATGTCCGGAATATTTAACATTTAACAAAAATGTCATAATGGCTTAATATACATATAAGGTCATGATGGCGTAAGCAAGAATGGCGTAAACACCTATCTAGCCTGTAACTGGTGCGCCATTTTGAAGTTATACGCTTCATCCAGTATGTTCGTGTTGCCAGTGATGACATGGCACTGGGACTTGCCCTCTAACTATTGGCCTGGTACACCAGATCAAAGTCGCGCAACAGGCTATGGAGGGAGATATGCTCAGAGTTTACAAAATTAGAAATGAGGAAATCCGTAGAAGAGCCAAGGTCACCGACTGGGTAATTAGCAATTACAAGTGGCCATGGGTAGACCATATAGCTCGCAGAACCGATAACCCTTGGGGAGTAAAGGTTCTCTAATGGGGGACGAATTGAAAGAAAGAAAGAAAGAAAATAAATTTATTCAACACAGACTTAAGATTTTAAAATAGATACACAGGTTCTTAGAAAATAATAAAAATAAAAAAACAAAATTAACAAATAGGTACCTACTACCAAATAAAAAAAAATGGACAAAGATAATTTGTCTTGTTGAAAAGGCAACAACTCAGCTTTGTGCCCAGTCCGAAAACCAGACGCTTTGAATTCATTTCGCTTTCAGAGAATTGGGCGACGCAGTGTCGGAAGACCACCACCCCATGGACCGACGACATTGTGAAAGTTGTGATAAGTTATTGGATGGAAAAGGCTCAAGGCCGTTCGTCAACTCATCGACTTGGCCCTGTTTTGGCAGAAAAGTGCGCAAATAGCCGGACAGCGGACAACTCTACACACACGCAGCCTCTCTTCAATTAGCATTCATTACAAGCTCTCTCTTGTACCTTTGAGTTATGAAAACCAAATTTGAAGCGGAAAAGTCAAAGGTGGGACCTAATTAGTAGCCAATGGAGACTAGGTGAGTATATCATTAATATGATACCACAAAAAAATTCGGTACTTATAACTAAAGTCTAAAGCCTTTGTATATGTCCTTTCATTTAGTTTGTTTTTTTGTATGTGTTTTCTGTGTACAATAAAGAATAAAGAATAAAGAAAGTCTACAATTCGCCGAGGAAACGATATTCATTTATAGCATTAATTTGTTAAAGGCTGTTAGTAATACTTAAATAAAGTCAATTTATGTATATTTTTTCAGTCAGATTGACTCACACTTCTTTATTCAGTCAGAAATCAGTTAAATACGCGTACCTATTTGTTAATATCGGTTATATTTATGGTCAGTCTCATTTAAAAGACGATATTGCAATAAAAAATAAACATACAAATAAAATGAATGACAATAAAAGCGACAATTTCCATAGGCTAGTGAGGGGCAGGCGGGAGGGGGCGGGAGGGGGTAGTATTCATGAGGGTAATAGTCGCAATTTGTATAATCGCAACGTTCCTGAACCCACACAAAGCTCCGTACACACTACTAAGAAATGGTTGTTCCAAACTACTGCGACTGAACCAGGCCCTTTGCAAAAAAATCGAGCAACCCTTGCAATTTATATTCAATTAGAAACACGATTTGAGTGGATCACGTTTAAAATAACTTCATCAGTACATATGTCATTCAAAAACTTAATAATTTTAATAATAATAGTTTGTTTGTTGCATCAGTCTCAAGATCCTTAACTTAAACCATCATCAAATGTTATTTTTGTTTTTAGTTATTACTTTGTTTTTTGTTAATCCTACTATCCTATTAATATTATAATGCGAAAGTCTGTGAGGATGTTGGTATGTTTGTTGTTAAATCACGACGTAACGGCTCAACTGATTTCGATGAAACTTGGAATTAATAAAGTTCTTTACCTAGAATAGCACATATAATGCTACTTTTGGTCTAGGTTTAACGCGAGCAAAGCTGCGAGCACAAGCTAATAAACTGTATAAGTATCCAAAGCAAAACTTAGCTTGTACTTCCGAATAGGTACTATTTATAATCCTTAAAATTGTCCGCAATTTGTAGTAAACAGCTTATTATTATTTTAACACTACACCGCCACATGAGTTGCTGTGCTGTAATTGTACATAATGATATTACGATTTAAATTATTTACTCATTTTGTAATAAGCATAATTCAGAATTTATTATAGTAACTATAGATACAAAATGAGTGGATTCAGGTAATCATTTATTTAATCAATTTTGTTGTCGTGTTGGCCTAGTAGAAGATTTCCCGACTTTCGGTCCAAAGGTCGTGAGTTGATGAGTTGAGGTTTGAGTTTTTCTATTCGATAAATGTATGTGCGCATTTAAACCTATCAAAAACCTAATATGAATTTCCAATCCCTAACTTGAGGAGAACTTTCAACCCCAAGATTATTTTTATAAAACAACAGATAGCCTATGTCCTTCCCCAGGATGTAATCTATCTCCTTGCCAAATTGCATTACGATCCGTTTAGTCGTGATAAACAAATAAAAACAGTTACTTTCGCATTGTGTATGGATGTACGAGTATATCTTACTTACTCACTCATGCATTACAAGGGTTAAGTTAATTTATACTCCATTGAGTACATATCCACATACCTACCTAACCCGCAGCGTAGCGGCTCTCATATCAATGCCTAACCCCAATAAACCAGCCCAATCATTTTTCACTTTCCCTCGCATGCAGACTCGACCAGCCATTTTTAATTCACAATGATTGACAACAAGATCACCCGACAAGCGACGCGATCGCAAAACGAGCGATGCGATCGCAAAAACGATTCAGTTGATTTCTGTCTATCTTTTACACAAGTTGAAAACAAGTACAAAACATTTCTAAATTCAATTAGATTATAACCAGCTGCTTGATTGAATAATTATGAAACTTGTAGTTTGGTCTTTGTTCATTTGTCAAGTTTTTAGTTTGAATCCAAATGAAATCAGGCTCTCAGTTGATTATTTTCTTGAGAAAAATGTGAGATATGTCTGCTATTTCTCTTGTGAAAATCAATATCGTAAGTTGAAAATTGAACAAGAAACATCTCATAAAATAACTCCTGACTCACTGATCATTCCTTCATCATGACTTATTTAAAATCTACGAGTATTATGTATATTTTTGTGTATTAAAATGATAGAAGGATACACACTATGCCACGTGAAAAGAATCAGGCAACAAAGCGTGATCCATTTCGCGAGGAATACCTGTAACTTCACCTAGTTCTATTAAAATAAGTCCCTCCTTACTAACTAAGGTTCTAATTGCTTGCTTGTTGTGTCACTGATTTTTTCTTGGTCATCATTCATTCATATGGTATGTTGAAAACTATGAACGTCGGTGAAAGAAACAGTGTAGTATAACCTTTAAAAGATTCTAATCTCTTTCGAGAGGTTCTGATTAAAATTTGTATTATTTCTGTTTATTTTTACAGAAAATTATCTAGTAGCCAAAGAACTGATGTCCAACAATATCAGAACTTCAACAGTATTAATAGATAATGACTGCGGAGTGGATATGGCGAAGGCTCTGCAGCAATGGAGCGAGGACATCGGAGTCTTATTGCACGGCGCCCGTGCTGCTTCACATTTCATTTTGTTCCAGGTAGTTTTTATAATTTACTGCCACCCGTATAGTGTATACTATCTATATACATACATACAAACATACAGTATGAGAGAGCCTATACAAAGCGCACTTTAGTTCTTTCACTCATGTTATTTCACCTACGGGCGTTGGCCCTTTTTAGTGTCACCATAATTCAATAGTCGCTGACCTAAAGCAGGATGACAAAGAAATAACTATTGGGGATGCAAAAATGTATTGAAAAAAAAATAAGACGTGACCATGATGGTGACAGTGACGGGATGGTGACGGGACGGTGATAGTAACGGGACGGTGACGGTGACGGTGACAGTGACGGTAATGGGACGGTTACAGTTACGGTGACGGTATGTAGAAGAAGGTAATAAGTAAGCAACGTATATATGTAGAAACAAGATAGTTGATTTACTAAGTGAAAATACTACAAAATAATTTATGAAGATGGCGTTACGCTTATTTCACACAAATGCAGTAGGTTACCATTTATTTTTCGGAAAAGCCTTCGCTCTCGCCAGCTAGAGCTGAGTATTTTGTTATATAATCTACATTATGTGTTCCAGGCTTCTAAATTAAAACTATTCGACGGAGAGCATATATGGCTAGTTTTGGCCGAAAAACAGAACGAAACTCTGCAATACATTGAAGAACATTTTCAACATCTCAATCTCAGCATCGACGCTGACATTGCTGTAGTCAGTGGAAACGGTAAACTTATATACCTAGTATAACGGTACTTATCGTAAGTAAGGCTTATCTAGTGGCAGTTAATTATCAGTTAAACTAAACGTGCCTTTATAATATTTCAGGGATGAATTACACCCTCACAGACGTTTTCAATTTCGGCAGAATCCAAGGCAATGACTTGGAGATATCATCACTTGGTTCGTGGAGCACAAACAATGGTGAGGTCACATGGTAGACTTTGCCATTGATCAACTGTTTGATACACGCAGCTCTGACACAGATACCAGTTTTGTATCACTGAATTATAAATGCGGTATATTTATATGTTTGGTACTGAGACTTGGTCGTTAACTATTTGTGATTCGCGCTATCATCATCATTTCAGCCGTACGAAGTCCACTCCTGAACTCGGCCTCCCCATTAGACAGAGCAAATTCCTTATCGTGTGGGGGGATTTGCCCATACTCACCACGCTAAGCATGCGGGTTGGCGAGCGCAGTTAGAGCTATCGTTGTTAAAATGAGGGACGCTGCTGCCCATCCCCTAGCTTTTTTCCCTTAGTCGCCTCTTACGACATCCGCGGATAGGTAGATCTGGAGGGGCCTATTCTTCAGCCGGGTCCACCACGGATTCGCGCTATACGGCGTGTTGATATCGTGTAAGCAACTACGCGCGCCTACTAATAAACTACTATATATACACTACTATACTATATATAATACTATATATAAACTACTTTAACATGTTATGCATGGATGGGTAAAAATATACTTATACATATATTAATACCTAGCTATTAAGAATGAACCTACATAATATTAACTACCTACTTAGAACGACCCACTTTTAGAATTGTTTATGATATTAATGTTCTCATGTAAGTGACTCACTGTCTTTATGGGAATAAATGAATTTAAACCTAAACCTACGCGCGCCTATAGAAGGCATCTGATGGCGTGTAGCGAATAGTATAGTGTAGTCATTGCGCTTACTCTGTCTACTGCGCGCAGGATTTGACAACGAATATGCATGATTGCGTTCTTTTCCAACATCGTAGTAGGCTGAGTAGATCTGGATGAAATTCTGTTTTTTATTGCGAATATTTTGTATAACTTACATAACTAACAGTTTATAAATAAATAAATATTCCGAACATATCGCACAAGGTCAACTGATCCCAAACTAGGCATAGCCTGTACTATGGGTACCAGAGACTGATATACATAATAGATAAATATTTAACACCCAGCCACAGAACAAACATCTTTGTTAAACACACAAATGTTTGTCCAGTGCGGGAATCGAACACACGACCTCTAGCGCAGAAGGCAGAGTTACTACCATCTGAGCTATGAGGCCAGTCAAATAATAATATGAATTAATTATTTTTTTATTATACTTAAGAACCTACCTATTCCTTTTAGATTATATTAAAATTTGAACTTTCGTTAGCCTGCGCCCATCTAAACATCCTCAGATATTCACAAATAACCATTTTCCTTCATACAACAACTGTACCTATTTACAAAGGTATTTATTTCAGGGCTGAGCCTCGGACTCAAAGGCTTCAAGTATTATCACAGATGGGATTTCCACAATCTCACTTTACGCGCCGTTTCTGTGGTAAGATTTTCTGCGTTGATTATATTACTAAAACGGACTACAGTCTCGTTAAAAGAACATCAATGCTCTAACGCTCCTAAATATTTCATCATTAGAAGATCCTTTAATCCTTTCACTACACTGATTCTTTCATCGACGGTCATAGGCCCTTTTTAGGGCCATCATACCTCAACATGGTCACTGACCTAATATAAGATAATAATAACAAATTTATTTATTTTTCCACCTGTACATTGAAAAAGATGTACAATTGACATGATCATAAACTAGGTCTTACAACTCAGCATTTAAAAGTAGGTGCATGCTTACTTGATATAAAAATTATTAATTAATAATGACCAAGAAAGAATCAGTGACACTACAAGAAGAAGAATTAGAGGATAAGCCTGCATAGGAAAAAGAGATAAAACTCCAAAGCCAAATTCAAGCCGATTTTGACCGAAGACTAAGAAGCGGGTTAGAAAGTGGGTATATCTGCTGTGTTGAGTACTATCAAATTGTGCCGGTTCAACCTGCATTGCAAATGCCTTGACACTCTTATCTTAACTACTCAGCATAAAGTACAACCTTGCCACATCGTCTCTACCTTTTTTCCACCATTGTGTAGGTGATTATTAAGAAAGGTTCTAGGGTATATTCAATGTACCCGTGCAAATCCTAGTCAGGTTGGCTAGCCATCGATACATTATTTGAATACAGATGGTAGACCAACCTGAAGAGTTCAACCTGGATCTGCTGTCGAGTATCGGTTACACTCCGGGTATTGCCGCCATAACCAAGATCAGCAGCCAAATACTGAATCTACTGAGGGAAAGTCATCATTTCAGGTAACAAGACACGATGGGCCATTGATTATTTATTTATTTACATACACGTCGTGACACTCTATACTACGCTCCCTGTGTCGTACGTTTCAAGGTCGTAATACTTCGGTCGGTCGTAATGTATCCCACCGCTGGAACTGAACTTTTTAGAGGAGGAAGGGCACAGCGAGATTTTCTCGTTCTGAATTGGAGCATCCCGCCTGGGGAGGTACCTCCGCCTTACAGAAGATCGCTGCCAAATAACATTATTTGTTTTCAAATAGTGTTGTGTTCCTGCGATGAGTAAGGTTGCCAGAGCTCTTTAGGGGGAGGGGGGTTCGGGGTCGGCAACGCGTGCGTGATGCCTCTGGTATTGCAAGCGCTCATAGGCTACGGTAACCGCTTACCAACAGGTGGGCCGTATGCCTGTTTGCCACCTCAGTAGTATAAAAAAAAAAAAAACTGAACCCCTGCCCTTTGTGTCTCAGCCAGGCCGCCATGCCCCCGAGGTTTTCATGAATTTATAAGGTCTGTGGCAAAAGAACTCGGATATAAGAGGAGTGTCGTATTGATGGCTGATACTTTTTTATTGTCCACAGGCTGAACTACACAATAGCGGACCGATGGATTGGTTCACCTGAAAGAAACACTTCTATGGTAAAAAGACCATACTGCCTACAAATTGGGCATTTTTTATAAATACGTCTAATCTAAGTCTAAGATCTAAGTTAAACGTAAAGTTAGCCGTATGGCAGCGCAGAAGAAATTTTAGTTCTTAGTAAATCTTGAAGAAAAACTGCGCAGCTAAACGGTTGCCTAGATCTGTGGACGGTTCACTGTACTGCTTATGGTTGTTTAAGCCGTCACATGCACACAGCCGAGTGTGTAACGATACGCACAATCAATGACGGCTAACAAAAAAGCGTTTCTCTTTACAGAGTGTGACAAACTCTTTGCTGTGGGAAGAACAAGACGTGTCCAGTACGAGCGCCAGGATCTTCCCGCAATGGCTGAACTGGGTGGATGTCTGCTTCCCGCCGACCACAAACCTACAGTAAACTTTTAAATCAGTGGGTCTGAACCCGAACTATAGTTTTGAATTGATGATGTTAAGTTTACCAATAGTTCGAGATGACAAAAAAAAACAATTTATATTTGTAAATCAAAACATCAGCCATGTAAGCCCTCCCTATAAACTCATGCACTAACAGGTTATTATTCGAGTCCCACTGCATGTAATCTGTTTTTTACTTGCTAAAGCTTTTTATCAGCGGCTATAGGAAGATACACATTAGGTACACACCGTTGTAACTAATGTGTATCTACCTATCACCGGCACATAACACACACACACACATGCACATTTATGCGATTAGGTCAATCATATTTTGTTAATTTCGTAATTAGTATAGTAGTATAGTAGTTATAATTAGTTATTTCTTCTTACTGTATTTTTATATATATTTTCTTACACTATAGTTAACCTAGGTACGTAGCATACTCGCACAATGTTACTTTTAAGCGAGTGGAATACAAAATGTGGATTCAAATTGGTTCAAGTACGACATATATACATCTAGCCTTTAATAAATGATAAGTAAACTGAATCCTAGATTACTGAAATAAATAAATAAATGACGGTGTGGTAAAAGATCTATCATATTACCCCAATCACAGATAACATAACCTCAATCAATCTGAATCTAACGTACATATCATTTTTTGTATAAGATCTCGACCACACCAACCTTTCCAGATTCAACTGATTCTTTAACCGACGGTCATAGGCCCTTTTCAAGGCCACCGTACCTCGCTTGGTTGCCGACCTATTACATGATGACTAAGAAAATTCAGTGACATGACAAGCAAGCAAGCTTTTTCCTATTCTAGCTCAAAGAAGTTCCATAAAGAAGAGTCGATTCTGCCAGTATTACCAACTTATATTTTTAGCTCTAAAGCTCTAGTGAAAACAGGTTTTCTTTAATAAAATTCCAGGACCAAATTCTACTACCTGATCCCAGACAAAGGAGTAGGAGACTACGAGAACCGGTTCCTGACGCCGATGTCGGCCGGCGTGTGGTGGAGCACGCTGGCCGCCTGCGCGCTGTGCGTCCTCGTGCTGACAGCCGCGGCCTATCTAGAGACGCGGCCTAAACCAGGGACTTATGCCTTCTTTAGTGTATATGCTGCTATTTGTCAGCAAGGTGATTCACACTACAGGAATTCTATGAATAAAACAAAAGCTCTCTTGCAGGGTTTTAGAAAGCTACAGCTCATTTATTCTCATTTATTTTTATTTAATTTAATCTATATTTTTTTTAGGAGGAGGTAGGGCACAGCGAGACTTTCTCGTTCTGAATTGGAGCAGCCCGCCTGGGGAGGTACCTCCGCCTTACAGAATATAGCAGCCAAATAACACTATTTGTTTCAAATAGTGTTGTGTTTCTGCGATGAGTAAGGTTGCCAGAGCTCTTTAGGGGGGGAGGGGTCGGCAACGCGTGCGTGATGCCTCTGGTATTGCAAGCGCTCATAGGCTACGGTAACCGCTTACCAACAGGTGGGCCGTATACTTGTTTGCCACCTGAGTTATATAAAAAAAAAATCTTCTTTGTTCTTGCACGGTAGTAATAACAAAAGTTCCTATCTGTCTTAATGCCATTAATCAAATATGACGTCTCTACCTCGTCCCTAATTAATAAGCCTTGAAAAAATTACTATAAATAAAGCAAGTAAATTTTCCAGATTTTGAAGATGGTGCAGTAGAAGGTGAAAAAAGCTTCCAAAGCCAAGGTAATGCTCTCTTTTCACTAATTAGTATTTATCTTCGTTTCGTTCCTGACGTAATACTTTATCTGCAGGCCGTAAGCTGACCCTCCTGGTGGTGGGTCTGACAAGCATGCTGCTGTACAACTACTACACGAGCAGCGTCGTGTCGTGGCTGCTGAACGCCGCCACACCGTCCATCGACAGCCTGGACGGACTCATCAACAGCGATTTGGAACTCATCTTTGAGGATATCGGCTATACTAGGGGATGGTTAGAAGTAAGAAAAGTGACTGTGATGCAGCTGTTGTCCTTCCTAAATACTCTAAAAAGAATCATCGGTGCATCAAACGATTCAACGATATTTCTAAGTAAATATTAAATAAATATTTTTTTAAATATTTCGGACATATCATCATCATCATTTCAGCTGTACTACGTCCACTGCTGAACATGGCCTCCCCTACAGACAGGGTAAATTCCTATCATGTGGGAGGATTTGCCCATACTCACCACGCTGGGCATGCGGGTTGGCGAGCGCAGTTAGAGCTATAGTTGTTAAAATGAGGGTCGCTGCTGCCCATCCCCTAGCTTTTTTCCCTTAGTCGCCTCTTACGACATCCGCGGATAGGTTGATATGGAGGGGCCTATTCTTTAGCCGGGGCCACCACGGCCTACCGGACATATTCACACGGTCAATTGATCCCAAACTAGGCATAGCCTGTACTATGGGTACCAGAGACTGATATACATAATAGATATATATTTAACACCCAGACACAGAACAAACATCTGAGTTAGTCACAAATGTTTGTCCAGTGCGGGAATCGAACCCGCGACCTCTAGCGCAGAAGGCAGGGTTACTACTAACTGAGCTATGAGGCCTGTCGGCCTAAGTGGCAGCATTCTGTTAAACAATGTACTGCACGAGACCTATAAGTGGGTGACTGCTAGTGAATAAGGTACGACGCATTATTGGAAGGTCCCCCAACGAACCGACGACATAGTGAAGGTTGCGGAAGGCTCAATACCATTTGTCGCGGCAATCTTTAGGGAAGGCCTGTGTGTAGCACTTAAACAGGCTGATACTGATAATGATGATTACTTAGTTAGATATTAGGCATGACCGAGACGTACTAGAAACTTATTTTATAATATAAAATTTACTAAAGTACTAGGTAACTAGGTAAGGGGTGTAAGGGGTTCCAAATAACACCAACTGGAACCCAAGCCAACCTCACCGGCACGCGGTACACCCTGCCGATCAAGGAACGAGGCTCAGGCGCTCCACCCACCAACTCGCACTGGACCAGCGTGGTGGGTCTATGGTCCAACCCCCCCCCCCCAATATGATAGGTACAAAAACGAGACGGCCCCCAGTCCCCGGCAGCTCCACTATTCCTGGCTTAGGTACATTGTTAAGGTTGCGGGAAGTCGGTGGATGGAAAAGGCTCAAGACCGTTCGTCATGGAACTCTTTGAACATAGGCCGTCCCCAAGGAAGGCCTATGTTCAGCAGTGGACTTCGCACCACTACTAAGGTACTGGTACAACTTTGAACAATTGGTATGTCCCTACACTGATTATAAAAAATTGCCATTACACCCATATTCATTACAGGCACAGAAAACAGGGTTCGCGTACTACTACAGCGGCTTCGTGAATCTAAAAGAAGATGAGTTGAGGGAGAAGAAGGTGACGCGAGCGCATAGGACCGTCAACATTCTGCAGCCGATCAGCTCGGGGGTAGAACTCATCAAATCTGGTGGTGAGCCGCTCCCATGCCACTCTGTACACGTGATCGTGGTAATAAAAATATTCCCATTTTTCAGGAATGTGTTATCCAGTGTTACCCAAGTAGTTCAATGTATAATTTTGTCTCATATTAAACTCAATTTTAGGGATGAAAACACCCTGATGCATCAAATTTAGACAATTTTATTTATTCAAAAAATCTCTTAGCATTCTAGATTTCAGAATTGTGAGGTAACTGGAAGTACCCTAGAGGTTTCTCATTCTTGCAATTTCCATACAAAAATTAATTATCTTTTTAATTAATTTAGCTGGAAACTTGAATTTTATACGACACTATATGCTCACAAACCCTAATAGTTGGTATAAATTTCAAGTTATTTATTTACGAAAAGTTACACTATTTTTACAGGAGCACCTAATGCAATAGTGTACCATTATCATTTAAATTATTATTATACATATCAAACATTTTTAAGATTAATTTTAATTCATAGCATAATACCTACTAGTTAAGAAACAACAAACATAAATCTTCAATTAATAAATTCAAATTACATAATGTCAAGCCTAATAAAAAGTAAATAGAAAAATTCGTCAATCCATATATTTCAAATAACAAAAATAAAAAATTTCCACAATAAATACAAATTACACAATGTCCTACCTAATCAAAATTAAAAAAGAAAATAATAATTCGTCAATCAATAATAATGTCAAATAATACAAAAAGTCAAATCTAATCAGTTGGGGCGGGTGCGGCGGCAGATTCGGCCGAGGATCTCAAAAGGCGCAAATATGTTAGTCTTGGTAGGGCTTACATATTTGAGCCTTTTGGGGTTGAGACCCTGGGTCCGTGGGGAAACGGGGTCCTCCGGGTTTTTAAAAAGATATCAGGACGTCTGATCGAAGCAACGCGTGACCCGAGAGCTGGCTCTTATTTGGCCCAGCGAATTAGCATTGCCATCCAGCGTGGCAATTCCGCCAGCGTCTTGGGGACGCTTCCGACTGGTAGTGATCTGGACCAGTTGAGCTATCTATAGATCGTTTGTAACGGTCTTTAGATGGTTCAACTGTTTCTTGTGTATTTTGTAAATATTAACTTGTATTAGTTTTAAGTTTTAAGTTTTAAAATCTAATTAGAATAGCATAGAATATATAACAGCGTCCTGCGACATTCGCTCAGGGGGCAGTAAAAAAGATCTACTCTCTCCGCTACTAGATTGATAACTTTAACCGTTTCTGAGAAAAAGCGTCTTGACAGACACACGGACAACAACGTGTTCCATTATTTCCAAATGAGGTACGGAATTTAATTTCAGAGTACGCATACCACACGGAGCCGTACACGGCGAGCCAGATGATCTCCCGCACCTTCACTGAGGACGAGCTGTGCGAGCTGGGCTCCCTGCAGATGATGCACCCGTCCAACACCTACATCATGGTCCAGAAACGCAGCCCCTACAAGCAGTTCCTTGTTTGGAGGTTGGTCACCAGCTAGGGGCGATCCGTGGTGATGAAACTAAGTAGGCCGCTAAAGCCTGTTTATTATCGACTGTTATCTATTCATACGACGAATTAGTATATGTTTCATATTTTGGAAAGCACTGTTGGTGTTGGTAGGCTATGGATTTGTTTTTTTTTATACTACTGATGTGGCAAACAAGCATACGGCCCACCTGTTGGGAAGCGGTTACCGTAGCCTATGAGCGCTTGCAATACCAGAGGCATCACGCACGCGTTGCCGTCCCCGAACCTCCTTCCCCCAAAGAGCTCTGGCAACCTTTATGTGTATCTTTATGTGCGCTATCTATACTAGTGCTTGGGCAGAATGTATAGTTACTACCTCCGATAACAGAATCTGCACATAATCTAAGAAATAAAATTCAATCTATAATTCTTTTTTTGCTCTGGATTGGATCAGCCCGCCTGGGAGGTACCTCCGCCATACAGAAGATCGCAGTCAAATAGCAATATGTGTTTCAAATAGCGTTGTATTCCTGCTGTGAATAAGGTTGCCAGAGGGAAGGAAGGGGGATCGGGGTCGGCAACGCGTGCATCATGCCTCTGGCATTGCAAGAGTTCATGGGCTACAGTGACCGCTTACCATTAGGTGGGCCGTAAGCTTGTTTGCCACCATAGTTGTATAAAATAAAAACTTGGCGTATGAGCCACTCTGAAACAATAAACATTATTCTTTTAGCCCCATTCACCGTTTGGACATTATTCAACAATAGTTCGCTGCGAGAATAAACTCTTTTTTGGCGGAAACATACATTTTATTGAGTTGTTCCGCAGCTGTGAAATCTGTTGCGTGGGATTTTTACTTTTTGGCTGCTCGCTCCACTTGTTGCCGGCAGTGGTCGATGCAGTCAATATTGTACTGCCGCTTTGCATACTAGATATATGTGTAAATAATTTTGGATGAGGCAAAATGTTCAGCTGCTCGGTTTGCAGATAAGTTCATCTTGTTTTGATAAAATAGCACATTTTCGCAAATTCATCAGGTCTTAGGTCTGATACCGTACACCAAATTTAGAAGAAAAAGTAGGTAGGTACTTTTAAGGTTAATTTGTTTAGCTTTTTAGTACATTATGGTTTACGCGGCTCTTAAATCCTACTAATATTATAAATGCGAAAGTTTGTGAGGATGATTGGATGCTTTGATGTATGGATGTTACTGGTTCAATCATGCCGTAACCAATTTCGATGAAACTTGGAGTGAATAGAGTTCTATACCTAGAATAGCATAAAGGAAGCTAGTTGTTAAAAAAATGTACATGTCACAGTTAAGACAATGTATAAGTACCTGGCTTCCGTTCTTTCCAGTTTGATGCGGCTCGCAGAACGCGGCCACGTCAGGGCATCGCGCCTTCGCTTCGATGACACCATGCCCGCCTGCTCCGGCCGTCGACCCCGAGCCCTGGCACTCGGGCAGGCTGCTCCGGCGTTCCTACTGCTGCTGCAACTGACTGTATATATAGCTATAGCTAGCTATATTGGTGGTGGAAAGAGGCTCGGCCAAGTAAGTATTTTATAGAGTCACTAGCTCTATAGTTATCAATTTGCAATATTGAAATGGGCTTTGTGGTTGACAAAAGAATAACCAGTTAGGTTATTTTTGACCATTTTCTTCATTTAGTCAGCCCTTATTATCATCGTGACGGAAATTTTATGAGGGAATATTCTAAAAAAATCCTGTTGAACAGCGACTAAATTCATTTCAGTCTGAGGTCAGTTGGGAGTGGAAATATTAACAACAAGGCACGAATGCCAGAGTAATATGAGCCGTATTATTATAATACTAGCAGTATTTTGAAAAAGGTTAGAATTATTCTACGAAATGAATTCTTACAAACATTTCAATTCCAGTTTATCGATTTCCCGTTTATCCAGGCTCCAGATCAAGACTCGATGGAGGTACAGCCGAGCAAAAAAGGCCATTCGTTCGATAATCACGCACATAACGCACAGCATCGCTTCGGGTCCCGTATAATCTGAGGAACATAAAAAAACAATAAAGGGAAGAAGAGTGACGGCATCTGATCTAGGCACAGAATGTAACATGCAGTAAAGCCATTTTATGGCAATAGTATCGGTTGTTTTGATTTTTGTGTATGATTTCGGAACAACATTAGTATAAAACATATTGTTGTTTAAAAAGTAGTCTATGGGAGTAAATGGGTACCTTAATAATTATGTTTACAACAATAGTTTTAATAGACCATAGGGATCTATTAAAGTAATGCACACAATTTACAGTATGTTTTTGAACTAACTAAAATTTATGACGTTGTGCCTATGTATTTTTATTTTACAGTAAAAAGAAGCAGCATGCACCACTCC
The DNA here is from genome assembly GCA_947579855.1 of Anticlea derivata. NCBI lineage: Eukaryota > Metazoa > Arthropoda > Insecta > Lepidoptera > Geometridae > Anticlea > Anticlea derivata. The sequence goes on along the minus strand of OX388262.1, from coordinate 13,818,141 downwards.
TACTTAGCAACTTACCATGACGTCATATTGCCAAAATACAAAAATGTCAGCACTATTTACACGAATTATTATCTTTGTGACTGTCATCTTACGTTACCGCCTTAACAAAATCGCTAAGTTGTTATTACTACGGGACTTGATGGGAATTTTTTTAGTTTCTGGCATTGAGGTGTATTAAATTACGAGTTATATATGCTTGGCCAGAATACAGTCGCCATGGCCGAAATCGGCTAGCAGATCATCTTCATCATCATTATATTTGAAATCAGTCTTTTATGAGTTCACCTTCTGCGTAGCGTGCACTGCGTGGTGAGTGATGGCCGCGAGTCGCTGGGGCTATCTAAATCGCGCAGTTATAAATGATGCGATCAGTTCTTGTTTACTCGCGATCCTATTCACTCCCAGTTTGATGCATTCACGGGATATTTATTAAAATATCAGCTTTGGAATATTTTGCTCCATCGATGTTATGACATTATCATCATCATTTCAGCTGTAGGACGTCCACTGCTGAACATAGGCCTCCCCCACAGATTTACAGCACAGAGCGAGTTCCTATTATGTGTTTTTTATGTTATACAGGCAAACAGGCTTACGGCCTTCCTGATGGTAAGTGGTTACCGTCGCCTATTGACATCAGCAACACCTGAAGCATTGCTAATGCGTTGCCTGTCGAACCCCGCCCCCCCCTTAAGAGCTCTGGCAACCTTACTCACCGCAGGAACACAAAACTATTTGAAACAAATAATGTTATTTGGCTGCGATCTTCTGTAAGGCGGAGGTATCTCTCAGGCGGGCTGCTCCAATTTAGAGCGAGAAAATCTCGCTGTGCCCTACCTCCTCCTAATCTGTCATCTTTTATTGCGATTGCGATAGTTTCTAAGACGATTCAAAATGATCCTAGGGATTTTATTGAATTAACCACCTCTTGGGTTTGACTTTTGACCGATTGGCCGCGTTGGCCTAGTGGAAGGTAGATAGTCAAACAGACATTAAACATTCAAATTTTAATAAGAACATCGCTTAAGACAGTTCCCACTGCGTCGTTCCGTCGGCACGAGGCACATTTACATACAGATGGAAAAGTCATGTGGGTATTATATTACAAAAAATATGGCCACACGTGACTACTCGACCTCGTTACTGTTTGCACAAGTTGCAATGGAATGAGTGGGGCCACAGCTTTATACCTGAACGTATCTACGCACCGGGATTATATGCGTTCAGAATTTGCTTTTTTTGTTCCTTTATAGGTAATTGTTGTTTTAGTTAAATCTACCATGTTTTAATAACTACCACCCAGGACTTAAAATTTCTCGCTCTTAATTGGAGAACTCCAACTCCTACTCAGATGGGCAGCATTTGGGAACCTTCGTCATATCTTCTCGTCGCAGATACCGCAGAGCCTCAAGACGAAAGTCTACAATCAGTGCGTGTTGCCAGTGATGACTTATGGCACTGAGACTTGGTCGTTAACTATAGAGCTCATATACAAGCTCAAAGTCGCGCGACGGGCTATGGAGAGAGCTATGCTCGGAGTTTCACTACGTGATAAGATCCGAAATGAGGAAATCCGTGGAAGAACCAAGGTCACCGATATAGCTCTCAGAATGAGCAAGTTGAAGTGGCAGTGGGCAGGCCATATAGCTCGCAGAACCGACAACCGTTGGGGAGTAAAGGTTCTCGAATGGCCACCATGAACCGGGCGACGCAGTGTTGGAAGGCCCCCCACCCGATGGACCGATGACATAGTAAAGGTTGCGGGAAGTCGGTGGATGGAAAGGGCTCAAGACCGTTCGTCGTGGAACTCTTTGGGAAGGCCTATGTCCAGCAGTGGACTTCTATAGGTTGTTGATGATGATGAATTGGAGAAGCCCGCCTAAGGAGGAGAGGAGACCTCCGCCTTATAGAAGAACGCAGCCAAATAGGATTAATTGTTTCAAATCGTGTTCCTAAGGTATAAGAGTTATTTTAACGTGCCGTTGATATTGGCTTAAAGCAAGACTATGAATAAACCAGTGCCAAGGCTCTTCGCGAGAGTGAGAAAAACAGACGTACCGATCATTTATCAATTTTAAAGTAGGTATGATTCGCGCGCTCCGCACCAATCTACAAATTACAATTTAATCCCACATTCTCGAAACATAATAGTAACGTAATTCAATTAACATTCAATTACAGTAGATCAATATTTCAATTAGGAACTCAATATTGCACAAACATGGCGGCACACAGATGCCTACCAAAACTTAGCTAATACCGCGCTAATAGAAATGTTCTTTCAATATAATTTTGCAGGGTAAAGGACTACGGAAGCGTTAGTGATTTCATGTGAAACATAAAGTCGGATTACGAATACCATACCCCTGATAATCATTAAATTAAAATGCTTGCTTGTCGTGTCACTGATTTACGCTGAGGTATGGTGGGCCTAAAAAGGCCCTATGACCGTCAATGAAAGAATCAGTGAAAGGATGTGCACATGTCACATGTCTTCGAATTTTTATGTTCTAGGACATGCCGGTTTCCTCACGATTTTTCCTTTACCGTTTGACAGAACTATTGTATAATCACAACACCCATATAATTACAGAATATTATGCCTTTAAATTAATTTAAATGTAGGTTTGGTTTTGAAGACAACTTGTGGTATCAAATCAGCCTCCAGAAAGACACCAACATCATTACAATGCACCGTTGTATGTCTATTTGAAAACAAAGATTATAATTACCACCTCCATTTCTATTGGAGTATTGCAAGAAGCTTTCCGTACTCTGTGGTTAGAACAATGTGCTGAAATTCACACGAATAAGACTCGCAATTTTAACTTCGATTAAAATCTGATTGGATTGGTACTTACATATTGTTAGATGGAACTGGATATTATACTCGTACAATTAAAATTGAAGATATGGAACATTTTTATATTTTTATTATTAGCTGAATTGTCTAAGCAATGCCATAATACATCTGGCTTGACTGGCCTCATAGCTCAGTTGGTAGTAACTCGGCCCTCTGCGCTAGAGGTCGCAGGTTCGATTCCCGCACTGGACAAACATTTATGACTAACACAGATGTTTGTTCTGTGTCTGGGTGTTAAATATATATTTATATCCTATTATGTTATGTATATCAGTCTCTGGTACCCATAGTACAGGCTATGCCTAGTTTGGGATCAGTTGACCGTGTGTGTTTTTTATACAGCATCAGATGGAACTGAACTGAAAGACAGAGTCAATACGTGTGGAGCTGACTAGGCCGCGGGTTTCCTCATAATGTTTTCCTTCACCGTGACGAGTACCTAACACTGTCACGTGGGAGATTGTCTAACCTATCCAAATAAACCAGCTTTTAAATAATAAAAAAAAATATATATAGCCTTTTATTTCCTTAATAAAAAACATAAGCAAATGGTAAATAGTAAAATTAAGTAGTATATAATATTAAATCAACAAAATATATTTAAAGCATGCATTAAGTATTAGAATAAATAATTATTCTATTGAATTTCATTTTTACATTTTATTTGATTGCTTAAATAGGTAGTAGAATAAACGTTTTTTCAATTCAATTCAATTCTATTCTATTCTATTTCTACGTAAGGACCTCTCAACGAGTAAAGGCCTCCTCCATTTTGCTCCAATCTTTCGCCTAGCGTCTCTATTTTTCGCCTTGCTTATCCAGTCCACGCCAGCTGTTTTGTTTATAAATAAATAAAATAAAAGGGCATTTATTCACCAAGAATCCTACACGCAATATACAATTGGTAATTTACAAGTTTTGGTATGTATGTAGGTAGACAGGTGAAATGGTCGAGGGCTCAGCTACGCTGCTTTTCAGCCTCGCCATAAAATGTCTGTTGTCGTCACAGCAGGTTTGATCCTCGGAAGCCATCAGCCGCTATCAGGCGATGAAGAGAAGGGCACAGATCATTATAATAAACTATGTAAGTAGGTAGGTAAGTATGGTATAACATCGAGCTAGCAGCAAATGACATCCGACATCCAGGATAAAATAAATTGGTGTGAAACTATAGTACAATATTAGGTATAACGCAGGCATACTGTTCCACCGATACATTATCTCATCTATCCATCTCTCTTTTGGTCTTCCTCTGTTCCTTTTATTTGGGGGTCCTGTCCAAGTCGTCACTTTGTTTGTCCATTTGTCACTATCCATACGCGCTACGTGACCAGCCCATTTCCATTTGAGTTTTTTACAGTGTTTTAAAGCATCAATAACGTTCTTTGTTTTTCTTATGTCGGCATTTCTTTTTCTGTTTCTTCTTTTTATAATTAAAACACTTCGTTCCATTGCTCTTTGGCATACTTGTATTTTATTTTCTGTATGGTTGCTTATTATTAAGATCTCTCTTGTCAAATGAAAGACTACTCGATTTTAAACAAGCAATATTAAAAATAAAATACGTCATTATCGGCCTTGCAGAAATAACAAGAACGGGACACAATATTATAGAAGACGACGAACATATTTTTTGTTATTTTGGCGTAACGAAAGGGCATTACGGAGTCGGTTTTTTTTTTTTTTATACTACTGAGGTTGCAAACAGGCTTCCGGCCCACCTGTTGGTAAGCGGTTACCGTAGCCTATGAGCGCTTGCAATACCAGAGGCATCACGCACGCGTTGCCGACCCCGAACCCCCCTCCCCCTAAAGAGCTCTGGCAACCTTACTCATCGCAGGAACACAACACTATTTCGGTTTTCTTATTAAATAAAAATACCCCTTTTAAAATAGATTCATCGTTTTTTTTTACTTTAGGGGTTAAAAATACGTGCAAATGCAATTGAATAATCGATCGACAGCTTGAATCCCTGTGTCTGCATGTCTCTGTATGTACAGGCTGATCCACCAAGTTGGTATAGGAAAGTCTGAGATTGTAAGTGAATAGAGAAGTTAAACTCTATAGACGACGCGGAAATTGTTCCCGGCATTTTCGAAAGTAAAGCTTTTTTTGTTACTCCATTTTGGTGTTCCTGTTATAAGTAATACATAAGGCTTCGGTGTCTACAATCGAAATAGAATAGAAATAAAATGACGCAATTTAGTTCATATTTTATATATTTTATTAAATGTTCAAAATGGTGTTGCAGTCAATATGGGCGACGGTAACCGCTCACCGTGGTGGGTCGTAAGTCTGTTTGCCTTAGTGAAACATAAATGTCTGTCAATATTTGTAATAAAATAATACAGTTTATTAAATACAGCAGGATTAGCTTCCCGATTCGTGTAGATTAAAAAAAAATGAATGCAATATTTCAGAATTCTAAAATCGTCGACAAAGTTTCAGACTTCTCCATTAAAAATATAAATATAAATATTCCGGACATATTCACACGGCCAACTGATCCCAAACTAGGCATAGCCTGTACTATGGTGACCAGAGACTGATATATATATAATAGATAAATATTTAACACCCAGACACAGAACAAACATCTGTGTTTATCACACAAATGTTTGTCCAGTGCGGGGATCGAACCCGCGACCTCTAGCGCAGAAGGCAGAGTCACTACTAACTGAGCTATGAGGCCTGTCTGTATTATCATCCCTTCTTGATGGATCACCCTGTACATCAGCTCAATACATATTTACATCACTTTACGACGCATAAAATTTTTACGCTCAGTTATAAAATGCATGTTCCGTGAGTAATGGATATTTAAAAACGATTTGACGAAGAGATTTTTCGGATTTTTATAGCTTTTAATAAAAATAGTTCAGTGGATGAGTTTGGAAATAAAGACTGGAACATTCGTCAACCATATTTTCAGTTTGGTTATATCAGACGGTTAATAAATAATAATAATTATAAATAAGCCTCCTACTAAGCCTATTTCCTTACCAGCTAGTTAAACATAGATCAAGTAAGTTTTGATGAAAATGTTTGCTGTTTGCTCATGTTAAAATTTAATAAATTATCAAACGGTTAAGGTGAGGGTTTAATTATTTTATGATATTTGAATTGTTTTTTCTCAATAACCGCAAAACGCACAGTTTTGATTTTTATGACAAAGATAATTTGAGCATTTTATTTACGTAAATCCAAGACAGAAACGCGATTGGTAAAACTTTTTTCGATAAATTTATTTTTTAAAGTTGGGTCCTCTGCAACAGTTTTTTCGAAAATACTCTGAGACTATCTAACAAAAATAACTTTTTATATTTTGTTAGACAATAGCATTGGGTACCTAAATCCAAGACTCTTTAAAAAAAAATAGATAGTTTTTGAGATAATCGATATTTTCTTATATTTCGCTTACGTCGATTACTGTCGAGCGCCTTCTAACGCTTGCTATCTCTTTCCGCATTCAATTACAGTACATAGCGCTGTCACTTTCTTCACTCCGCCCACTCGACAGTTTATTATGATTTTTGTATCCTCTTAAGGGGCCATAATATGATAGACAAATTTGATCATTTTATTCATAGCTACCTGACGCGCGCAGCTTTGCTTGCGTGGTATCTAGCACCAGGAATGTTGCATTCTACCGTTATGCGTTGATGATAGCGGGCGGAAGTATATCAATCCATACATCTAATTTCATACAAAACTTGGTTTTAATCAATGTTTTTTGTTTATTAGGTTATCGGATGTATTAAAAGATTTTCATTTAGTATGAAATTATTAAAAAGATAGCAAAGCCTTACAAATCACGCCGCATGTCTATTTTAATTAATTACGTCTAAAGTTTCTATAGGCCGGGTATTTTCTTAATTAGTAGGTACTAAGCCGTGTTCAAACGACGTGCGATATTTCATGTAATTTAGGTTTAAAATTCAGTTCAAAAGGTCTTTACATCTACTGATGAAAGTCAATTTTGAGTTTGATTAACAGTTTGCCTTACATATAGAATAGTGTCACACTTTGAATCCATGCAAGTAGCTACAGAGATCCAAATTATGATTATCAAAACTTGAAAAAAACCTCACCTTGGATGTCTAACGGCTGATGATGAACTTTATGTAACTCGTCATCAGAATGCCTGTAAAAATGCCTGTCTGTGGGGGAGGCCATGTTCAGCAGTGGACGTCGTACGGCTAAAATGATGATGATGATAAGCAGTTTTTCAAACACCTTTACCGAGTGAATGCAATAAATCAAAGGAGAGTCAACTTTGCGATATTAGGGCGGGATACACTGGCGACATTAGGGCAGGATACACTCAGCATCAGTTTTTCACTTTGTTGTGATTCAATTCGCGACGCGAGCTTATCTGATATGTATTACCGTGCAACTCAAAAGCTCACAGCGATTAATTATCAATATCCACTCTACTTGCATTCACTATAATTATTCAAAATATGGTAGGTATTTAAAAAAAAGTTAAAGTTTATGTGTCACTTTGTTCTGTCCTAATGTGTATTTCCTGACTGGACTCGTAGCTCAGTTGGTAGTAACTCTGCCTTCTTCTGTTGGTCGCGGGTTCGATTCCTGCTCTGGACAAACATTTGTGTGATGAACACAGATGTTTTTTCTGTGTCTGGGTGTTAAATATTAATCTATTATGTATATCAGTCTCTGGTACCCGTAGTACAGGCAATGCCTAGTTTGGGATCAGTTGACCGTGTGTTATATGTCCCACGGTCATAGGCCCTTTTCAGGGCCACCATACCTCAACCTGGTCATTGGCCTAAAGCAGGATGAACAAGAAAGAAACAGTGACACGACAAGCAAGCAGCATGTCCGGAATATTTATTATTATTATTATTTCCAATAAAAACTTATTTCTGTTTATTCATACGAAATTTTACTAATTTTGATTATGACAAGTAAATCATTCGTTCTCGCAAAATGCTACACAGCGAAATAAATTCAATTGGTCCACAACAAACGATTTAATCCACATTTAGCTCATCAAAAATTTTGTTTGATCTTATTGACGATGCTGGAACTTTTGCGAAAAACGCTGAGTTCTCTTGACTTGCACAGCACAATCGGTTCACTAGAACTATCGTGTGAGTCACGACTTAGTACTCTCCCAACATTGATCTCTTCCTTAAAGGGATCCCTTTTAGGCTCTCTCTAGGAGACTCAGATAAGGTCGTAGATCTCTCACAAGCCTTATCAATTCAATCAGATGCTTCAATAACTTTTTCTTTACATTTTTGCCATTCAAACAACCAGAAAAGACCAGATGGTTGATAAGAATTAATAACTCTAAGTACCTATACAGGAGGCGATTCGAGCAAATAAAATTGAGGTCTCATTCAGTTCGAATCCATTCAATTATGAAAGCTTTCGTGAAAAATATCATTGAAGTCTAAGATTGGCGAAATTTCCGCCGTCATGATTTTGGAACGAAGATATTTTATGGAAATAACAAAAATTTTACAGTATTATTTAGGAATTGGTTAAAAATAATAAAAATATTGATATCTTTGAAACCGACTATTTCACCTGCTCTCTAAATTAATTTAAAAAGTGTATCCGCAAAAATATGGGTATAACGGAATACTCAAACTGCGTCGGAATCCTAAAAAGTAGCAAGTTGTGGGTACCGCGGCCTCCATTCGTCACCGCACATTTGAGCAAGACGCGTGATAAAGCCACCGCGGTTTCTTGTGTATATCACTTACCCTCGACCTACTCCACCATGCAAATTGGAACCCTACCCCTACAACAATAGGGTGGAGGTTAAGCCTGGGTCGGTGAGGGGTAACACATAAGGCTGGATTAAAAAGTGCGGTTCCGCTGTCATGCGCGAAAGTTACGACCGGGAGAAAACAACTTATGAACGCTTACATTTGAATTTGTGTATTTCACACTACAACGGAAAAAGTTGACTTATTACACTGAACCTTCTACCTGCGTTTGAGGTCAGGTGTTTTAAGCATTAAATAAATGGTGGTAGAGCAGCATTTTGCTTAACAGTAAAAACACAGACATCGTACAATGTCTTATGTATGCGGTACCTATCTTACAGTAAAACTTTACTGATGTGGCGTTTGTATGTACGTATAGATAACTATAATGTGATGCTTACATATAGGTACTCACATTTTTTTAAATAAATATTCCGGACAAATCAGACATTGTCAACTGATCCCAAACTAGACATAGCCTGTAATATGGGTACCAGAGACTGATATACATAATAGATATATATTTAACACCCAGTCACAGAACAAACGACTGTGTTAGTCACAAATGTTTGTCCAGTGCGGGAATCGAACCCGCGACCTCTAGCGCAGAAGGCAGAGTTACTACCAACTGAGCTATGAGGCCAAATAGTGTCGTCGTAGATCTATCAAGCAAAATTATGTACCTAACCATCAATTTGGGCCATTTTCTTATTCTTTGTCAGGAAAAGAACATCATTCAGTGGCATATCTCCAGAAGCGGAGGACGTTTCCCGGCTGAAAATGGCGATGAAAACTAAAACAAAAAATTACCCACACCAGTCACATTGTCCTGAATCCACACTAGGATTCCCTGTGTCGTGGGTATCAGAAACTACGAGTAATATGGTACCACAATATTTACGAATATTTACAAACAGCAAACAGTTGCCTCCAGACGGGCACTCACCCGCTTCGCCACCGAGGTCTTCAAGAGTTCTTAATAATAAAGAACGGGTTTTGATTATTAAAATCATAATCTGCGAGGTTTATTTCCTGGCAGTAGATGGTGCGCATAATTTGGCGATGAATCTATTTAAATTCAAGACGGAATCAAATGTAGCGAGATGTGAAGAGGGAAATCACGGGTAGGGTGACAACTTATTGGTAAATAAACAAAGAAAATAAAGCTTTTAAAATTAAAATTTATACAACATAAAAAATTCTTCCTAGCTAAGAACCATCTCAAAATCATGAGTTTTCTTACAAAAAAACCTTACTTTGAACCTTTCAGAACTTCAAAACTGTGTAGCATATCATACAAACACTAGTTTTAAGCCATGTTCAAACGGCGTGCAAAATGTCACATTAAATATATTCCAAAATGATCCTTACATTTGCGAATGGACTTGCAATATCGTTGACCTATATCGCACGCCCTCAATTTCAAAATCAAAACTAACGTTAATCAATAGACGTAAGGGACCATTTTGAAATATATTTTCAGCATATTTTAAAAGGCATATCTCACACCGGTTGATCACAGATTTACGCCTAGTGCTACAATCTGCAACGTCGTTCTACGCAGTTTTCCATTGCGCTACGCAATGCTACAACTACCTACGAACGACCTTTGTTAATGAATGAATGAATGAATGAATGAATGAATGGCTTTTATTTGCATGAAGTATAGTATATATAGATACATGGTCTTTTACATTTATGGAGATAGTGTCATATACTTCGTCGGAGACCGACATGCAAAGATATTAGTCACAATACAAAAATCAAAATAATCTCAAATTAGTCAATAGAAAATCATACAATAAAATCTGAATTAGAAATAAATTAACGTCATTACAATTAACAAAAATAATAATGTTGCGCACAATAGTTATTTATCTCTTCGCAATGTTACAGAGAGCTCGTAAAAACTGGTACAACAAGAAACACGTACTCCGACTGCCAATAATAATTAAACGTCTCGCTCATGATTTATTTAGAAGAAACAACTTGTAAATAAGTAATCGCATTCAGAGCAGCATCATGGCCACCCGGCGCGCGGCGTCGCGAAGATTTCCGTAGAGGCCTATGCACACCGGGGACAGAAGGGCAAAGTATTTTAATTTTTACTAAATGACATTAAAACTTATCTGGTAGTAATACGACATAAATTCCAATGTTAAGAAATCGATCCCGCGTCACCAAAAGGGATTTCTTGCCACGGCATTGGAGAGATCCCGCGGCGGTATGCCGCAGCGCTCTGCGCTCTGCGGGTGCCGTTGCATACGGCTCCCGAAGGATGCCGTGACATGCCGCGGGGTGAGGCAGTGCAAGCCGGGGGTTTGAATGTCTTGTAGTTGGGAACGCTACTAATATATAAAAGCTACTATACCATTGAAAAAAATCATGAAAGATCAGAATTTATTGTAAATTGTTTCAAAGTTACTAATTATTCCCAAATCGCTGAAAGAATTTTATATAATGTTTTGGAGGAGGTAGGGCACAGCGAGATTTTCTCGTTCTAAATCGGAGCAGCCCACCTGGGAAGGTTTCTCCGCCTTACGGAAGATCGCAGCTAAATAACATTATTTGTTTCAAATAGTATTGTATTCCTGCGGTGAGTAAGGTTGCCAGAGCTCTTTAGGGGGGAGGAGTGGGCAACGCGTGCGTGATGCCTCTGGTATTGCAAGCGCTCATAGGCTATGGTAACCGCTTACCAACAGGTGGGCCATATGCTTGTTTGCCAGCTCAGTTCATCATCATCATTTCAGCCGTACGACGTCCACTGCTGAACATGGCCTCCCCCACAGACAGAGCAAATTCCTTATCATGTGGGGGGATTTGCCCATACTCACCACGCTGGGCATGCGGGTTGGCGAGCGCAGTTACAGCTATCGTTGTTAAAATGAGGGACGCTGCTGCCCATCCCCTAGCTTTTTTCCCTTAGTCGCCTCTTACGACATCCGCGGATAGGTAGATATGGAGGGGCCTATTCTTCAGCCGGGGCCACCACGGCCTTCCGTATCTTATAAATAAATGACATTTTATCCTTAATTTTTTTATGAATGTTGCTTTTTTGTTTTATTTAATTTTAATAACAATGTGAAATGAAATAAAGCATGCCATGGTCGAATACTTTTCAATAGAAAATAGCAAATGACATGTTTACGACTGTATTTCAAGCAATAAAATATACTTGGACTTTGAATAGACGTTCTTTGCCCTGCTGTCCCCGGTGTGCGCGGGCCATTAGGTAAGTGACGTGATTCAAGCGCACGACTTGTGACTGACATTGGCTCCCCGAATTTAATTTAGACACCTGAAGCCAGCCGTACCTATAAGCTCGCCTGATGCATAATACATGCGCTACTTTTTCGACTTCGCTCATTCAGAACGTTTCTTTTGTATTTTAATGAGGCGCGATTATATTTTCCTTTGAAAATATTGTCGCTGTTTGCTTAGAAATTGACGGTGCTTTAATATATTTTAGGTTATGATGATTCTTTGTAGGTTTTGATTATATGATGGTTTTTCCAAACACGTCCACTAAGAAGGGATTTTCAAAATATCAAATCCTAAGAGGGTGAAAAGGGGTTAAAACTTTTGTATGAAAAATTGTATTCCTTGAACCTACAGATTTGAAACTAACTTAAAATAATGAATGATAGAAATATGGAAAAACTGTATTTTTAGATTTTCAAAATAATAGTTAAAGGGTGTAAAGGGTTTAATGAGATGTCAAAGTTTGTATGGGAGAATCTTAACGCTTGGAGGTTTATCTGAAACTTGGTACAAATACTCATAAAGTAAAATAATGAAATACGTATTTGAGGGTTTTTAAAAACTGCCCCAACAAGATACCACGTGAACAAAGCCGCGGGCGTACGCTAGTATAGTACAACATTTCAAAACGTTTGATGGTCACAGTTGATGTCTTTGCAATTGTATACCAAATGTGCATCCATTATTACTAATGCCAACAAGCAGAACTACCACTTAGGCCTCGCAACTTGCCTTTTAGCAAAGTTAGTGTTTTGTTGTAGCATTTTGTCCAGAATATGGAATGAGCAGATTGCCCATCCGGCGGACGGCGGCCATTGTGATTGCCATCCTTAGCCCATCCTGTGTTCTACAGCTGCTATGCTCACCGCAGGAACACAACACTATTTGAAGCGTGTCCGCACTATGTTACACGAATATGAACATTCAATCTTTAAGACAGTCAACTTACGCTATTGCCTAGACAAAATCGCAAAGTTGATGGTACGGGGGAATGTATCCATGTAAAGTCGATTTGATAAGGTATAAAATGTAGAGCACATACCATCCTAGTGTATTAGGGGCATGCATTGAAATACAGGCGGCGTTCGGGCAGCGCGCGTCGGTTACTCTCCGCCTCAATAAAATATTTACCCAATTTATCGCCCTACCCACCTTTTTACTGCTCACCTTCCCAGATGGAATAAAAATATATTTGCTCACGAATCACCCGAAATGTTGAATTAAAGCGCTTTAAATGTATTTTTGAGAATTCTAGTTATTCCGAGAGGTCATGTTTTGTTCTCAGATCTACCGATCGGAATCGCAATAGTTTGATTTCGTGATAAACTGAATGTTTCAGATAGTTTCCGCTGATTTCATTGTGAATGTTCAGAGTATTTTACAAATTACTAACCATTTAAAATTATTGAACTGTTAACAGGTTACGCCTTATTCAAACTGCGTGCGATATGTCATTCAAAATGTATTTCAAATTGATCCTTACGTCTACTGAAAGAAATTTTGAGTTAATTTTGAGTTTGGATTTTAGGAGCTTGCGATATCGTTGAGCAACATGAACTAAAATGACAAAACTCAAAATTTACTTTTATCAGTAGACGAAAGGGTCATTTTGAAATATATTTTAAGCAGATTTTAGATGGAACATTGCACGCCGTTTGAACACGGCTTAAGTTAGATACTAAAATACAGGTTTAATTTGTCGTAGAGTTCCTGACTTCGGACAAACTTGACTTTCCTTTTATAAGAAAACTGGTTTTCAGTGACCGGCGGCGGCCGATGACCGACGAGAACGGCAATTCACGATGGGAATCACCAACCATTCTATAACAAGCTTTTGGCAAGTGATAAGCTGGTAGAACGAATCCTTCAGCCAACTCTACATGGTACGTTATAATGCAGTACACACAGCTGCAAATTATCATGACCGCAGAGGTGTGCTCAATGTCTACGCTTCGAAAACCAAACTAACATCGTTTGGTTGAGGTTTCCTATCGCAAACAGCTAAACTGAACCTTATCCTTACTTACTCAAAGTTGCGCAACGGGCTATGGAGAGAGCTATGCTCGGAGTTTCACTACGTGATAAGATCCGAAATGAGGAAATCCGTACAAGAAGTAGCAAGTTGAAGTGGCAGTGAGCAGACCATATAGTTCGCAGAACCGACAACCGTTGGGGAGTAAAGGTTCTCGAATGGTGACCACGAACCGGGCAACGCAGTGTTAAAAGGTCCCCCACCCGATGTACCGACGACAATGTGAAGGTTGTTGGAAGTCGGTGGATGGAAAAGGCTCAAGACCGTTCCTTGTGGGACTCTTTGGAGGAGGCCTACTTCCAGTGGACTTCTACAGGCTGATGATGACGACTGCAATACACGATAAGGCTATTTTTTGCTATAAATAGAAGAGTGGTCTTAACAAACTTTAATTCTTGTTTTACAACTAAAGGCAAATATTTACCAACGTATAACGACGCCGACCGGGCCATGATTCCTTTCATAACCGCTGAAACATCACTTAACCACATATCGGCACTTATCCGAGTAATTTGCTTCACTGCTGCTTTCGTTCAGAACCATGCTGAGGGAATAATAGCGAGCGCGCAATGAATGCGTGGCAAGCGCTGCCAACATTCTTGTTAATTGTCGAAACTGTAAGTGGTAGGTAGGGACCGATTGAGACGTACAAATGTTTGGAGAAGGATTACTTTTCAATTGAAACGTGCCTACGAAGACGGCGGCGGCGGATCGAGTTATTTGAGTTCCAATTATCAGCGGGCCGCGAGCAAATACGATGGATTGCGTTACTGTATGCATATTAGCGCCCACTGATCCCTTTTTATAACTCCCTATTTTAAGGGTTCTTTCGTGGTTGCCATTCGAGAACATTTACTCCCCAACGGTTTTCGGTTCTGCGAGCTATATGGCCTGCCCATTGCCACTTCAACTTGCTAATTCTGAGAGCTATATCAGTATAATGACCTGTGTTGCATTACAACTTTAATCTGGAATTTAGTTCTAAAAATAAACTTATACAACTGCTTACAATTAGTGTCAAAGACGGCATAAGCAGAAGGCTTACTCTAAAAAAAAAAGCTTGTACCACTTCTGAATTCATGTTCATATAATGAAGCCAACCACCTGTTCTCACCTACTCACACCAGACGATAATACGAAGGGACGCGGTAAAATATTAAAAGTGAAGCATCACGTCTAAATGGAGAGATGGACGTCCATTTGAGGGCCACTTCGGCCGCCTCGCGAGACATCCGCCGTAAACCGTGCCATGTGCTGCAAGTTATAAGTGGACATCCCAAAAAACCATTACCTAGTTCTTCTTTGAAGTCACTGGATCAGTCTGTTTTAGCTGGCTGATAGAGCGTCTGAAAATTAGAATTAGAATTAGAATTAGAAAATAGACTCGAGGCTCTAAAAGTGAATGAAGCGATGAGGAGTAACTTTTTTTTCGACTATCTATAGATTGTCTGTAGTGGTCTTTAGATAGCTCAAGTGTTTCTTTTGTAAATAATTACTTGTATTTTTGTTAATTTTCTTCCTGTAAATACTTTTTTGTTTACGAAATAATTACGAATAATACTAAAATAGTATCGGACCTATATTATATAGACGGATATTGATGGATTGTATTAAAGATGACATGAGTAAGAAAGATGTGAGTGCGGAGATGACGGCTAACAGAAGAAAGTGGAAGAAGAAAACATGTTGTGCCGACCCCACATAATGTGGGACAAGGGCAGGAAGAAGAAGAAGAAGAAAGGATATTGGGGTTTGGTTCTATGAGTTAGTAAACCACACTGTTTTTTTTACTATAGCAGTAAGCCTTAAGATAGTTTGTTGTTGTAACATGCCTAAAACTGACAGCAAAATCGCAAAATACTTAAAATCACAAGATACAAGGCAACAAAAACATTTTCTTTCACTCGTAATTCTCCTCGATTTTAGATCGACCCGCGATCCGCTTATCCGCGCAAACTAAAATAAAAACAATAAAGGCTAATAGGCGTTGATCAGAACTGACGGGGCTCTGGCTTGCCTTTTAGACGCAAATACGGAACCCTAATACAATGCAGCAGATTCTGTAATAGTTGTGGGTAAAGAACTGCTTAAGCTTGCGATTGGCTCTTGAACGAAGTAGGTAATTGTTTTGGAAGTTTGTTGACGGGTTAGGAACAATGCGACGAGTTATAAAAAAATAAAAAACATTGTGAATCTTATGGGCAATAAAATAAGACTATTGAAGGCCTATAGAGAAGCCGTGGTGACCCCGGCTGAAGAATAGGCCCCTCCATAACTACCTATCCGCGGATGTCGTAAGAGGCGACTAAGGAAAAAAAGCTAGGGGATGGGCAGCAGCGTCCCTCATTTTAACAACGATAGCTCAAACTGCACTCGCCAACCCGCATGCCCAGCGTGGTGAGTATGGGCAAATCCCCCCACATGATAAGGAATTCGCTCTGTCTGTGGGGGAGGCCATGTTCAGCAGTGGACGTTGTACGGCTGAAATGATGATGATGATGATGATGATAGAGAAGCCAATAAAATAGGAAAATGTTCAGCATTAAAAGAACGGGGATTAAAAATGCGCATACAGTCAGCAGTGCAACAAAATTGAGCAACCATTTATGTGTATTTATGAAGTATATTTTTTTTGGTAAGTAGTATTATGTAAGTTTATTTATCTTAAGTTTGACTTCAATTTTCTGTTATACTCAGCACTACCTTCCTGTTTCCTCACTACTCAAAGGTTAGCTGGAAGAAAATGTTAACTAGCATTAAGTTCGCCTTACATAGGCACTTGTGCTTGTCCTATGCAATAAAGAATTGTCTATCTTATCTATCTATGATGATGAATGTTGACTGAGAGAGGTCAAACGGCAAGGACCTTAAACCAGGGCACGACCTGCACTGCAGCATGCAAAGGCACCTGAGCTCCAATAACCCCCTAATAAGTTTGTGCAGGATATCGGACCTATAATTTACGAGCTGTCCCCACTCCCGCTAACGAGGGCTCGACGCGCTGTAAACATATTTAAACATATTTCCGAGACCCCGCGCCCGAACTACGGCACAGGGTAATGAAGATGTATTTAATCATTGGCATAACCCTTCGTTGGAATTTAGTAGTACTGTCGAGCTGGAGGGGTCTTAAAAGTGAGATTTTACTGCATTTCAAAATGTCAGATACTGCAAATGTGGGCGTGTGCTAAAATGTTCGCTTTGATGTGTCTCTGACTACTACTTTAGATATTTTGGATTTGAGCCCCTGGAGATCACATCTCTCTCATCATCTCTCTCAGGCGTTGTCTACCATGCTTGGTTATGCCTAGTCGTCCCACTGTTTATTTTTTTATACTAAGCGTCTCAAAGCGGGGTACATTCAGCGGCTAAAAGCACTATTATTTTTCGGCAGTTGGTTTGGCAGTTTTTGTCTTTGATTATAATTTATCGATGTTTTATTTAACAATTTCAACCCATTGAAAATAACTTTCTTCGTTTTTCCAATGTGAGATTTGGCACATATTCTTGCAAATGTATTTACAGCCGTTCAACTCCAAAAAACACCAATTCACTTCGGTACAATTTCATCGTTTGACTTCTGCCTACGAGTCCTTCTTTACACTATGGCACTGGTTTAAAGTGAGCAGAATATAAACTACACAGGTAATTAGCGGGTCATGTAACAGAGCAGTGATGAACGACCGGCGGGAGTGAATGAAGGAGGTGGGCAGGGGGGGGGGGGGTTAATAAAGTATCATAGACTTTAGACGTAGTCCTGGGGCAATAAATATAAATTTAAAAAGCAGTAGCCCAATTCTATCTAAGTTCTTATCAAAGCAAAGACCATATTCTTTCGTTATTATTCACAAGCCAAATTTTCTAAGTAGGTACATTTATTAGCATCGCTAGCCACTTCAAAATCACTCACTCATTGTAACCTTGTTGCTACATGTTTGGTTTTGTTGTAAATTATCGTAATCATCATCATCATCAGCCTGTAGAAGTCCACTGCTGGACATAGGCCTCCCGTAAAGAGTTTCACGACGAAAGGTCTTGAGCCTTCTCCATCCACCGACTTCCCGCAACCTTCACAATGTCGTCGGTCCATCGGGTGGGGGGCCTTCCAACACTGCGTCGCCTGGTTCGTGGTCGCCATTTGAGAACCTTTACTCCCCAACGGTTATCGGTTCTGCGAGCTATATGGCCTGCCCATTGCCACTTTAACTTGCTAATTCTTAGAGCTATGTCGGTGACCTTGGTTCTTCTACGCATTTCCTCATTTCAGATCTTATCACGTAGTGAAACTCCGAGCATAGCTCTCTCCATAGCCCGTTATGCAACTTTGAGCTTGTGTATGACGACGAAGTCTCAGTGCCATATGTCATCACTGGCAACACGCACTGATTATCGTAAAGGTTTTACCAATTCATCGACGTTAGCAAATCAACTTTCATTTTACTTTCAAGCAAAGACTCAAAAATTAGATGTTTGATTTCTAGCGACTTGTCATACTGTTTAGTACCCCGCTCTGTGACTGACTAATGTATGTTAAGTTGGTGCGGAGCTGGTTAACTGCACTAGTTCAGTCCACTGCGATTAGCCTAATGACTTGTTGAGTGCTAACTCTTTTCGGCGACAAATCGGCGAGCTTTGTAGCTTTTGGTCCTGTAATTTTGTAGACTAAACGTGGATCACTTAAAGACTGAAAGCATTTTTACAAAGCGTTCTATTGTAAATACTTTGAGTTAAACTTAAAAAACTTCTATAAATCTTTGAGACTCTCATCTTTTTTTAACTTAAGTCACTGCTTAAACAATATCGCAAAGTTGATGGTACGAGGAATAAATAAATAAATAATAAATAAATATTCCGGACATATCACACACGGTCAACTGATTCCAAACCGAATGCTTGAACCGATTAAAATTATACATGGCTTTCGAATGGGTTTAGGACTGAGGTTCGAAATCAAAATTGTCGATACCTATTTGACGGAATTTAAAATTTCCTCCAAATTCCTGCCCATCGAAGCAGACCCATATAATAATTAGCATACCGCATAGCTGAATAAAAACTCTGCTGATCAACGATCGGGACGATGACTTTTTAATGGCTTATAAAACATCCAGTTATTATCCCTGTCCCTGTGAGTAGCAAGAAACGTGCGTGTTTTAGCATGAACTCGTCAATAATTCCGTTCAGTAGTACGAACATTCCAATTTATCTGAAATAGTTAAACATCTTCGATCATCTTAAATATTCATTGTTCATAATCGCGCTTGATTCTCTGTATATCTATATATATCTTTTCATTTTCATTTCCAAGCCATCTACTTTCAAACATGCTCTCTCCAACCATTGGTTTAATTTGGTTCAATAACTGATGTACCTATATGTATTGTATTATCTACTTACTTCTATTTTTACAATGTAATTTTCCTTTTTTATTCTTATATCTGGCAAACATGTACTTTTAGTTTCTATATGCGAAAACATATAATTGGTTTTAAGTTTCTTTTATAAGCTGTTTAAATAGTATTTAACACTGTTTGTTTTCCAAATAAAATAAAATAAATAAATAAGTATACCTAAAATAAAACTCAGTCTGTTTTCTTAATCATCACAATAATGCGCTAGTCTTTCAATACCACTTTACCTGATTTAGTGCTTGCTTCTAACAATCTTAGCAACACCCAAAATGTACCAAACTTGACAAGAGAAAACTTGCAAGATCTTAGCTTCTTCGTTTTCATTTTGAAAAACTTCGGATGTCACTAAAATTTATAAAAAACGTGCTCGTAATTGCAAACTTTGTTACCATTTGGCTTACACAATAGCACTCCAGGGGGCTACTCGTTTATTATTGCTCTATTGGGTCGATGGGTCCGCCAGGCGGCGCGGCGCGGGGGCAGGCGCGGCAGGGAGGCATCAATTGATTGCTTCTGATTGCTGCCGATCCTCGGAATTGCTGTTTTATTGAGTTGGGATGCACTGTCAAGGTTTCCGACTGCAATTGTCTTCAATTTACATTAACTTGCTGTTGCTTGTCGATGATTGGCTGAACATTTTTATATTTTAGTACAACATTATCAAGCACAATACAAAATATTAAAACTGAATTAATTCAAGGAATGTACCCAGTTTTTTCCAACTCAACGCAGGCAATATGGATTTTATATACCTACCTAAATTTTCTGTTTGGTGAATAGGTACAGTGACTAGCACACTCTTACTCAAAGATTATCTAAAGGAAATTCTGTTTAGGCCGTTCTACTCTGTAAAAGTTCTATGAAAATATAAAATTTAATAGCACCGTATAAAAAAGCATCAAAAAACCTGCTAAAAAAATTGACCTAAATACCCCATTTTCCAACTATTTGAAACTTTTTTCGGTGCAGGTAACATTGTTCTTGATAATTTGTCTGTCTTCCGGGTCCACTCGGTGCTTCCCGCTCTCGCGCCACCCGGGAAATTAATACCTGGGTACTTTGTACCTATATGTTGGTACTTGGCTCCACTCCAGTCATAATAAAACAAATGGATACTTAACGATTTTTCTATTGTGGCTTTTTAATTATTTTTCGCTCAATTTTTGCCATATTGGTCAGGGTTCCGTACCTCATTTGGAAAACAGACCCCTTATAAGATCACTTTGTTGTCCGTCTGTCTGTCTGTCTGTCCGTCTGTCAAGATTCTTTTTCTCAGAAACGGCTAAAGGTATCAACTTGAAATGTATACCACCTATTAAAGTCTGTGGGCTTATGGTACCGTATAAAAAGCTCAAAGCTCTAGCTTAATGCATTAAAAAGACATGGCAATGAATGTAATATTTTTGTATGGAAATGGCTAAAATGAAAAACCTTTAGGGTACTTCCAGATACCTCACAATTCTGAAATTTGGAATGCTAAGAGCTTTTGTAACACAATTATAGGGAAAAGTCTGAAATTGAGGAATTTCGAAGTTTTTTTTTTTTATTATTATTTTTTTTTATTTTTATTTTTTTTATACAACTAAGGTAGCAAACAAGCATACGGCCCACCTGTTTAATTGAATTGCGGTCATTGTCATATAACTACTACGTGAGCGACCGCAAATATAAGTTTGTCAGTTCCTACACTTAGAATTTTTATTTTCTGACCATGACCACTGGTGCACGACCGGGATTCGAGCCCACGACCAATGGTACGGAACCCTCAGGGCGCGAGTTCTCACACTTGACCGTTTTTTTTTTGGGTCACGTTGGGTATTGTTTTACTAATTTTGATTAAATATACGCTTAACATAATGTTCGTAGTCGGGAGCTATGAGTGCTTTTTACGTCACTTTTAAATGCTACAATAGCGTAGTCATTTCTTTTTATTCTGCAAATGGCTGAATTGATGCTATGTTTGATGTTCAAAACGCGTGCTAAGCACCCAGCAGTTTCTTTAACAATGAATTTTTTTTAGGTATTGTTAACTTGGCAAATTAATTTAGTTATGAGGTAATTTTTCATCCACGTTAAGTAATTAGAAGCCAATAGAAAAAGGTTAATAGTGAGTGGATAGGTGCTTGTTTTATAATAACTTTGTTTTTGTTACCTAGAAAGTCCAAACATTTTCCAGCTCCGCACATTTATATGGTAGGTTCTCGTAATTGGCGTTATTTTATACAGGAACATAACCTGTTTACCGCCGATAGCGAAACCTCTTTAACGCAATTACCTTTCACGGGTAGAGCTGTGCCTTATTTTAGAACTAAAGGAAAAGGGCCGGAAACTTGTGGTACAAATGCTGCAGGAATTATAATTTTTAGTTCAAAATTGCTTGGCTTTACCTTGGGTAAATTGAATCCCCATAAAGAGTGATTCAAACTACATACATCGTGCCCAGTAGAGCCGTATCACGGACGAAGCAAGGTGTAAGCAAGGTGTAGCGTAGCGTCACCGGGAGTGACATAGTCAAGTCACTCTGTGACAAAACTTCTATTTAAACGATCAGAGAGTAGCGACAGTAAAGGGGCGCTTTACATGACAACCTACAAAAACGGAAAGCTGTACACTTTTCAGCACTCACCGGTGACAAGTGAGTAACTCACGAACATTACAGACTATGGGACTCTGCTTGTGGCATCGAAATATCACAGAGAATGCCTTGAAATGAGCACTTTCATTGCAAGGTTACTACCAACTGAGCTATAAGGCCAGTCAAATATATAGGTACGTAGGTTTCTGATTTATAGCTTTGCATCTAAATATGTAGTTTTGTAAGTGTAACTAAATTGGCAAGACACTTAGAAAACTTCACCAATTGACAATAACGTAGATTGGTGTGTGTAGTTTGAGATTTATCCATCCACAGCACAAACAAACACGCGTTATAACGATCCGAATTTATTTTTAAATTTCTATAACCTCAAGTATTGGCTATTTTATAAAACGTTATTATTACAAACAAACTTATCAATCTCTATTTTTGAATTATTTAACCTTAATTCAATTCCGTCTCAGGGTTCAAGGTAATTAATTAATCAGGAGTTATATATTTGACTGGCCTTATAGCTCAGTTGGTAGTACCAACTGAGCTATAAGGCCAGTCAAATATGAAAAAAAAAAAAAAACAGGTTATAGTTGGTGTCTTCACACCTTCCCCGGCTGTACTTCTTCCCCATCAGTCAACTCTAGCCCAGCTAACTTTGAGGTGCTATGTTGTGGAGTTTTGTTCTAAAGTTGGGAAAAGTTCGTTGTTCGTTGTACTTATCTACATGGAAGCGGAATAAGGATACAGAGCAACATTATATTATGATGGAGAATAATTCTAAAGTTAGGTTTTGAATAAAGTATTTCGGAAACCTGAAACTAAGCAGACTAAATCAAAAAGTTTTCATATAACGTCTGTTCGTCGCGACATAGCCAAGAAAAACATTAGTTTGAATGCGATTGTGCTGTTGGTTTGTGTTTTTTTATCACAGATATTGTGTTTGCGATGTGTTCAAAATGAAGCAAATATAAACACCTGCCTTCGCTTTCGCCTGACTGATAATGGGGTGCAAATGAGGGTTTCAATATTTTCCGCGTTCTCACATTAATATGGCTATGTGAAAAGTAGTTTTGCGGCGCCCTTAAATCAAATTTGTGCGACTTTAAGAAACTTAGATTTTTGGTGGATTTGCACGAAATTAAACCATATCACCAAACAGATATAAATCAAAGTTTCTTATATTCTTAAAAAGTATCTGCAACATCCGAAAAGAACTCACATGTTTTTATGCTCTGCTGGCAAATGATCTGCGCTAAGTTCTCTGACGTGAGTCGTGGGAAATCGGTTTACGGTTGTTGGTAAAAAACTTCTTCGCTCGCCATGTTGTGTGCTGAACGCAGAAATAATTAAAACTTCAAATTATTTGAACTTCGCGGCCATGCGAAACGGACCACCGGTTTTAAGGTTGACAACCAATTTCTTATTACCATTCCACAGTGGGCGAATTTCCACAGTCTTTGTGGAAAATACGGCGAAGAATTTTCATTTGAATAACTATTGCGATCTCTTTAGGCAGCCTAGAAAACCTATCAACTTTCATTCTACCTCCTTACAAAAAATGCGCAGCCAATATCCATAGTCTAGCCTTTTCATCAAAATTATTGAAGTGATGTTACAATAAAGATGATGATTTATGATAACCCTCGCGAATGCCATAAAAGAACAGACGGCCGGACCGACCGTTTCGATATATTGAGAATGGCTCTACCCTTATAAAACTATAAATAAAAATTATTTTATTTGTCGCTTGGTTCGAGGGGAGTTCGCTTGGTGAGGTGGAAACTGAATAAAAGGCTGCCAATAAAAGTGTTATAGAAATAGTTTATTACAAAAAAGCCTTCTAAACAAATATGTAGGCTTGAAATTACAGCCACTTTTTGATATATTTTTCAAAAATGTTAGTCGATTAAAACGATGTTTGAGTGCTATATATAGGTACGTAGGTTTCTGATTTATAGCTTTGCATCTAAATATGTAGTTTTGTAAGTGTAACTAAATTGGCAAGACACTTAGAAAACTTCACCAATTGACAATAACGTAGATTGGTGTATGTAGTTTGAGATTTATCCATCCACAGCACAAACAAACACGCGTTATAACGATCCGAAAATTTATTTTTAAATTTCTATAACCTCAAGTTTTGGCTATTTTATAAAACGTTATTATTACAAACAAACTTATCAATCTCTATTTTTGAATTATTTAACCTTAATCCAATTCCGTCTCAGGGTTCAAGGTAATTAATTAATCAGGAGTTCGATTGAGTTCTGCGAACGGCTCCAACTCAGCCCTCCGAGAAAACAACTTGTACAAACCTTACTGTAATCACCCGCCGCGTAGCGAGTATGGGCTTAGTGGTGGAGCCATGAGTGTGGGGTTTAATGTTCGTCTGCGGCACTTCATCACGAGAGGTCCTCTTAAGCTGGGCTCGAGCTTACTTCTTGTTAAATAAAGACGGTCATATGCGAGAATTCGGACCCTGAAGGTTCCGTACATTTTCACAGGGTCAGACAATGAAAATTCCAAGTGTAGGTGGTGACAAACTTATATATTGCGGTCTCTCACTTAGTTCATTGTATGATATTGACCGCAAATATAAATTTGTCTCGTAATAATCCAAGTTTAGGGGTAAAAAACATCGTGTTAAATATGAATGGGAAGGATATAAGGGAAGAGGTAGACCAAAGAAAAGATGGATAGACTGTATGAAAGATGACATGAGTAAGAAAGGAGTGAATAATGATATGACGGCTGATAGAGGGGAGTGGAAGAGAAAAACATGTTGTGTCGACCCCACGTGAAGTGGGATAAGGGCAGGGAGATGATGATAGGGGTAAAAAACATCATAATTCCCTAGAATTCCCTAGACTTTTTCCACAAAAGCTCTGAGCATTCCAAATTTCAAAATTGTGAGGTCACTCGAAGTACCCTAGAGGTTTTTCATTTTTGTAATTTTCCCTGATGTTAAGTGAAGATGCGGTCTATGTTGTAGCACGTTTGCCTAGAAGAAACCTATTTACTCTGCTCTTGAAGTCACTCGATTCGCGAGAGCTACCAAGTTCCTCTTCCAGTTTGACAAGTTGGTACGTGTTACCGCTGATGTCGTGGCCCGATCGCCAGCAATATGCTGCAAACTCAGTATCAAGCATACTTAACGTTATTATCTCACTTCGGCCCACTTTGAATTAGGCATTGTCTTCAAAGTTGGTTGCAGGCGAGCGCGCACTTTAACTTGCCAACCAGAGAGCTGTACGACATAGAATCCACCTAATGCCTCGTTGGCTGCGTCGAAATAAGTTATTATATTTTCATTTAAAAAAAATTTGGAGAACTTACAACTAGGGTAGGACCTGAGGTTCCGCCGTCATATTATAAACGTGTGCGCTAAATCTATCAGAAACTTGGGTTTCATTATTAGGCAGAGTGTGAATTTTAAGAACATCTATGTAATAACATAGATGTTCTTAAAATTCACACTTAACTTTAATAAAAGTTCTATTCAATGCCCTCGTTAGGAGTCACTTAGAAACAAACGCCATCATGGTGCTGGCGGCGCTGCGGCTGCGCGCGCCCAACGACTACTTGGGCGCGCGCCGCCGCCCCGCCATGCTGGAAGTGCCGCACTGTAGGACCAACCTACTTAAGTTTGCCCCCATGTCACTCGCTGTCTATCTGCTCAATATCTTGTCTGCGAACAGCGTGGATATATTACCGAAACTCCTACAACTTGCACAGATAGTGATAGAAACCTATTTATTATAATGTACCTACTAATAACATATGACATCGCCTTAGGGATAAAAAAAAACCTGTTATGATGTTATATTGTATTCTAATTAAATAAATTATTTTTAAATAGGATTTTTTTTAAAAAAGCTGGTTATCTAGTCTCTTAAAACTATTTTATTGTAGCAGCAACGATTCTAGAAGATATCCTTGCTGCCACGTTTTAAATTTCCCATGTCATTTTGAAGTCATTCAAATAGCAGCATTGGGCCCTAGGACAATCTGATGATACAGAAAAACACTGCCTGTTAGTCTTCAATGTATTTAAAACGCTAAGCATAAAAAGTTGACCACCAACGGTTGTTAAAAACGGTTAAGTTTGAAAATCGAGATCTCCAAATTTAGAAGTGACAAACTTATATATTGCGGTCACTCACTTGGTTCACTAATTAAATTATTAAAAACACGGACAGACAGATAGCCAGACAAAAAAAAATGGTGATCCTCCTTTTTCAATTCATTAAATAGCAAACTCCATCTAGGCCTTTCACTTCATTGTCACCAACTAATTACTTACAATATTATGCATTGTGTCGTACGGTACACTTGGAAACCACATTGTCCCATCTGCCGTCCCTCTCTTACCCTTGCGGTTAGAGCGAGAGGGGTGAAGTTTGGAAGAAAGCTTTCATCTATTATCGCGCTTGAACTGAATCCTACTAATATTATAAATGGGAAAGTTTGTGAGGATGTTTGGATGTTTGTTGTTCATTGTCGGCTTAACCGATATCGTTGAAACTTGGAATATATATAGAGTTCTTTACCTAGAGCTCTGGCAACCTTACTCATCGCAGGAACACAACACTATTTAAACAAATAATTTTATTTGGCTGCGATCTTCTGTAAGGCGGAGGTATTTGTACCTCTCTAGGCGGGCTGCTCCAATTTACAGCTAGAAAATTTTGCTTTGCCCTACCTCGCATAAAAGCTCAGAAAATAATATTTTCGAAGTGTCCGTAAGGACTTTTTTCGTGCGAATAAACTATTCTCAACAAGCCTGTGAGCTGGGACGTACTGATATGCCCCAATTCGGAATATTGGTTGTCATTACCCTGCTTGAATTTAATCACATTTCACAGGCTGCGTACATGTTCAGTAGGAATCTCCGAAATCTAAGCGCGACGTACCGCGGCTTGCGCTTAGTCGCTGATTGAAATTCTAATCAGAAATTAAATTACTATTTAGAAACACTCAGCTCGGAATTCCAGAAGTGAACCTTAAATTCTTACTTGCATGCTTGTCATGTCACCGATTCTTTCCTAGTTATCCTGTATTAGGTCAGTGACCAGGTTGAGGTATAGTGGCCCTAAAAAGGGGCACCCTGCATCACCTTCGTGAAAGAATCCTTCTGATCGATCGATCGAAGAATCGGAGTCTGTCTGAACCATACATTTTATCAGTTAAATTAAAAAAATAAAAAAAGTCAGTGGGCGTTCAATATGCTATCCAAAATATGTTTACTTAATGATTAAAGTAATTTTTTTTATTCGACACTAGCGGCTTCACACGCGTGGTACCTACATAAAAAGTTAGCCTATATGCTTTCCAGTCTATAATCTATCTCTGTAGGCCGTTAGCCGTTATTGAACCACAAAAAAGTCAAGTCAAAAGATAAAAGGCATTTATTTCAATAAAACTAGGATCACTTTGAAACGTCTTAGAAACTAGGTGAAGCTATGCCTGTTCCTCGCGATCAAGCCTAGAAGAATCAGGCAACAAACACGGCGCGCGTGCCTATCATTTTTTTCGATGATCCTTTTTCACAAAATGGAATTTAAAGCTTCAGTGTGGTGCCGATCGAACTAAGTGAGGCTCAAAAGAAAAGTAATCTAATTATAATCCCTAATAAATAAGAGCTTATAAAAATGTTAAAAAAAAAGAAGACAAATGTGAGCTTCAAAGTCAAAGTCAAAGTCAAAAGGCATTTATTTCAATAAAATCACTAGGATCACTTTGAAACGTCTTAGAAACTAGGTGAAGCTATGCCTGTTCCTCGCGACCAAGCTTAGAAGAATCAGGCAACAAACACGGCTTCAACAAATGATCAAACATCCAAATATCTAAACACCCAAACATCCTCACAAACTTTCGCGTTTATAATATTAGTAGGATTTGAGGGCGTACGCTATAGCTCAAAAATATCGCAAGCCTAAAGTCGAACTTAAAATTGACTTCATTCAGCAGTTGTCGAAAGGATCATTCTAAAACGAATTTCAGATGACATATCGCCATGTCGATGATCATTGGCTTATAATTAGATTAGCAAAAAAATCGTAAGCAATTCAGTAACGTCAATAATAAGTGATTATAGTGATGATTGAATCAATTCACGAGCGGTATAAAAATACGTTGGTTTAGAAACGAAACAAAGAGTTATCGACGTACACAGCGGCGATATCAATATATTTGTGTTGGTGCACACAATATCTATTTATAGAGCCGGATTTCATGTTTGTGTTAGACTTGGGCAAACTATGCCAGGGTGCGCACTAGCGGAAGCAGTAGCGATTTTATTTAAATACAGTTGGACATTTGTGATATGTCCGGAATATTAATTAATTAATATATTTATTGATTCTCCTTGAGAATCCATGAGATGTATAAGGGACTCATCATCATCATTTCAGCCGTACGACGTTCACTGCTGAACATGAACTCTCCCACAGACAGAGCAAATTCCTTATCATGTGGGGGAGTTTCGCCCATACTCACCACGCTGGGCATGCGGGTTGGCGAGCGCAGTTAGAGCTATCGTTTTTAAAATGGGGGACGCTGCTGCCCATCCCCTAGCTTTTTTCCCTTAGTCGCCTCTTACGACATCGGCGGCTAGAGATATGGAGGGGCCTATTCTTTAGCCGGGGCCACCACGGCCTAAGGTATAAGGGACTGGTCAGAGATAAAAACATTATATGTCATATGCCCAAAATTTGCCATAACATGCTCACAATATTCCATATGCCCACAATTTTTGATATACACACAATTTGCCTTGGCCTTCCAGCACTGTGTCGCCCGGTTCGCAGTTCACCCAGTTCATCCATATTTCATTTGGCTTACATTTGCCATATTCCCATAATTTACTATATTCCTAAAATTTTCCATATGCCCATTATTTGTCGTATGCCCACAATTTGCCATATACCCACCATAGGATATAGCATACGTGCTGTAGGATATAGTATGCCAGCAGAAGGTTGGTAAGAACAAGCCTCAAATTTAATATCAAATCGCTGTTGTGACCGCCTCGCCCTTGACTTTCGGACGCAGGGTTGCCAATCGTCAAAATTCTGCCGGCCATCAGGCAAATGTTTTCTCTTACAACACGCCGCGTCACATGAATCATTTATAAATGCAAATCGCCATTGTTCCCAACTACCCCGATTATTCACGTTCGGTTATCTTTGACGTATTGAAGCCGGATTTGTAGCAGCCCTGATTTATTTATGCCCAGAGTTATTGATGTGTCCGCAATTTGCAAAGTTGCCGGTTAAAAATATGGCTTTTGTTAACGACAAATGGACAAATGCTATTTGATTCGGTTCGTTCGGACGATGTGTTCCAACAAATTCTAACAATCTAAATAATTAAGGGATATCGTTGCGCTACTGACTTATACAAGCCTGAAGTGTGTAATATATGCAGTGCGAATGCACCTTTAATGTAGTTATAGTGTAAGCGCACCTTCGGCTTCGTCAGCATATCTATTATAGATATGCTGACGGAGCCACCTTGCATCGGTGGCCATATTAATTGTCTCATACAATATACGAAGGTGACTCAAATCGGTTGTGTTTAATTACATCAAAACCCCAAATTTCATGGCGACCCTGCCAGAGGGCTATGCCAAGGTTGGCATAGCCCTCGTCGGAAGTTTTAAAGTTTTTCGTAAAGTTTTTTTTTCGTAAAATCATTTTAAATAAAAATCTTCGCAATAAGTAAAGACGCCAGACTGAAGGACATCGGACGCTGCATGGATCACATCAGCACTGCCATGTTGGCCATGCTGGCCAGTTTTCGGCGTGATCTGCATATATTTGGCCGTCCGCATCTAGAAGTATTGCTACCGACAGTGGATTCGGTAGGAGATTGGGTTGCAGACAATTAATCGTATCCGGGAATCCCACGAGGACGAGTAAGTTACGGAGTGACGGTTTAAAGAGGTGAATATGATTCCAGTGTATTCTCAAAAAGACAATTTTGTGGTGAAAAATTAGTGTACCTTGTTTCATTCAAGGTCATTGTTTTTTTTTTATTGTGCAAAAGTGGACAATAATTGCATTTGATTATTTTAATATGATAAAGTGTCAGTTGATTTTATAATGTAGTTACATAAACTAGCTTAAACCGTGCAAGAACACTCAGCGAACTTGATACCGCGCGCCTAAAAGTGCAAGCCCATGCACATTCCATTGCACCTCCTTCGCGAATTGTGAAATATTACGGACATTAAATTTACATTAAATTTATATTTAATTTATGTAGCATTATGGATAGCAGTTAAGTAAAGTCTATTTTAAGTATTATACAAAGTTTATGATTTATGAATTATTAAAAAAGGGCAGTGTAAGACTAAATAATAATAATAATAATAATTAAAAATTTCTTCTCTAAAGATGAGGACGCAGGAGCAAATGCATTAGCATAGATATTTTCCACGAGATAAGAAAGGTATACGAGGAAGTTAAAACTCTGTGTCCAATCCCTATTACAGAAAGTAGCAAAATGGAGTTTGATCTAAAGGTGGCATGTGGCTTGATTCCGGTAATGGACGGGGTTGAAGCGACAACAAAGCGAATGATAGACACCATAGAGATGTACGGAAATATGCTCGGAGATTCAGGTAAACATTTATTGATTACTTTTGTTACAAAAAGCAGGCTCACTGAAAATGCTAAATTGCATATTTCAGGAAATTATAAAATGATTGATGATTTAGTGAAGGATTTGAGGAAACATCTTTTGCCTAAAAAATCATTTGTGGCTATCCTTACCCAACTGCAAAACAGGAAGCAAGGATCAAAGTCCATCGATGAGTTTGGAACGGAAGTGGAGAATTTATTTACAGCTATGACCATGACACAGGCAGAAGGAAATCTTGAAGTTCTTTCCATTTTAAAGCCAATAAATGAAAAGATTGCAATAAAACGGTTTTCAGATGGTCTGCAGAGCTCTAGACTGGCCACGATAATCGCCGCGCGCAGCTACAGCAGCTTGAAGGATGCTATCCAAGCAGCGAAGGATGAAGATACAGCATCTTTTATGCCCGACCAATCAGGTAACATCATGCATGCGTTTGAGCAAGGACGAAGTTTTTATAATGCTAGGCGCGCACGAGGTTTTCAATATCAACGAGGCACCTCAATTAATAAATATGGTCAATACCGTAACACTGATTATCAAGGACAAGAAAGACGTGGTAGTTTCTCAAATTATAGGGGCAATTGTCGTACACCCGCGACATTCCATAGTACTTACAGAGGGAAAAACACTAGGTTAGCTACGAGTGAAAAAAATGCACCTAGCGCTCGGAATGTTTATTCAGTTGAAAACGGAGAAAACAGCGAACAAAATAATGAAAATGCGGATTTTTCGCCTAGTACTGATACTAATCAGTTTTTCGATCTTAAGCATTTTATATTTTCAATGGTAATGCAAAATACGTTGTTTTTTATATCAATAAAATAAAAAACTATTGGCTTGTTGATACAGGCGCTACATTGTCTGTCGTGAAACGCGACGCATTACCAAACAACACCCCAGTGCATAGAGATAATACATTAATTAATGGCATAGGAGGACAAAGACGTACCTTGGGGTCAGTAAATTTAACACTAGTTAATTATGAAAAAGATGCGTTCCTAAATAATTTTCTGATTATTGACTCTATACCACTTAAAGCCGACGGTATTTTAGGTTTGGACTTTCTTAGTAAATATCAAGCTAATATTAATTTAACCAAGGATTTTTTAACTCTGAATAGCAATGGTAGCCAGTGTAAATTAAAACTAGTTAACGAATATGAAAGGAAATTTTTTTTGACGATTCCAGCGCGTTCTGAATCCGTACATTACATTTATATAGAAAATAGCATGAAAGATGTGATTGTGTGTGGAAGAGAGCTGGCAAAAGATATATTTCTAGCAAATTCGATTGCAAAAGTTGAGAATAGTAGGATTCCTATAAAAATTTTGAATGTTACAGAGAAGGATGTTTGTTTACCAGTTTTCACACCTGAGTTAGAACCATTATGTAATTATAATATTTGTGAATTTAATAAAAGTTATAATGAAGTTCATAGAGTTCGAAAATTATTATCTGAACTAAATTTAAAACATCTGAATGAAGAGGAAAGAAAATCAATTGAATCAATTTGTGTGAAATATGCTGATGTTTTTTATCATGAGGGAGATAAACTTACGACGACAAACATCTTCGAACAATCTATTACTATTAAACCGAATTCAACCCCCATATATACTAAGCCCTATAGATTACCACAATCTTTAAAGCCAGAAATAACTAAGCAGATTAATAAAATGATAGAAAATGATATAATAGAAGAATGTAACAGCGAATGGTCCAGTCCAATTTTATTAGTCCCAAAGAAAAATACAGAAGGTTAAGATAAGAAATGGCGATTAGTAGTTGACTATAGAAAGCTTAATAACATAGTTTGTGATGACAAGTTTCCTTTACCAAATATTAATGAAATTTTAGACTCGCTCTCAGGCGCAATTTATTTTAGCCATCTTGACCTTCATCAAGGCTACTATCAAGTGACCTTGAACGCAGACAGTAGAAAACTTACATCGTTTACAACAAGTATAGGTCAATTTCAGATGAAGCGATTACCGATGGGCCTGAACACAAGCCCAAGCGCTTTTAGTCGCATGATGTCAGTAGCGATGTCTGGTTTAGCGTTTGATAAATGTTTTGTTTATTTAGATGACCTTATTATATTTGGAAGGAATCTCTATGTACATAATCAAAATTTATTAAATGTAATGGAGAGGCTTCGAAAAGTAAATCTAAAATTGAACCCGCAGAAATGCGAATTCTTAAAGAAAGAAATTTTATATCTAGGGCACGTTGTTTCTGAGAACGGAGTCTCACCAGATCCAGAGAAAACAAATGTATTAAAAAATTATCCAGTTCCTAAAAATGCGGATGAAGTTAAACGTTTTGTTGCATTTTGTAACTATTATCGTAAATTTATTAAATCGTTCGCAAATATAACCTTGCCTTTAAATAAATTGACTATAAAAAACGAACCATTTAATTGGACGAATGAATGTCAGGGAGCATTTGATTACTTAAAAAATGCCTTAATTAATCCTCCCATTTTACAGTACCCGGATTTTTCTGAAGATAGTGAATTTATAATACAAACGGATGCTTCTGGCTTCGCTATAGGCGCAATTTTATGTAATAGAGATTTGAGGCCAGTGGCGTATGCAAGTAGACCTTTGAATAAGGCAGAAAAAAATTATCCTACTATCCAAAAAGAGCTTTTGGCAATAGTCTGGTCTGTTAAATATTTTAGACCGTATGTATATGGTAGAAATTTCACGATAATGACAGATCACAAGCCATTGGTGTATCTTTTTGGAATGAAAGATCCTTCGAGTAGATTACTCAAGTTTAGGTTAACGTTAGAAGAATACGATTTTAAAATTATCTATGTGAGGGGTAAAAGCAACGTTTCAGCTGATGCTTTGTCAAGAATCATTATAACATCAGACGAACTGAAGAATATGCATGAACAAGTGGTGAACGTGATGACTAGGGCTCAAAAGAAAAGGATTGATGAACTGTGTGAAAGGAAGGAGCGTACGAATAATAATACAGATTTAAGTACCAAAAATTTCCGTGAAACACCCAGAGTTGTGGAAATATTAAAAAAGCCATGTGAATCTGTGGAAATGAATTTTATAGAAGGGACTAAATTAAAGAAATTAAGAAATGATAATATAATAACAGAGGAATTTGAATGTTTTGCATTAATATTAAGCCAAAAAATATTGTGCATTAATCTTGACTTCAAGGCGCATTTTTCGCGAACCGAATTTGTGCAGAAGTTAAGTGTATTTTGTAATAAAATGCGTATCGATGAAGTGTGTATAATTAAAGATAAAGATGATGGGGATTTAATAAAAAGTGTATGTGATGAAGTAAAATCAATGACAAAATGGTCCGGTCCGAGAGTATGTATTTTAAGAGGAGTGAAAAGAATTTTTGACGATGACGAGAAAACCCTAATTATGAATGATTTTATCTGCTACCTTCTAGTGGTCATGCTGGTGTACGTAGAATGATAAATACTATTAAAAGACGATACTACTGGTCAAGTATTGAAAAGGATGTCCAAGAATTTGTAAGAAAATGTAATAAGTGTAAAAAAATGAAATACTTTCGAAACATTAAAGAACCTATAGAAATAACCACAACAGCCTCCTCGGCATTTGAAAAAATATACCTAGATGTAGTAGGGCCATTAGATAGAGATATAGATGATCATTGTTACATATTGACCATACAGTGTGAATTAACGAAGTTTGTTCTAGCTATTCCTTTGAAAAATAAAGAAACTATGTCCATTGCTGATGCGTTTGCACGAAATTTTATTCTATGCTTTGGTATACCAGAGGCGATAGCTACGGACAGGGGAACAGAGTTCATATCAGCTACGATGGAACAGGTTTGTAAAATTTTACATATCGACAAAATGTCGTCAACATCTTACCATCATCAGTCGATAGGTGCTCTAGAAAATACGCACAAAACTCTGGGCGCATTTTTGCGAATACAATGCGAAAACCACACTGACACGTGGAACTATTGGTTGCCATTTTGGTGTTTTAGTTTCAATAACACCGTACATTCGGAAACAAATTACACGCCATATGAATTAGTTTTTGGAAAACTTTGTCGTATACCTTCTAGAATTTGTGACACAGTAGAACCATTGTACAATATAGATGACTACCCCTTAACACTTAAATATAGGCTACAAGTAGCTCACGCAGACGCAAGGAAAAATTTACTAGTAAGTTAACATAAAAGGAAAGAAACTTATGATAACGCTGTTAATTCTGTCCAGTATAAGAAAGATGATTTGGTTCTTGTAAAAAATGAAACTGGCCGTAAGTTAGATCCACTGTTCAAAGGTCCTTATGTAGTTATAGAAGATTTAGGTAGTAATGTTAAAATAAGTTATAATAATAAGATGGAGTTAGTTCATAAAAATAGGACACGGCCTTTTTATCAATAGGGCGATAACGGTAGTTTTATTGGTAGTCGTTTATAATAATTATTAATAAATGCGCGTTTTATTATTTAGTTTAGTTCCGTAAAAAAAAAAAAAAATTGTTAGTTTGTAAACATTTAGATTAGACACATAACTAAAAAAAAAAAAAAAAGATAAATTTTGTTACTTTTTTTTTTTTCTTTTACCCCCAAAGGTGAAGTGTGTAATATATGCAGTGCGAATGCACCTTTAATGTAGTTATAGTGTAAGCGCACCTTTATAATAGATATGCTGACGGAGCCACCTTGCATCGGTGGCCATATTAATTGTCTCATACAATATACGAAGGTGACTCAAATCGGTTGTGTTTAATTACATCAAAACCCCACATTTCAAGCAAAGTAGTAGGTACCTACTAGTATTCTAAGTCTTTACCCATCTTTTTCCCCAACTCATATTTACATGATTTATTTTTTATACTCGCTGAATGACCTATGTCCTATGTAGTGAACTTCATCAGGCTGATGGTGATTATGAATAAATATATATTACTGTTTTAAACAACATTTCATTTTACCTCATTTTGAAACCGTCTGACATGTGCTGGTTGCCGTTACATAGGAAACCAAGACACACAAGACACAAGTACCAAAGCTCGCCCACGACCGGATTCGAATCTCATGACCTTTATAACAAAGGGATTTCCCTATAGATTCTCCCAGATTGCTCTAATTCCGGCTTACATGCTATTTTACACCGTAACATACTCTCTGGTATGATACATGGATAAGGTGTTCAGTTAGATTACAGAACAGCCAAACCATTCTATGGGTTCACTATGTTTGATTTAAAGATGAACAAAGCATCCCACTCAACTACCATTTGAAGTCTCCTGCTGAACATAGGCCTCCCCTAATGAGTTTTACGACGAACGGTCTTGAGTATTTTCTATCCACCGACTTCCCGGAACTTTAACAATGTCGTCCGTCCATCAGGTAAGGAGCCTTCCAACACTGTGTCGCCCAGTTCGCAGTTCACCCAGTTCATCCATATTTTGTTTGGCTTACCTCTACTTATTTAACTTATATGGAACTCGCATGGAACATCAACGAACACGGCAGGGCGAAGTGGCCACTTGGTAAGAAATAAAGTTCTACAGTTCATAAGCAAATGCATACGAAATGCGCCTTCCAAGGTAGTCTCGAGAGATGTCGGCATGCCAAATTTAATTTGAAATACACCTGGCCGATGTTTAGACGAACAGCGACGTAATGTATAAAACATCTCACTCATACGTACGGCGCTCCTAGTCGTTTGGGGCCCCAAGCACAGCGGGAGATTCATTACTTTTTTGACAGTTTAATGACGCCTCGGTTTGACCATGATAGCCGAGTAAGTATGCCAATAGGATGAAACTTTTTGGAGCAATCCTACATAGCACCTAATGGTAGTTGGCATTTCAGCCCATTCGCGAACACAAGTCTTTTTGACTTGGAAAGACACTGGCCACCCACTCACAATTCCGATAAAAAAAAACTCATCCGCAAAAATGTTTCAGCAAGTTGTTATTCCAAGAGATGATTATTTTTTTACGTTTTACTAGACATTGAGAAATAAATTATAATATTCCATATCACCTTGAAGTGGTTTCTTAGACAAAAGTAAAAAAAAATCTATCAAAGTCGGACAAGCCGCTACATAGTAATCGATGTATTACATAAATAGTCGCCAATTAATAGTTGCCAATTAATACCTTCACTTTTTTGACATACATACACATAAAATCACGCCTGTTTTCGCAGAGGGGTAGACAGAGACCACGGCTTTCCACTTGCTACGATCCTGACATACCTCTTTTGCTTCATTCACTCTCATCACATCATGCATCACTCATGCATGCACCTTTTGCATTTTGAAGTCGGTTAAAAAGTGAAAAGTAATACGAAAAGTATTCAAAAGCCTTCTAAAGATTTGTACTTAAAATCCGCCAACCCTCTTTCAGCGTGAGGACGGAAAACACCATATCTCCGCATATTTTATGGCCACGATTTGAACGAGGCAATATAAAGCTTTGACGCTTTTCTTTTCAGAATTTCAAGTGATTCTAAAGTCCTCGAGAGTTATACGCCTCTTTGCATATGGCGCCATATTCGATACATTATACGCACTGAACATCAGAAGTGGCAGAACTCGATTCAGCCACAAGTGGGATAACTGTTTTAAAGAGTTCTTAAGTGTCGTTTAGTGGTTTGTTTGGATGGAATTTGGGAAGTGTGTGATGGAGTTTAGTATCTTTGAGTGGACGTAAATATTTGTTCGAGAGAGATGTTTTTGAGAACCTACACAGTATTCATATTTTTATGGGTTAAGTGGATCTTGCATTTAGCTGTCGTGGTGGCCCCGACTGAAGAATAGGCCCCTCCATATCTATCGACCCGTGGATCGCGGAGAGGCGATTATGGGATAAAAGCTAAGAGATGGGCAGTAGCGTAGGATGCGCCCATCCTATGCAACGAAGATATTGAAGTGGTCTTAGAAAATCGGTCGGTGGCGGATGACCGAGGTCTAAGATCGTATCATTATTATTGCTAAGTTGGTCTGGTTTAAGTTGGTGAATATGGGAACCCTAAGCTATAAACCTTACCAACCAAAAACCTGACTTTTCAAAACCAGCCAGTAATCTAATCCCGATAATGCTGAGCAAACGTCTCTGCATCGCATGCAAATTCCTTTGGGATAGGTCGACAGGATGTACTGTTCTTTGGTACTTCGTGTGGGTGGAATACGTAGCTTGATAAAGCTGAACATTACAGGTAAATGCAAGCATCAAAATAATAATAAAAACTTAAGAAAATATATTTAGAAGCCCTTCAATTACAGTATTTATAAACGAACATCATAACTGCATATAAAATGACGACTGAAAACTGTATAATATGTTAATTTTTATCAAACCATTCAAAAACTCCATCGCGGCGAAAAACCAGAATTGCCACGCAAAAAGCTGATTTTATTTTGCAAATACAATACAATAGTTACACAGAAAACTGGCAAAGCGGACAGAATTCAAAACAGTTTCGTCGCAGCCCCGGGGCCGTCAAAGTGAAATAAATTGCATCGGACATCGCTCCTACGCATCGCAAATGGGTCGGCTGAATGGCTGGTAGCTGACTGGCCGTACGGCGTGGCGAGCGCCTTTTCAGCAAATACAGCTCTTTGATAAAAACCCCCACTTGAGCGGCTCTGGCTACTTACATCGTAGTTATTTGCCAAACAATATTAGGGCGAGGACTCGCGAGCGCGCAGCGTTTTACATTGGACGTGAGTGGTATCTCGTTATGCTTCGATATTTTCTAGACTTTCTTGCTTCTAGAGTGCCGAGTCTTTTATACTTAAAAGGTTTCCGCTCGTGATTGCTGCTGAAAAGAAACGATCCTTCTCAAACTTTATTCCAAAGACGCGAAGAATGGCTAAAATAACCAACGAGTAAATAAAAATAGAGAGTCACTTTTTGACTGGCCTCATAGCTCAGTTGCTAGTAACTCTGCCTTCTGCGCTAGAGGTAGCGGGTTCGATTCCCGCACTGGACAAACATTTGTGACTAACACAGGTGTTTGTTCTGTGTCTGGGTGTTAAATATATATTATATCTATTATGTATATCAGTCTCTGGTACCCATAGTACAGGCTATGCCTAGCTTGGGATCAGTTGACTGTGTGTGATATGTCCGGAATATTTATTAATATTTATTATTTTATTTATTTATTTTTACTTTTGGATGAAGTGCTTTATTGCAGTTATTTTTTAAACCAGCTGAACTAACTCGTGTGATATATTATATCTATTTCCTTGCTTTAGGTAATTGATTGAAACAAAAGGAAACAACCTCGATGAAGGTAACAAAATACGGGAAACACTTAACATAAATATTGCTCAACAATAAAAAGCGAAGCCGAAGAAATTCAAACTTCATCAATCTTTCACGATCGCAAAGAAACGTAACGACACAGAATCGAATAATCTTGCTCGAAAACGGCACTCATACGGAATTCAGAGATAATACGTGCAACCGTAGGGAAAATATTATTCGATAATTCGGAGGAAGCGAACGAAAAAACTGTGGCACAATAAACAGGGTGTATTCAAATGAAGGCCTCCGAGGACGGCGCGAGAACAATCATAATATTACAAACTTATTTAGACACGGGCCATGGAGGCGGCGGGCTGCGGCGCCACGCGCTTCTGTTTGACGTGTTACTGAACGAGAGAAATATTCATTGTTGCCAGAATAATTATGCAAAATGCATCATTAGAAAGGCTTATTTCAAAACGGTTTGGTGTGGTTATCAAAATTTTATGCAGTTACAATTTTTTTGTGATGCCTTTACGAGGATGTTTGATGATGGAGTTGGAAAAAATAGACATTCTCAGCGGATTTCAATAAAAAAGTCGTGGATGGGCATGTTTTTAAATTAAATAAATAATAATAAATAAATAAATATTCCGGACATATTACACACGGTCAACTGATCCCAAACTAGGCATAGCCTGTACTATGGGTACCAGAGACTGATATAAATAATAGATATATATTTAACACCCAGACACAGAACAAACATCTGTGTTAGTCACAAATGTTTGTCCAGTGCGGGAATCGAACCCGCGCCCTCTAGCGCAGAAGGCAGAGTTACTACCAACTGAGCTATGAGGCCAGTCAATTAAATGTTTAACGGTAATGCATACACTGATAATTCACAAAGGGAAACAGCAGCCACAGCTACGCGAGTAAAGCTGCGAGCGTTAGCTAGTAAAGGTGCTAACACCAACGTACCATAACATAATCACAACCATACCGTGCATACAAAAAAAAACTAATATTCTCGCTGAAGAATATATTATGTAGATACTGAGAATATCTGTCGTTATTTTCATCGTTTTGGCCGTACCTCTGACTACCCCCCTTGAACATCTTCAAGGATTTGATTATCTGGAGATCGGAGAAGGTGTCTGCCATGCCTGAAGGATAAAAATCTTGAAACAATTTATTTTTTCCAAGTCCTGGTGAACTTTATACTGTTTCAGGACGTGTTGAGCACTGGTGGAGTGGTGGTAATGGCCCTGCCTTCCGGTGGGTTCGAGTCCCGGTCGTGCATCAATGGATTTTCAGTACGGAATATTTATGTGCGCTATCTACATAGTATAGCGCACATAAAATTTCTCTCAAACGGTGAAGGAAAACATCGTGAGGAAACCGCATGTCCCAGAACCTAAAAATTCGAAAACATGTGACATGTGCACTCGAGGAGCCTCTAAGAGGCGCACTTCAATACTTTTACTACACTGATTCTTTCATCGACGGCTATAGGCTCTTTTCAGAGCCACCATACCTCAACCTGGTCAGTGACCAGGATGACCAAGAAAGAATCAGTGACACGACAAACAAGCAAGGCCCAAAGCTCTGTTCCCCACGCCCCACAGACCAGCTCGCTGACTCCGCAGCCTCGGTGCTTTAGGCCCCGAGTAAATTCAGAAAAAATTGTGAGCACAAATGTAACCTTGAATATTTACGAGCGTCCCGAAAGGGTTGCCTCGGATAGGTGACGCCTTATGAAATTTTGTCTTTGCATCGAAATGTGCGGAGACGGAGGTGGCGCGAAAATACTCGAAATTATAGACTACATGCCTTTGTTTTTTGTATTTTATTTTGTAAGTGATTGAGGCAGCCTTTGTTTGCTCCTGAAAAATTGACAAGTTTGATTGCTCTCTCGGTTTTGAGCAAAGCATATCCATGCTTGTAGTCACGTCGATCCGTTGTTCTATTGCTTGCTGCATGAATGAGGACAAACAAATATACTTTCACATTCATATACATCATTATTTAGATACAGATTTAAAATGTCCTGAGATTGAATTGACCTGCATTATCACTGTTAGTTTAATGTTGCGCTAAACAGGTTAAGAACTTGTTACATTTATATATCTCAGTAACAAATGAAGAAACAAAAGCTGAAAACAAAAAGGCAACGACTCAGCCGAGACCGTTCAAATTATAAACGGCAAAAGTTTTACATTCCAAGTGGCTCGGTTCAATTCCAGCCCAGGACAATCAACGCTCGGATTACCATGAGATTACACACGTAAGGAGAAAAAAATATGTTGTAATACAACGTAAGGCGGTGATTCGTCGGCCGGTCACGTGCCTGCGGGTCTGCGGGTGATGAGTGGGGGGTTACCGCAACACGTTACAATTAATTATATAGACAACTTTCTTTATATAGACGACCTCGGTGGCGCATGGCGTAGCAAGCGAGTGCGGTTTCGATCCCGCTTGGGGGGATACATTTGAATACTCTGAAAGTATTTGTTGTGATGTTGTTGTACCATGGTATTCGTAGTTTCTGATACGACACAGGGATCCTAGTGTTTGGTCAGGACTATATAAGTGACTGTTGGGTGTTATTTATTTAACTCTGTGGAGGCTTGCCCCGGCATTCTTATCAAGATAAAATTAGATCATCTCTTTTTCTGATATCTTATTTTTTCTCTGGCTTATCATTGACCTCAGACAACAATTATTACTACGTATAGTAATTGAAGTACCTTCCTAATTGATTTTCTTAAAATTTCCTTCAAAATGACCCCTACGACGATTAATAAGAATGTTTAATATTAAAATAGTTGTATGGATTTAATTGCTGATTAAAATCCAGAAGTAGGTACCTCCTACCAATCACGGTTTCCTAGAAGGTAGACGTTAATTATCCCTTTAAAGCTCTAGAAGCGCTTTTGGCGTAGCTTGCCTAGTAGTTATTTTAGTTGTTACTGAGCAACATTCAGCGCGGTGACTAAGTGTATGGGTGACCACTTATCTTTAATTGCTAGGCCCGGGCATAATAGGTAGTTTAATATTGGGGGTGACGGTTCTCAGTCAATGAACTTGATATAATCTATCCGTTGCTTCTTAGAAAACCAAGGTTAACCTTGTCAAGCGTCAAGAGCCCTAATTATGAAATCACACCCTCTTCTGACCAACTAGTAAAAAGACACCGGCCGCGGGACAACGAGACGCGCCGCCGACAATTTATACGCCTTCTGGGAAATTAATATCAGGTAGAACTACAGAGTCAGCCCACTGGTACTGCGGGGAAGACGTGAATGTGCGCTATTCACGTCTTTGCTGAATGGGTTCAAAATTTCAAGTCAAATTCTAGGAGGAGGTAGGGCACAGCGATATATTCTCGCTCTAAATTGGAGCAGCCCAAGTGGAGAGGTACCTCCGCACTACAGAAGATCACAGCCAAATAACATTATTTGTTTCAAATAGTGTTGTATTCCTGTGGTGAGTAAGTTTGCCAGCTTGGTAGGTTGGTAGCAATGCTCCAGGTGTTGCTTATGTCAATATGCGACGGTAACCACTTACCATCAGGAGGGCCGTAAGCCTGTTTGCATCCGTATTCCATTAAAAAAAAGTACATTTTTCTCTTTATTAAAGCCCTGTTTAAACAGCGTGAGATATAATCATCTAAATGTTTCAATGTGTGAAATGATCCTTAAACGTCTATTGTTGTTTTGAATTTGATATAGATATAAGTAGCTGAACGATATCGCAAAGCCTTAGAAGTCAAACTCAGAATTGACTTTATTGTTGTAGGGATCATTTTGAAATACATTTCAGATGACATCAACTTCAACATTCAACTTCATCTTTGAGATACATTTCGTATAACTTTGACTTAAGGAGGACTGTACGCGCTTTAGACAAGCCCATAATGTGCGTAAAACATGTTTTGTTAGATTTCTAAAATAAATAAATAAAATGTGGATATTGTATGAAACGGCTAAAGGGAAAAAGCAGGGGATGGGCAGCAGCGTGCCCTTATTACAATCGGCTTTATCTGCGCTCATCAACCCGCATGCCCAGCGTGGCGAGTATGGGCAAATCCCCCCAATGATTGTTTGCGTGCAGGCCGTACAAGGTCGGTTGCGCTGGAAATTTATAG
This sequence comes from Anticlea derivata, assembly GCA_947579855.1. Classification (NCBI taxonomy): domain Eukaryota; kingdom Metazoa; phylum Arthropoda; class Insecta; order Lepidoptera; family Geometridae; genus Anticlea; species Anticlea derivata. The sequence continues at coordinate 13,775,207 of OX388262.1, read as the reverse complement.
GGAGGCCTATCTTCAGCAGTCGACGTCCTACGGCTGAAATGATGATGATACACAACAATTATTAATTGAGGCTGTTGGGGGATATATCTGCATTCATGGAAACTGCACACGATTGAAGGCTTCTAAGTTATTTTAGAAAAAATAAATAGTATCTTCAGATACGCAAAGGAAAGCCACAATTACTCATTGTACACGGTAAGTACATGACAATGTGAGCGACAAATAACATTACAAATTATATATTTCAAACCGCCTGCGGGATTACCTGGCCTACCCGAGTGACAGGTGTGTCTCCGCCCTTACGCTCGGTATTATTCCGTTTTGAATTTCGTTTCTTTTTGTTATTGTTGCAAATAATTTGTTGAGACAGGCTGAGAAGCCAGCAGCGGATTCACAAAATAATTTTGCAAAATAATTACACACTTTACAAATTGTTGCGTGGTTTAGATTCAAATGAAAAAATAATGATTTACTACGAGAAAAAGAACCGATACTTACACAACTCGCGTTTGACTATCTTTGTTTTTGATGTCCTAGGTGGCGTAGCGGGTAAGTGCCCGTATGAGACAAGGGGAACGGGTTCGATTCCCGCTGCGGTACAAAATATGTTTGGATGATTTGCAAATATTTGTTCATGCCTGGATGTTGTGGTAACATGGCACTCGTAGTTTCTGATACCCACGATACGGCATCCTAGTGTGGGGTCAGGTATGTGGCTGTTAGGCTTTTTTAATTATTTTAGCAGTAATTTAGTTTGAAAAAACTGGTCACGTTTACACTTACCTGCCCCCGTACCATCAACTTTGCGATTTGTTACATATTTCCCAGAGGGGGTAGGCAGAGACCACGGTTTTCCACTTGCCAAGATCCTTACACATCTCTTTGGCTTCATTCACACTCAGCACATTCCTCATACATGCACGTCAGTTTAGGGTACTATTGACCTTGATAATGCGTACTTAAAATTTTCCAATAGAAAAACTTATTGATGCAAGACCGGGTTCGAACCCTCGACCTTTGGATCTAAAGTCGGGAAACCTCCCACTACGCCAACACGGCCTTATTTATAGTACAAAATGTAAGCTCATGTTATTCCCATCCGAACAACCGCTACTATTATAAGTATAACACTCTAAAGTTAACGCAGACACAATCATTACCTAACTTCATTTACCCAGTTTAAAATTAACCCCGTTCAATGGAAAATAAGATTACTCTAACTTACTGTTACTCAGCAGGTGTTCTGGGACTGAATGAGTTCATTGCGTATTGCGCCTTTGTTAGCTGTCTCACTCTGCTCAAGTTAGTCTAGGGAACTTATAACTGTAATCGAATCGTATTGTTATGATACAAGAAGTGAACCGACATAAGGATTGAAGGCTCTGCTGATTTTGGCCACGACGACTGCATTCAAAAAATTTCAAAAAATTCAAAAATATTGTTTATTTGTTTATTCAGAACAAAGTACACAGGGAAATTACTAATTAATACACGGATTCAATTCGTGAGCACTGGTAGAGTGGTGGTAGAGGCCCCACCTTCCGATTTACAGGTCTTGGGCTCAAATCCCGGATATGCACCAATGGAGTTTAGACTTTTAACACAATTTATGTGCGCTATATAGTGCTCACGAACGGTGAAGGAAAACATCGTGAGGAAAACGACATGTCCAAGAAACCTAAAAATGCGAAGACATTTGACATGCGCACTTTAATCCTTTCACCACACTAATTATTTCACCGATGGGCATAAGCCTTTTTCAGTACTTTTACAAAAAGATGATATTTTATTTGGTGTTCTGTGTTGAACAGTAAACATTACCTACTTTATCTGTGTATTGTTTATCTTCTATCGGTAAGTAGATGATAGGTATGATGCCTCGGAGCTCACAAGTTCTCAGATTCAGAATTGAGAGCCACTTCAAAGACTTTCCTGTGAATCTTTTATTTCCGTCCTTATCAGCTTTACCACGAAATTTGCCATTATTTTATTTTCAATTTGCCTTACATGAAATCTGAGTTTTTTTAGCCCTTTCAGCATTTATTACGAAGGATATTATTTGATGAATAATCTGTAACGCAGCGTTTTGCAGAACGCTTGCGGCTGGCACAAAAGAGGTAGCCTGGTTGACAAACCGAGTGCCAACGTGTAGGTACCTAATTAGTTCACTGAATAAACTTGATGAAAACACGGCTTATCTCACACCGAATTCTCTCTCTCGTTTGGGGAAAGAGTGAAACCAAAATGAACTACTCGTAGCAACGATCTTTAGAAAGGTTTCAAACTGAGAAAAATGCAAAGTCTGTTTTAGAAATATATTAAAATATAGATTTAGGCGCATATCGCATGGTTTTCTGGTTTCGCAGTAGTCACAAAATATCATCTCTGTAGTATGAAGAATGCTAAGACGCTTTTATAGCGATAAGACCGCCCATTGTACATAGAAATCTATTTATTCTATAATCTATTGTAATTCGTTTTTAAGGTGTGTACAATAAAGAATTTTCATTCATTCATTCAACACAATCAAGATAATGGCATGGAACTGTAATGGGCTACAGAATCACAAGAATGAATTGCAAGTGGTCCTAGATATAGAAAATATAGATGTGTGTCTCATATCAGAAACACATTTTACCAAGCAATCACACATCAGATTTAAAGGATATAAAGTATATCATGCACTACACCCAGCTAATAAAGGACGAGGCGGCAGTGCGGTTATCGTGAAAGAAAATATTAAACATTATGAGGAGAGCAAACATGAAGAGCCAGATATTCAATCTGTAGCCATTTGTATTAATACTAAGTTATATCCACTAACGGTAGCAGCAATTTACTGTCCACCAAGATATACGATACGAAAAGATACTTACCTGAGCCTGTTACAGCAACTTGGTGATAGGTATATACTAGGGGGTGACTTTAATGCTAAAAACACGTATTGGGGCTCCAGATTAACAAATGTGAAAGGAAAAGAACTCTTGAGAGCCATAAAAGAAACAAATTCTGATGTTGCATCAACGAGATCCCCAACTTACTGGCCAACCGATAAGCAAAAGATACCCGACTTGATAGACTTTTTTATTTATAAGAACATATCATCTAACTACCTTAAAACAGAACAGAGCTACGATATGAGCTCCGATCACTCTGCAATATATCTAGAAATAAGCGAGAAAGTATTACTTAAGGAAACCCCTCTAACCCTAGTTAATAAAAACACAGACTGGGAGAGTTTCAAGATAGAATTAGAATCTAATATAGACCTTAAGGTACCACTAAAAACTCCAGAGCAGTTGAATATGGAAGTTGAACGATTTATATCGCTCATACAACAAACAGCCTGGAAAAACACACCAGAGATTAAAAAAAGGATCACCAGAAACAATTACCCTAAAGAGATTAAACAGCTCATATCAGAAAAAAGAAAACAAAGAAGGCTATGGCACCAAACTAGGTGTCCGCAAGACAAAAATAAGTTAAACCACCTAACAAAACAACTAAAGAGACAAATACAATCCTTCATTGACAGCTCAACTACCAGCTATCTTACACAGCTAACTAATAATCGTAGTACAAACTATTCGCTCTGGAAAGCCACAAAAAATTTGAAACGGCCTATGACTCAGATTCCACCATTAAAAGAGGACAACGGGAACTGGGCCGTCAGTAATGAACAGAAAGCTAAAATATTTGCAGAGCATCTAGAAAACACCTTCAAACCGAATGATGGTCATACAAACGATCCTGGTCTGTCTGACCTCACGACATATTATGATGAGTCAGATGAACAACTTTACATACCATCTGTCTCACCGAGAGAAGTCCTACGTGAAATCAATAAAAATATAAACCCAAAAAAAGCGCCGGGTTTTGACCTCATATCCGGCGAAATCTTACACAGTCTTCCAAGAAAGGCTTTAGTTAAGCTAACAAACCTTATCAACGCTGCACTAAGGCTGAAATATGTGCCAGACTTATGGAAAGTAGCTGAGGTAATAATGATTGCTAAGCCGGGAAAGCCACCTCGAGACGTAACATCCTACAGACCGATTTCCCTTCTACCAATCATGTCAAAATTGTTCGAAAAACTGTTACTAAAAAGACTGAAACCTTTATTAGAAGTTAAGAATCTGATTCCAGACCACCAGTTTGGATTCAGGGAAAAACACTCTACGATAGACCAGGTACACAGGATCTCAAAGACAATCGAGAAGACCCTAGAAGATAAAAAAGTATGCGCTACCATATTCTTAGATGTAGCTCAGGCTTTTGATAAGGTATGGCACAAAGGCCTTATACTAAAACTAAGAAAAATACTACCCAAGCCATACGCGGATATTATAGAATCGTACATATCTGACAGAGTTTTTAGAATCAGACAAGAAGATTCCTACTCTAACATTAAAGAAATAAAAGCTGGGGTGCCACAGGGAAGCGTATTAGGCCCGGTCCTGTACCTTTTATATACCAGTGACATCCCTGAACTAGAAAATAACACAATTGCGACCTTTGCTGATGACACGGCTATAATGGCTGTTGGAAGCACTCATGCAGAAGCGTCAGAAAAGGTCCAAGTAGCTGTTAACAAAATCCATGACTGGACAAAGAAATGGAGAATAAAGCTCAATGAATCAAAATCGATTCACGTTAACTTTTCAAATAAGAAAGAGCAGTACCATCCTATATTTATCAACCATAAGCGCATACCCTATGAAAATACGGCCAAGTATTTAGGCATGACGCTTGACGCCAAGCTACGCTGGAAGGCCCACGTCAAGAAGAAAAAAGACGAGTTAGAGATACGATACAAACAGATGTACTGGCTGCTTGGAAGACAATCTGCCCTCTCAGTACATAACAAAATTATACTATACAAACAAGTCCTGATGCCAGTATGGACTTATGGTATCCAGCTATGGGGCTGTACCAAAAAAAGTAACATCCTAATCATACAACGGTTTCAAAACAAAGTACTCAGGGATATTGTGAATGCACCCTGGTACGTAAGAAACGAAGACCTGCACCGGGACCTCAACATTGACTTCGTCGACACAGTCATTAAAAAATATGCAGAAGCTCACGAACGTAGACTTCATCACCATGTGAACGTCGAGGCAATCCAGCTCCTCGACAACACAGACATAGTGAGAAGACTCAAAAGGACTAAGCCTTTTGAGTTAGTGTAGTGTAAAATAAAAAATAGTGAAATGTAGTGTAAGTGATAGTGACTACTTATAAAGAACACAATAACAAAGTGTCTTCCCCTTAAATAGAAACTGTAAGAAAAGTGCTATTGGACACATTCTTAGTTATAATTTACTTTATAAAACTATGTCAAAGTCAAATTACTCATTAGCCTACTTGGCTAGATTGTAATAATATGTGGAGTATAATAAATATTGTACTCTGGGAATAACAAAAAAAAAAAAAAAAATTCATTCATTCATTTAACATGCTACTAAGGTATGTAGGTACCTATAATACACACATACACACGCACACACACACACACCACAGGTTATTCTTTCATCACCCAGACACTCAAGAGACTGGAGTTTTGTGGGAATCCCGTACCTACTCTACGAACTTTCAGGGTAAGGGTAACTCCTTCATCTCCCAGACTCTTGAGAGTCTGAAGATTTGAAGGAGAAGCCACACTCACACCCCGTGACATACACACATGTACCTATGTATCACGCCTATGCCTATGTTTTTATTTTTTTATTTTATTTTATCTAAAATCTGATTACCAATTATTGTCTGCTACTATCTAATAATTATGTAACCCGCTTACACCCAATCCCTCGCTGACCATCTATTCGAGGGGGGTAAATTGAAAACCAGCGCTGCATGCAATGCATGCAGCAAATGCTGAATTTACTCCCTTTGCCTTTTTATTATTATTTTTTGTGTATCCTATACCATGCTCTTTTTTAATATTTGTTCTTAAAGGCAATAAATGATTTTTTTATTTATTTCATTTATTTATTTAATTATTATTAATACAAATACCCGGCGGCTGGGTACTGATTAGCGAAGTAGATCTGAACTGGCTTTTAACGGTAAATATTTATTTACCGTTCAGTTCGCAGTACCAGGCATCGTGTAGTCTATTTAGAGTTCACGATGCAAGCAACTGCGTGAATGACTGAGAGACCGAAACTCGGTGTAATTATTTCACTGGATACACTTGATGAACGGTATCATTCACACCGGAAGGCATTTAGGTAGGTACACTATTAATGTCCGTGTCGGTCCGTAACCAGAGATTTTCTGAAGGCACTTAAAGATAATAATTGATTCGAATAGTAGTTTTGGTGAAAATAATTATTAAATTGAAAGAATTTGTTATATCTAATAAATAAAACATTAAAAAAATGTTGAAAATTTGAGCTTACCCCGGTGTAAGCGCATCCCATTCAGCAGAGTTAGTATTCAAGTGGCATATTACACATACATCGGCGGCGGCATAAATCGTACGCTTTGCATACATCGCGCGGTGAGTGCGACGCCTCACTTGCCGCTGCACTTTATGCGAGAAATCGAAGCGCTCTCGCTTATTAGATACACTCGCTTAGCGAATATCGAATCGCAAGTTTAGAATGCTATGTGTGTAGTGTATACTTACGAGTATATAACGTAGCCTATTCCATAATATAATCTATCTCTCTGCCAAATTTCATCCAAATCTGTTGAGCCGTTCTGACCTCCATCCATCCATCCAAACTTTCGCATTTATAATATTAGTAGGATTGTTGCCCTGAAACAAAAGTTATGAAAAAATGACCTATCCCTATAGCCTCTACATCGGTGTCCCTACATAGATATACCTACGTAAATACATAAACCTATTCACAAATTTCGTATCCTCCCTCCCCCTTCCACCACCGGACAAGCAGACGCACAGGTAAATACCGCCCTTACCTGTTCGACATACCACAGTGTCGAACGAAACGTTTCTGCTCCACTTTTATTATAAGTACTGCCAAAGAGTGGAATGATCTGCCTGCGTCTGTTTTCCCGAAAGAGTACAATCTAGGAGTCTTCAAATCTAGGGTCAATAAGTTCACTCTGGGAAAGCGTGCTCCATCTTAGGCCACATCTCACTTGCAAAAGTGAGTTGGTGGCCAAACGCCTTACCATTATCAATAAAAAAAAAATCCTCACTCATCAAACAGCCAAATCTCGATACAACAGCAAACCCGAGCCCGCAGCACAAAAGTTGGCAAACTATTTGCGGAACATAGCTCTCCGCGGAACTATTCTCAATTCAAAGTCAATAACACGGCAGTTACGCACGAGGCCAATGTCGGCGCATGTCGGCGCATGTCGGCGCATGTCGGCGCATGTCGGCGCATGTCGGCGTGCCCACGCGCGAGGCTAGCCCGAACTTTTATGTACGGATGTACAGAACCCTCAATAGGACAAACATCTTTTTTATTATGTCAACTACTGTGATCTCGGAAACAGGGGAATTCACGTAATAAAATTAATGCACGAAAGGAGCCCCTTTCACTACACTGATTCTTTCACAGACGGTCATACCTCAACCTGGTCACTGACCTAATACAGGATGACCGAGAAAGAATCAATGACACGACAAGCAAGCATTATGTCAACTACTTTTACGAAACTCAGATTTTTTGGTAGGGTTAAAAAAGGTAAGTAACGAATTTTACACGCCCAGGATGACTGGTAGAAAATGCTTTTTACTTTCACACTTAAACTTAGTGTAAGGAGGACTTAATCTCCTTACACTAAGTTTAAGTGTGAAAGTATAAATAAATAAATAATTTTAAATTGTTCAAAAACCTAGACCTAGGTATCTCTAGATATATTATTATTATTATTAACTTGGAATCGCTCTTAATATTGACATACCTAATAATAATTAGATTAATAATATTGACACCAAAAATAAATACCAAACATTTTTTTATCTATCAAGTGCGTTAGAAATTTTATAAAAAACTACCTGTTACTCGTGACTTCGTCCGCATTTATATGAAAGTTCATAATTTTAACCCTATTTTTAATTTTAACTACTTTGCTCTTGCAAAAAATTTGAAACACCTATTTCTTTATTTCTTACGAAATTACGCGAATTTTCAGATCCGTAACTTGAAGAATTATGGATTAATCATAATAACATTCAACCCCTATTTAACCCCCTTCAAGATTTTGACACTAAAGAGCCTTTGTCCTTCCCCGAGATATTACCTAATCTATTGCGTAATTTCATTAAAATCCGGTCAGCCGTTTAGTCGTGAAAAGATAACAAACACACAAACAGAGTTACTTTCGCATTTATAATATTAGTTTGGATGTGGCACGCTGGCAACATCGCAAACGCTCAGTCAAACGTTGGTGGAAACTTCCGTCAACATGGGATAGTTTAACCCATCGAAACTGCGATACGCAGTTCCCACGAGATACACCGAGCTAGGCTGCACACGCGGTGAGAGATCGGAAGCGATTTCATAAACATACAACATACATTTCATGTAGGTTTGCAAAACCAATTTGAAAAGTATTTTGCAGTCATCTTGTTTTTGACTTATGACCTATTTTTACACGAAACCTTATAAAGAGAGGTACAAATAAATCTGTTTAAAGTAACCAGTTCTAATAAGCTCTATGTTGTCGAAAATATCAGTTGTCGAAAAGAGTTTAATCCTATTCTTTAACCATTGGTCTTAGGCCCTTTTCAAGGCCACCATACCTCAACCGTAACTGAGCTTATATAGGACCAAGAAAGAATCAGTGACACAACATGCAAGCAAGCAAGTTGTTGATCTTATTTTCTTAGGAAAATGATCCTTTAAACGTTTTAACTTTTATTTTGAATCACAGTTCAGACGATTTTGTGAAAAACCTTAACTACAGACGTCAATTGCATAAATCCATAGAACTTGAATTGACTTCTTTGAATATCATCATCATCATCTCCCGGCCCTTATCCCACTTCAAGTGGGGTCGGCACAACATGTTTTTCTCTTCCACTCCCCTCTATCAGCCGTCAAATCAGTATTCACTCCTTTCTTACTCATGTCGTCTTTCACACAATCTATCCATCTTTTCTTTGGTCTACCTCTCCCCTTATATCCTTCCACACATGGAATTGACTTCTTTGAATAATTGTATAAAATAATGTAAGACCGCTATCTCTCGTTACCAAGCTCGCGACCCTCCGCAGAACAAATGAATAGCAATTGCGTAGAGATTACACCAATCTGAAAGGCCCCGAACTTTGACGATCACAACTTGAGCACCGTTACAGTGAATTAGTCAAGTAGTGAGGTGGCGGCGCTTACGGCCGGAGCAAGGCTGTTATGCGATCTGTTCTATAGTATGTATTGTAAGCGTAGGCGTTGGTATCAAACAATAATAATAATAATAAATCTTTATTCATGACCTTAGCCCTAAGATTACACTGCGAATTATAATCTCATAAAAGGTAAAAAATTACACGATGTCAGAACTAGGAAAACCTGTATAGTGTCTGTCTCCTGAAGTCGCTCTGCCCCTCGACAGCTAAAATGCCATTTTGCAGTGTCTTTACAGTTTTTGCTTGCATCATATTTTAAGTATTGTTCAATTTTATAGAAGCATTAGGTACATATTTCATCAAGTGTAGCGTGTGCTGCGCTTAGATCATTTTTATAAGCTCTTATTTATTAGGGATTATAATTAGATTACTTTTCTTCTGAGCCTCACCTAGTTCGATCGGCACCACACTGAAGCTTTAAATTCCATTTTGTGAAATGGATTATCGAAAAAAATGATAGGCACCAAGTCGTGTTTGTTGCCTGATTCTTCTAGGCTTGGTCGCGAGGAACAGGCATAGCTTCACCTAGTTTCTAAGACGTTTCAAAGTGATCCTAGTGATTTTATTGAAATAAATGCCTTTTGACTTTGACTTGACTTGACTTATAAAATAAATAAATATTCCGGACATACTACACACCGTCAACTGATCCCAAACTAGGCATAGCGTGTACTGTGGGTACCAGAGACTGATATACATAAATAGATACATATTATATATATATACGCTAGGACCTTAGGGCCCAGGACGCTAGGACCTTGAGGCCCAGGGTCGTGGCTCCTGTTTGATGCTTTATCTAGGAGGCTGGTGGATGAGACCATTGACCGAAGGGCTGGTGCATACCTCGAACAAAGGATCAGTATAGCGATCCAACGAGGTAACGTCGCCAGCCTTTTGGGCACGCTGCCTGTGAATGGTGATCTGAACTCTGTTTTCTACTTGTAGTCGTAGTCGTAGAAAACAGAGTTCATTCCTAGTATAATATTTGACTGGCCTTATAGCTCAGTTGGTAGTAACTCTGCCTTCTACGCTAGAGGTCGCGGGTTCGATTCCCGCACTGTACAAACATTTGTGTGATGAACACTGGTTTGTTCTGTGTCTGGGTGTTAAATATTTATCTATTATGTATATCAGTCTCTGGTACCCATAGTACAGGCTATGCCTAGTTTGGGATCAGTTGAATGACCAGTGCGGGAATCGAACCCGCGACCTCTAGCTCAGAAGTATTGTATTGTGTTATCATCATTCTATTCATAATTACTCCTTGCTTGCTCGCTTGTCGTGTCTCTGATTCTTTCTTGGTCATCCTGTATTAGGTATCGGTGATAGAATCAGTGTAGTGAAAGGATTAAAGTGCGCCTCTTAGAGGCTCTTTTCGTGCACATGTCACATGTCTTCGAATTTTCAGGTTCTAGGACATTCCAGATTGCTCACGATGTTTACCTTCACGTCGTTCTAGATAAATGAACCGAGATACTGGAGGTTGGAGCAGAACATCTTAGGCAATAGGGGGGAAACAGAACACGCAGAGCAGATGTCCAGTTTTTGTCCTGATGATCTTCAATCCAACACTCTCCATTCTCTCTTGCTATTTTCCGGGCCTACTCTGAACCTCAAGGGTATTTTCTCTGACAAGAACAATGTTGTTAGTGAAAGCAGCAGAATACTACCTCCTGTATTTCTGATTTCAAGGCATTCTTAACCATGTGTTGATTGGTATAAATAAAAATATGGGTGCGCCACTTGAATTTAGCATACATAGAGTTTGTGCAAGAATCTCATGAAAACAAATGGTTTTACAAATGCAAATTGTACTGATAGCTTACAATAATATTGAACATACAAACGGCAGCTCTACGCCACTTACATATATATTTTTAACCTTATACCGTCAGGCCCGTATTTTTAGCATCGCCTCCTTAATCGTGGTGAGGGGAATTGTGAGTAAAAACTTCAATAAACAATTTAACTTAACAGAAATGATGCAAATGAAGTCAGTCTGATGTCCAAATACCTACACTCAATTATAAATGCCAGGGTGAGTCGTTGTAAGGTGAAATTTTAAAATGAATATAATTTGTCATCATACATACATAAAATCACGCCTGTTTCCCAGAGGGGTAGGCAGAGACCACGGTTTTCCACTTGCTACGATCCTGACATACCTCTTTTGCTTCATTCACTCTCATCACATTCCTCATACATGCTCGTCGGTTTAGGGTACTCATGACCTGGCCTTTTTCCAAAACGTCACCGATTTGGTCACTAAACGTACGCCTAGGTCTTCCCCTTCCAAAGGTCCCATTCACACTCGCCTTGTACACCTGTTTCGTCAATCTTCTTTCGTTCATTCTCTCTACATGACCAAACCATCTCAGCATACCTTTCTCAATCCTCATCACTACGTCTAATTTGTCATCAATCGCTATGAAAACAAGGTCGGTGAGAGAAGAGTGAAAAATACATTCCACTAAGAATGCTATGGTAAGTCGTTGTAAAGAGAAATTAAAATAATAATTTGTTAGCAATCGTGATCATAATATAAGTCTGATGTCGGTGTAAGGGGAGTGAAAAAATACCCTTGACTCGAATACGGTGGTTAGGTCCTTGTGAATTTCTCCTTCGTCGAAATATAATTTTGTTTCTCGAAGAGTTGTAATAAAATCTCGACCACAGATGTTTCGTGGATCTAGAAAAATCTAAGAACGAATAAAATGAACGAAAGCTCGACATAATATCCGAAGGTTTTGCTTAGAAATAGCCAAGCTATTTCTTGTGGTATATTGTTTGCACTCGAAGAAATGGTAAGTATGCTCGCTATGTGCACTTTATGTCAGTTTTTTTGTAATGTTTCTGTTAGCAACGCTTACCCATAGGTAAGCGTAGCGTTTGAAGATACATATATCTTCAAACTTCCTCTATTATTTAACTTTAAACAAACATGTTTGTACTCAGAAGATGACTCAAACTAAAATTATACACAAAAAATGGACGTTTATAGTGGATTGTGAAGGGTTGGTGTACCCGCGTCAGCCGGACAGATTAACGCCGTAAGCCGACTGACAATGACGGCTGGACGGCCGGACAGCGTCGGAACGGACGGACCAGGGATATTTTCTTCATATTTTTGTCATTTTTGGACCTTTATTATACGGAAACAATATAGATTGACGGGAGAGACAGTAAGTATACTTATTAAGGAACTTTCCGAATTCCGATGTTCACACATGATAGAAATAGATAAAACTATTAGAACTACTTTTCACTAGCGTAGCAGCATCGTAGCAACTATGGTAGTTAAAGCGTAGCTCCTACGCAGCTCAAGAATGCACTTTGACCGTCTGGTATAACTTAAAGCTTCGCGGAATCGTAGCAAGAGCGTCACCGTAGCGTGAATCAAGCGTAGCATATCCGTAGCACTAGCGTAGCACGTTCAAGCGTAGCTTAGTCACCGTACAAACACAAGGCCGTGCGCAGTACAACACAACGTACAACGCAGTGCAACACTTTATGACGATGGTTTCCGGTTACTGAGTAGTTCTTTCGTCGTATCATTAATTCTTTCTTGTTCACTCAGCAATAGGTCAATGACCAGTGGGGCACGAATAATTCACGGTAACGCGACGCTTACGTAAAGTATTCGAGATTAGGTTACACGTTGTGGTAAAGTGGCCTTTGTGTGTACATGCCTGGATTTTTACCTTTGAATCAGCAAGTGAGCTCACTAAAACTATATAACGCTTTTATACTAAAATAAAATAAATATTCCGGACATATCACACACGGTCAACTGATCCCAAACTAGGCATAGCCTATATGTACTATGGGTACCAGAGACTGACATACATAATAGCTATATATTTAACACCCAGACACAGAACAAACATTTGTGTTAGTCACAAATGTTTGTCCAGTGCGGGAATCGAACCCGCGACCTCTAGCGCAGAAGGCAGAGTTACTACCAACTGAGCTATGAGGTCAGTCATACTAGATTACTTATACTTGTTACATTGTCATTTTGCATCAGTTCAACATAATATCGCGGAGTATTTAAGAAGCGCGCACACTAGGGAGCTACGTGAACGAAGTCGTGTGCCTTTCACATGTGCAGAGAGTTGACTTGCAATAAAACTTGCCTCTGGGGATGGAAGCAGTTTGTCTGGGGTGCAAGCTACGTGGGAAGAGCTCGTGGCGTAACTCACCCGGTAATTCTTATTTGAATAGGTTAAACAACGTTTGACATGGGAAATTATTTGAGTGTGTGATCGCATCCAATGATGGATGTACTTTAATATTTTAATCTGTTAGAAGCAACCAGCACTGTTACTAGCAAAGGAAGCTGAAAACAACACCTTACACACCTACTTATTATAACTGCGTTTTAAAAACTAAACAAAAACCTACTCTAAGTACTCGCGTTCAAAGAAGGTCGACTTTTTTAAAGCTTTTATTTTGTGAAAGCACTTTCTTAAATTAGGGATTTATTAGAATATAGAAATATCTTTATTGTCATAGTTATAATAAAAATTGAATAGTCTACTTAGATTAGGTGTACAGGCTATGACTCGTCAATAGTTTGAAAACAAATATTGTATCACATTATTACAAATACGTTATTTTCATAATAATTATTAAATTATCTTCACTGTACAAAGGCGATTCAATCGAGACAACAGTAGGTACACAACCGGAATCAGCTAAGAAACTTAGGATGACTCTACATTGAGGCTCGTATTCAGAGACAAGACTCGAGCATTGATCGTACTTAAATCTCGATTTGAGTCGAGATTCTAATTCTTGAACAGTACTTATGTTTAGATTCAATGATGACAGTTCACCTGAGTAAAAACGTCAATCAGACGAAATCGGTGCTTGAGTTTTGATTTGATTTGACATTAATCAAATGACATTTTCGTTCCGTTACACGTACTTTGATGCATATATAAACTTCACTTTATTGTTCTATTCTATTTCCACCCTGGCTGTTTGAATTTCTGCGTAAAACGGATCGATAATTATAAATAAATCAAAATGTAAACGAGAACATTTGAGTACAGATTTGAGACTCGATTCAGCTGAAAATAGTTTAAGTACCGTTCTTGAATAAAAGCTATGTTTGAGAAGAGATTCAATACTTAAGTAGAGTTCAGCTGATCTGTGATTAAATCTATGCTTGAGTCGTGTCTCTGAATACGAGCCTTAGATAACTAAATCTGATAGCGGCGACCATTGACCTATTCCACTGATCGCAGAGCGAGTTCGTAAGGGCTATACTATGCAGTTTGTGCTATGGTCGATAATTAAATAAAATAATATTCCGGACATATTCACACGATCAACTGATCCCAAACTAGGCATAACCTGTACTATGGGTACCAGAGACTGATATACATAATAGATATATATTTAACACCCAGACACAGAACAAACATCTGTGTTAGTCACAAATGTTTGTCCATTGCGGGAATCGAACCCGCGACCTCTAGCGCAGAAGGCAGAGTTACTACCAACTGAGCTATGAGCCGGTCATGAATTATTTTGCTATTGTTTTTAATTATTTTGCTAATTGTTATTATTGAATTATGTGTTGTTATTATTATGTTGACTGCTCTATTGTATTAGGTACTAGGTACCTGTAAGAATAGATGTAATGTTTTAAATAAATAACTGTAATCTTTTCCTAAAAACTCTTTAATGCTGTATCTATAGCGTCTCGTCAAGCAATAGCTTCTTCACTTCATTAACAAACATCTCTTCACTTTCTATCATTTTTAACTTTAGGGGAGCTTATTATAAAGTTTTTGTCCCATTAGTTTGGGAAGTCCGTTGGACATATTTAGTCGGTGGTATATGCAATCTATAGCCATCTTATTTCGAACACTACGCTTGTTATTATCCCCCTTTATCGTAAACTCACTTAAATGTGACCTTACAAATATAACTATCTCCAAAATATACACAGATACAGATACATATTAGACATATCATCAACTAACGCATGAAGTAGTGGCTGGTCAGATAGTATGATATAACTTTAACTTCATTTTGTGATATTGCCGTGAGCCGCGGTTTTCCTTCGCCTTGCGGACTCCAAAAGCGACACGAACTCAAAGCGCAGCGCGGCAAGTTCGCAACTCCCGGTCGCACCTCCCTAATTGGGTAAATACACGCTCCGGTCCTACAGTAGGTAGGTACATCAAACTTGATAGCGATTCCTCCGAATACGCTTATTAAGACACTTTCATCATCATCATCATCAACAACCTTTAGAAGTCCACTGCTGGACATAGGCCTCCCCCAAAGAGTTCCACGACGAACGGTGTTGAGCCCTTTCCATCCTCCGTCTTCCCGCAACCTTTACAATGTCATCGGTCCATCGGGTGGGGGGCCTTCCAACACTGCGTCGCCCGGTTCGTGGTCGCCATTCGAGAACTTTCATCAATGGATTCAATTATACTGCCGAAACTCTTACTGATAGCACAGGTGGTTTTATAATCTTTTTTTTGATTAAATAACGTATGCAACGAAAGAAAGACAACAAAAGTTTTTATTTGTAACGGTACCTTAGTACAAAGCGACTTAAAGTTACCGTAAATTATCATTTAGCATTTAATTTCTTTTATTTTATTTTATTTTATGTGTAGTAGTAGTTCTTAAGGAAAATAAAAATCTTTCTTTCTTTCTTTCTTTCTTTCTAAATTATTCCGGCTTGGGCTACTGATCAAGCAAATTGTGACGTCAATATGCTATAGTGATTGCCCTGACTAATGACCGTATGGCCCGTGTGGCGTCTTAAGGCGAAGAAGCGATTCAACACGGAACACTCCAGGTAAGATGGTTTACCACCAGTTACCATTTTTTATGATGGCCGTACATGACAAAAACAGAAATGTCAACACAGAACAAAGAACTGGTGGTTTCAGGTTGTAACAAATCCATTTTTTTTTGCAAAATAAATGTGTAAATCAAAAACAACACTGTCCGATTTTTATATTTGAACATTTTATTGAACATTGCAAACCAGTTTAACGGCCTCATAAACTCGCAAACTAATAAACTCACCGATTCAAAAACAAAATGAAATTTCAAACAAACAATGCGTTAACCTAAGTTACCTAAGTAATAAATCTTTTTACGTTTGTCAAAGAACTTTTCCAATAAATCGTTACTCTAGAAACCATATTACTAAACCGTATTTTTATTATAATGTCAAGCCAGGTAATGTTCGGTTCAAGTGAGCACTTAAAATTCAAACCCTTGACGTAGCTTCATCGTTTTGTTTTTGTAAATTGGCCTTTAGCTCTTTAGCTTAAGGTCGAAGTTGTGGGAGATTTACAAGATTTTTTAATAATGTGCGGGACATGTAAATTCGGGCGAAGTTTTGCAATAAATGTTGCAGCGCGCCGCCGGCGATGCATTCGCCTATAAACTGGTAAAGCTGGGTTCTCTAAATACTCTCGTAAGGCGGCCGTAATGTATCGGTGAATGTACTCATTCATTGTCAATAGCTCAATGATAGGGATTATGACTTATTTTTGTAACTATAGAAAAAAACCTACGTACCTATGTATAGGTGGGTATGTGTCTATTTGGCTTGTTCTTTTTTGTTATTATGTGTTATTATTATTCGAATTGTTCCTATGCCCGTTCTGTGTTTTTAGTGTGTAAGTCAAATAAACGTTTTATATTCTATTCTATTCTATTCTAAAGATCAACTTATACTTCTTCTTCTGGCCTCATAGCTCAGTTGGTAGTAACTCTGCCTTCTGCGCTCGAGGTCGCGGGTTCGATCCCCGCACTGGACAAACATTTGTGTGATGAACACAGATGTTTGTTCTGTTTCTGGGTGTTAAATATATATCTTTTATGTATATCAGTCTCTGGTACTCATAGTACAGGCTATGCCTAGTTTGGGATCAGTAGACCGTGTGAATATGTCCGGAATATATATATATATATATATATTTTTTTTTTAACTTCGCATTTTTCAATTGCAGCGTTTTTCATTAGTTGAAGACTGGAGTTCAATAACAATATGTATTGCTAATAATCTACTCTATACATTTCTTAATAAAAGTTTTAAGATTTTTATAATTATTACCAGGTTCGATTCCAGGGATGCGATTTGTCTTAACTATATGACTGACCTCATAGCTCAGTTGGTAGTTACTCTGCCTTCTGCGCTAGAGGTCGCGGGTTCGATTCCCGCACTGGACAAACATTTGTGACTAACACAGATGTTTGTTCTGTGTCTGGGTGTTAAATATGTATCTATTATGTATGTCAGTCTCTGGTACCCATAGTACAGGCTATGCCTAGTTTGGTAAAAAAAAAACCTGTAAAAACGACACTAAGTTTTCTTTGAACTAATATCTCCTATCCTACTTATATTATAAATGCGAAAGTTTGTGAGGATGTTTGGATGTTCGTGGTTTAATCACGCCGCAACGGCTCAACCGATTACGATGAAACTTGAAATAGACTAGTTCTTTACCTTGAATAGCATATAGGCTACGTTTTATGTAGTAACCACGCAAGCGAAGCTGCGTGTGAAAGCTAGTATGAAAATACTAGCCTTAATTTCCCCCAAACTGACTTTTTTCATGGATCACCTGTGTAACTGTTACCGTTTTATGAAAACCAGGGCTTTAGTGCGGCGCAGACAAAACGCGCGCTCTGAGGGATTTATTATTTTGACACTTTCATTCCAGCATTTTAAAAAATTGTTGAAATATTTTGTGTACACTGAGAAGAGGTAATTATGTTCATAACAGCTATATTTTTCCTCACTTATTAATAATTGTTTTTCAATAAAATACCTATAGGTATACTATTTTAGAAAAGACGAGATTGATAAACTAATTCTAAATTAACCACTACAACGAATGAGTAAATTATTTATTATCTTGTCTACTTATTCATAATCATAATTATAAAAATAATTTAAAATAAATAAAAAAAAAGAAAGCTATGAGAAGTCAAAGTCAAAGTCAAAGTCAAAACGCATTTATTTCAATAAAATCACTAGGATCACTTTGAAACGTCTTAGAAACTAGGTGAAGCTATGCCTGTTCCTCGCGACCAAGCCTACAAGAATCAGGCAACAAACACGGCGCGCGTGCCTAGCATTTTTTTCGATGATCCTTTTTCACAAAATGGAATTTAAAGCTTCAGTGTGGTGCCGATCGAACTAGGTGAGGCTCAAAAGAAAAGTACTCAAAAGAGAGGAAGAAAACAGAGGCTAACCGCATTTAGAAACAAGTGGCTACAAGGATAATTCAGAACTGCACCTCATTATTCACGTGGTATTTAGTAACGCGAATGTTCAAAGGAAACGAACACGGATGCAAGAGCTTGTACAAACAGTTTTAGGGATGAGAATAAATTTCATTTCGCGTAAGACACATTGCAGTCGGTGAAGTAACTTCCCGTTGCACTGCACGTGCTTAGAAACCATGCCGCGTTCAATTCGAGCCATTTACTGGCTCTAGTAACAACATACATACGTTACGTTTAAGAGGAGGTAGGGCACAGCGAGATTTTCTCGTTCTGAATTGGAGCAGCCCGCCTGGGGAGGTACCTCCGCCTTACAGAAGATCGCAGCCAAATAACATTATTTGTTTCAAATAGTGTTGTGTTCCTGCGGTGAGTAAGGTTGCCAGAGCTCCTTAGGGAGAAGGGGGTTCGGGGTCGGCAACGCATGCGTGATGCCTCTGGTATTTCAAGCGCTCATAGGCTACGGTAACCGCTTACCATCAGGTGGGCCGTAAGATTGTTTGAGTGTTTGATTGATCTGGCCTATTTCCAAAATTAGTAACACGCTAAGCACTAAGTTAAGTTTGTTGCCTGATTTTTCTAGGCTTGGTCAGAAGGAACAGGCGTAGCATCACTTAGTTTCTAAGAAAGAAAGAAAGAAGAAGAAAGAACAAAGAAAGAAAATACTTTTATTCGTAGCATTAACCTTAAAATTACCCAACACCTTATGGATTAAACTATACAAACTAAGACTAAGAAAGAGAAAGAAAGAAAACTTAAATGCTACAAAAAGGCGTCCGACTCAGCATTATGTTGTGATAGCCATTGAACATGGCTATCACAACGCTGATCTTCCGTCGGAACCAGAAACCAAAGACGTCACTTACACTAACACGATACATACATAAAGAAAACACGAAGCACAAAAAAGTAACTAACATTTACAATACAAAAGGTTACAAGACGTTTCAAGGTGATTCTTGTGATTTTATTGAAATAAACACGTTTTGATTTGACTTGCCTCTTTAGTAGACTAATGGAGCGAAGACAGCCAAGTGATACAAAGTTGCAAGCCAGTTATTGTGCAACCGTTCCTAGCATTTATTGCTACTGAAAACGCAGGTAAAGGATTTTATTGCCATATTTTAAGGTTTGATATATTTTTTTTATACAACTAATGTGACACTTAAGTTAACGGCCCACCCACGGTTGGTAAGTGGTTACCGTAGCCTATGAACGCTTTCAATGTCAGAGGGATCACGGAACACGGCTCTCTTGGAAACAAATAATGTTATTTCCCGATCTTCTGTAAGGTGAAGGTCCTCAGGTGGGCTGCACAAATCTCGCTGTGCCCTATCTCCAGCTGTAGGAGCACAGACCCCTGTTGGTATGAGCATGTCAACTTGCTACAGCCAGTTTGGTAGCGTGTGAAGGAGGCACAGTGGAATGCCGACGAGGGGCGTCGCGGTGCGTGACCGGCGCTCGTAAGTATTGCTTTGACATACCGACGTAGACAAACTGCAGCGAATCCACCGCCGCGGTAAATATCGGGAATTGTCTCTAGAGAAAATATGAGTTCTGAAATAGCACTAGTGAGTACTCCCTAAATGTTAAATACCTAGGCTCGTATTCAGAGACACGACTCAAGCATAGATTTAATCACAGATCAGCTGAACTCTACTTAAGTATTGAATCTCTTCTCAAACATAGCTTTTATTCAAGAACGGTACTTAAACTATCTATCTATCTATCTATCTATCTAAACTATTCTCAGCTGAATCGAGTCTCAAATCTGTACTCAAATGTTCTCGTTTACATTTTGATTTATTTATAATTTTCGATCCGTTTTACGCAGAAATTCAAACAACCAGGGTGGAAATGGAACAGAACTATAAAGTGAAGTATAAATATGCATCAAAGTACGTGTAACGGAACGAAAATGTCATTTAATTAATGTCTAATCAAATCTAAACTCAAGCACCGATTTCGTCTGAATGACGTTTCAGAATAAGCATTTACTCAGGTGAACTGTGATCATTGAATCTATACTTAAGTACTGTTCAAGAATTAGAATCTCGACTCAAATCGAGATTTAAGTACAGATCAACGCTTGAGTCTTGTCTCTGAATACGAGCCTTAGTTTAGGTAGGAGAGCCCGACATACCCCTCTGGCTTTCCCCGGGCTGGGGGGGATGCGTAACGCATTTCTCCATCGTTAAAAAAAAAAAAAAAAAGAAGGTAGTAAGTACTTAGTTCCATCGTACTTGGTGGCTTAGTGACCGTGGTGGCCCCGGCTGAAGAATAGGCTCCTCCATATTTACCTATCCACGGATGTCGTAAGAGGCAACTAAGGGAAAAAAGCTAGGGGATGGTCATTTTAACAACGATAGGTCTAACTGCGCTCGCCAACCCGCATGCCCAGCGTGGTGAGTATGGGCAAATTCCCTCACATGATAAGGAATTTGCTCTGTCTGTGGGGGAGGCCGTGTTCAGTGGACGTCGAACGGCTGAAATGATGAGGACTTAGTTCCATTTATCCAAAAGAAAAAAGATGACGAACGACTATGAAAATATACGTAGTCAAAGACGAGGAGCTCTTTGAACTACCCGTCTCATTTTTATTTTCTTCAAAATTAATTTATAATAGGTGAATTTATGTGCGTTAAATAGTATGTTTTCATAAAGAATTACCTACCATTAATTTTGGATGTGATTTACATCCCTTTAAAATACTTAGTACCTAACAAGACATATAAACCTATTAAATAAATAAGTTCATAGAGAGATAATACGCGCAGACGACGGTACTAATTAAAGTTGAAGCTCAACCTCCACAACGATTCCACTCTTCAATACTCGAATGAAAATACAAATTCACAAAAGGAATCCCAAACAAACTCATCTAAAAGCTCATACAAGCCGCAACAATGAGAAGGCAATCAGCCGAAAACTTTTCAAAATAACTTCTTATCAGCGACATCCTAGAATACAATTACCTTCAGAAATTGTCTTCGGACAGAATTGCCCCGCCCGCCATCAAGATTTAGTGTAACGCTTGCGTTTACTCGGATAGCCATACCGTTATATGATGGATGTAAAATTGTGGTAATATCGAGCGAGTGAAGCGAGCGAACTGTTTATTTGATAAAGCATAATAACCTTTGAACCGTCTCAATCTGAGTTGCATGGGATTTAAAAGTCCACAGTAAGTGTACTATCAAGATTTACTGGTAAGAATATGAGTTAAATCGGCTTAGAAGCTGTTAAGATATAGGAGTCTGAAAGGGGATTTAAAATAAAGTAATATAAATACATGAACAAAGTTCTTCTAAATCGCTGGACAAACATTTGTATGAATACATATGTTTGTTCTGTGTCTGGGTGTTAAATATGTATCTATTATGTATATCAGTCTCTGGTACCCATAGTACAGGCAATGCCTAGTTTGGGATCAGTTGACCGTATCTGATATGTCCGGAATATTTGTTTATTTATTTTAGATAAGATATAAGATCTTTGTTCATACATACCAAAACGGTTTTCATTTTTATTATAGGCCATTATGATTTTTGAGATGCAACGGAACTACTATAGATAACCAATAATATGAGCTCCCATTTGGTAAAGTTTCAATGACTTCGTAGTTCAGGTAAGTTTGGTTATAAGTTAGAACATGCTGAGATGTGATTTTCAAAGTATACATTAAATATTCTAAAACTATTCATAAAATAATGTAACTCATTAACAGCGAAATATTATTAAAAATAAATCTAAAAGGACTTCGTTTTATAATAGCGGTCACCATTTTTTAAGAGAGCAACGCTTACTACGGTACAGCCGCTCCACTTATCTACAAGATGGAGCAACAAGATAGATGCGGATTATAACACGATTTTATGTTAACATAATTTGTTTTATTTTGTGTGTCACGTAGGTAAAATCGAAATATGGCTTTGAAGAGCTCTTCTAAGCCATATTTCGCTATATATATATCAGCTGATGGCGGTGCTTGCCCTATAGTGTTTAGTTAGAGGTGACTCAGAGGGAAGCTGTTGAAGCTCACATTTGTCTTCTTTTTTTCACATTTTTATAAGCTCTTATTTATTAGGGATTATAATTAGATAACTTTTCTTTTGAGCCTCACCTAGTTCGATCGACCGCACTGAATGTTAAAATTCCATTTTGTGAAAAAGGATCATCGAAAAAAATTATAGGCACCAAGCCGTGTTTGTTGCCTGATTCTTCTAGGCTTGGTCGCGAGGAACAGGCATAGCTTCACCTAGTTTCTAAGACGTTTCAAAGTGATCCTAGTGATTTTATTGAAATAAATGCCTTTTGACTTTGACTTGACTTTGAATTTTGCATCATTATCGAAAAGTATTTTAAGAAAATGGATATAGATCCTTACTAACTAGATATTTGACGAGCTCGGGATGTCTCTACATTACGTTGTTCTCATAGCTAACTAGAGAACAACGTAGTAATGTAGTTTTGGGACTGACATGTAGATATAGTATTTAATAATGGTACGGGTGCGTTCCTTTGTGCGCATGAAGAAAACGCATGCACGCAACGTGCAACTTAGAAGTGGAATACATTGAATATACTGTGCCGGGTGTGGTGCACGCAAACGCATTGCGTAGCGTCTATATTTCAATCGGATTCTGCATTTGTACGTTGCGTGCATGCGTTGCGTTCATACACACTAAGGAGTGTCGCAGCGCGACATCGATTGTAATAGTACAACCGAAGCCTTACAGGAGCCCCTACGATATTCATTATGTAATTACAAACTAGCGAAAACATAATATTGCATTGCATTCAAAGAAAAAACTAGCATGCAAAGTAATTCGCTTCTACAAAGTCAGCAAGCTCTTTATTTTATTATTCATTTTGAAACTTATAGTAGGCGCTGATATAAATGTTTGTTTGTAGTTGGTGCTTGCGTAAGCTTCTAGAATATTCCGTGAGCATTGCAGGATGCCGGGAAATTACAGAATTCGCTGAACAATCCGTCTCGAAATGACGTAATACTACTTAAGGCGCTGTAACGCGATGCTTGTTCAAATGGAATATTATGCAGATCTTGCTATTCTTGTAGCAAAGCAACCTACTATCTGTATTACCTACTAAGAAAGCAAGCACCAGTTTGAACGTCACCAAACTGCTGATGAGTTAGTAGGAATAACAAGCAACAATCAATGACATTGGTTACTAATTGCGAACTAAATTGAAACTCACCTATGATCCTTTCCATCAGCCTGTATAAGATCACTGATGGACGTAGGTAGGCCTTCCCCAAAGAGTTCCATGAACGTCCACCTTTTACATCCATCGACTTCTAGCAAAATTGAAATTTGGCAAAATTGGACACATGAATAACACATGTCGGCAAATATCAGTCTGATGTCAGTGTGGAGTGGAATAATCTAGTAAGAGTGATTAATGATGTTTGAAAATTGGCCAGCTACACATTGCTACATGTACGCCCAAAGTACACGCCACTACCCACGACTGACACGAAAGCAACCCTAGCTTACGTGTCAACCGTGGGCGGTGGACGGAGGCGTCGTGGTCGGTACCAATAAACAAATATAATTTTGGTCACAGAAAAACATACCATGAGGATACCTTAGTAAAACCAGCACTTCATCTATTTCGCCGATTGAAGATTGTATCAAATCCGATTGAAGATTGCTTATATCTACACCCAATTAAATAAAGTCAGTTCTAGGCCCACACTAGGATTCCCTGTGTCGTGGGTGCCAGAAACTACGAGTACATACCATGGTATCATAGGCCCTTTTCAGGGCCACTATACCTCAACCTGGTCACTGACCTAATACATGATAACCTAGAAAGAATCTGTGACACGTCAAGAAGAAGAAGACAACACCCGGACCAGGAACAAATATTTTAGAGTATGCGAACATTTGTACCTTGCATCTTAGACAGCCGCTGAGGTCGTCAAAGAGTCAAAGAGATTATAAAGGGAGCAATTCACGCACTGTTAAAAGTCGAGGCTAGATATGGAAGAGGCTATCACTCTGTAAAGATTGTACTATGTACCGATACTCAATTATGAATATTGTAGAGCGTCGCTAGTTGGGCGGAAGTTGGCCATCCGCTTTGCAGTTCGCAAGTGCAGTTTGTAAAGTTCCAATAACTATTAGGGCGCA
Organism: Anticlea derivata; assembly: GCA_947579855.1. Lineage (NCBI taxonomy): Eukaryota > Metazoa > Arthropoda > Insecta > Lepidoptera > Geometridae > Anticlea > Anticlea derivata. The sequence continues at coordinate 13,750,439 of OX388262.1, read as the reverse complement.
TCTCTAACCAAAATTTGCGTGTGCATTTGCAAATAGCATAAAATATTTGAAACTGAAGTTTTGTATTTTAAAATAATTAAAAGTTTAATGCTAGCTTTCAAAGGAGCTCCACAAATAAAGTAGCGATCACAATAGGCCAGTTGTGGCCGCAGCCATAACCATAGCCAAAAATTATTAAAAAAAAAATGTTAGCTTGTCGTATGACTGATTTTTTCTTGGCCATCCTGTAGTAGGTAGTAGGTCAGTGACCAGGTTGAGGTATTATGGCCCTGAAATGGGCCTGTGACCGAAAGTTAAATTAATTAAAATAGTGTTATAGTTGAAACTGAGGTGTCACTATTATTTTTTCATTCGATTATATCATTTCACTTACTATTATACTTTTGTATGCTATTGATAATATGAGATTATAAGGAAAACATTTTTTAACACAGACACAGTCATGGGTTCGAGCCCAGTCGTGCACCATTGTGGTTTTCTGTTCGAAAAATTTATCTAACACTGTGAAGCACTGTGAAGGGATGGGATTTTGAGGAAACCAGTAAGTATTCTTATAAGCGGCAATGGGCTTGCAACCTGCCACGTATGAAATATTCACTGTAAAATATAGGCATGTGCCAAACATTTTCGACTTGCCTCTCACTACTCTCTTAGAAATCTCCAAGGATTTGATCACCTGGAGATCTGGGAGCATGTCTACCATTCTAATAATTCTGTGTTAAAAAAAACGGGATATTTACTCCGTGATTACTCCGTGTTTAAATAAATAAATAAATATTTCGGACATATCACACACGGTCAACTGATCCCAAACTAGGCATAGCCTGTACTATGGGTACCAGAGACTGATATACATAATATATATATATTTAACACCCAGACACAGAGCAAACATCTGTGTTAGTCACAGATGTTTGCACAAATGTTTGTCCAGTGCGGGAATCGAACCCACGACCTCCAGCGCAGAAGGCAGAGTTACTACCGACTGAGCTATGAGGCCAGTCCTCCGTGATGTGTCCGCATGTTTACTCCGTGATCATGGCGCATGCTACTGTGCCGAAATATCGGGGAACAAATAAACTCACAAATCATGGTACATATCCCGTTTTTAGTGAAAATTATGTTCATAACCATAGTTTCAAAAATATTAAGTGAACCTATTTCAATCTTACTTATATCGCTCCAATTTGAAGGTTCATCAAATAACAGAACGAGTATATTTATAACAATGGCTGTGAGAAGGGCGTGCTATAATCCGTCCGTCCGTCTGTCTGAGTGACGCGGGTGGAGCCCAGCTGAGGCGAGATATTAATATTTTACTTTCTTTATACGGTTCTCAATCCCCAGTAAAAATATTGTCAGCTAAACAAGAAAGCCTTTAAGCCGCGAGTTTTGTCAATATGTTTAGAAAAGATTTGGTCCGGCCAGGTCAAGAGTGCTCTTAACCGACGAGCATGCATCAGGAATGTGATGAGAGTGAATGAAGCTAAAGAGGCATGTCAGATTGTAGCAAGTAGAATGCCGTGGTCTGCCTACTCTAGGAAACAGGCGTGATTTTTTTAAATATATCATGTATGTTTAGATAAAACCAATGATAATATAGTTGAAATTTAATAACACGAAGTCATTGAATCGAACAACCTTCATTCAGCTGACCGCTAGGTATACTAGTCAAGAAATGGCTCGTTTATACCTAACATTGGCCCATAATTTTCATGATAACTTTAAGCAATGTTCAGCAGTTTCTCTTGAACTCTCGGATGTATCTACTGACATAACATAGATACAGAAATGAATGAAATATGAACTAAATTAAACGTTCCGCCTGATTGCTACTGATTTCAAAGCATAAAGTGCCACTAGATTTCATTAAAGTATTTGTACCTACATATTATTTACTTCCTATATTGCCAGGCAGCAATACAGTATTGTTATTATTGTAATAAAAAATAAATTTTCCCAGCTATGGGTATTCGATTGGTTTTCAAACTATGATTGTAAAAAAAATTAAGGTTAAAGTTGTAATAATTTTGATGCTGTTTCTACCGAACATTAACAATATCCCTACAGCCAGACAAACAATGAAAACATTCAAGCAAAATGAAGAAATTAAAGGAAAACAACCGCGAACGGAAGCAATAGTAGACGTGAAAGGCAAAGTAGATGGATTGCTATTAAAAACAGAAAGAACTGCAGCATTGCACAAATTAGACAAAGGAATGTTCAAAACAGAAACTAAAGAAAAACTTCCGGGCCAACAAAGTAAAAGAGAACTAAGAAGAAAAACAGGGGAAGCCTCACAAGGTGAATTAGAAGAAGGATATAAACCGATCTGTGGGATAGATTCATACGAAGACGACATATTTGGCTGCATCAAACTCGGTGAGGATCATGCAGAAGAGAAAACTACTGAAAATGTTGAAATAGAACTAACAGTAGGAGGTCTAAAATTGATACAAAGATCGAAGATAGAAAGCACTTCTATCATTTGGGAGGACGGGCCACCGAATGTGCAGAAAATACCACCCCAAGAAACGATCGTATGCAATGGTGCAGCTAAATGTAGACATCCTTTCGGAAATAATACCTACAAGTAAAACATAAGCTATATATGATAAGATGTAAATAAAATGAACAGCAGTGGAACTTCTACAAGTTATTATGGAGAAAGATCACCTGTTTGATCATCATTAGCATCATATTGTTCCTGAAATTTCAATATCCTCTATTTACAAATATTGAAATATTTTTTTTATGAAAAGACGTACGCATATTTATTCTGTTTCTATAGTTCTAAAGAAAGAACAATCTCTAGGATTGCTTCTTTAATAAGATAAATTTGTTTTTATTGAATTTCCGATTAATGTAAGCTAAACAAAACATACTTTTGATACAATTTAATTCTAATTAAAATACACTTTTCTTGAAATTATCGATTTAAAAATTGACATTGTTATAACAACCGTCTACTAATTTTCATTTCATTTCATTTATTCAGTCACAATTTTCAAACAAATCAAATATGACTTTTTCTAAAACTAACATAAAAATATAAATTAAAATTAAAACAGTAAATCAATTTAAAAACAAATATAAAAAAAAAATGTTGAAATTATAACAAAAAAATTAAACGTTAAATTTTAAACACATCACAACATTATAAAATAACAAAAATTTAACTAGGACGCGTTCGTGTCGGAACCGAATTACTTAAACACCTTTTTTATAGTCGTGGTAGCCCCGGCTGAAGAATAGGCCCCTCCATATCTACTTATCCGCGGATGTCGTAAGAGGCGACTAAGGGAAAAAAGCTAGGGGATGGGCAGCAGCGTCCCACATTTTAACAACGATAGCTCTAACTGCGCTCGCTAACCCGCATGCCCAGCGTAGTGAGTATGGGCAAATCCCCCCGCATAATAAGGAATTTTCTCTGTCTGTGGGGGAGGCCATGTTCAGCAGTGGACGTCGTACGGCTGAAATGATGATGATGATAATCATGAAACAACTTTTGACTATAACTAACGTTAAACTTATCTCAATTTGGCAGTGTAGTGCAGGCTTCAAAAAAAGTCTAAAAAAAATGCTTAAATCTCTGTAAGGTTTTTTATTTGGAAGATTTATAATATACATAACTAGGTAACTGTACTCGTACTTGTGGATAAAAATGTGTACCTACATACACTTACAAGTAAGTATATGAAGAAAGGGGATTTACCCATATCAAGGCGCGGACAGGACACGTTATAACCGTAGTGGAGATAAAAGCGGCTTTACACTGATGATGTCGTAACACTACATAATCAAGTAAGCAAAAAAGCTGTGAGCTTGTAAATTACGTGCCCCTTTCACCACACTTGTCAGTAACAAGTGAGAGCTATAAGAAAAATTAATTGACACTTATTTTTGACACTTTGACATTAAAACAAGGAGGAGGATATCGATTAGGTGACTGTTTTTTGTCTGGACACCGATTACTCATTTAAAAATGAACCAATTTCAATGTGTTTTTCACCCTCATATTATAGGACATAGTCTCGAGGCAATGTATCTATATGTATAAAGGAGTAGTCCACTCACTCACTCACTCACTCACTGACAGACTCATCACGAAAGCTCGGAAACTATTGAGCCGAGGAGTCTGAAATTTGGCACAGGCACTCTTTATAGGGTGTAGGCGTGCATTAAGATTGGATTTAGTAAAATTCAGGTTTAAAGACATTTATTCTCAAAAAAAGACAAACATGTCACTTACATGAGAATATTAATAAACATTATGATTGCCTAATGTTTATTAATATTCTACTATTGAGTTGTTAGTACGTCGTTCTGTAGGTAGGTAGGTAATAAGTAGGTATAGGAAGTACGTAGTATTTAGGTAGGTTTTATTAGTAGATACACTCGTTCAATACATTCCGCTAACCAAAGGGATGACTAGAAGTAGTTTTCAATGACGTGTTGTTGTAATTCAGCTCCCAAAGGGGTGAAATGGGGGTTGAACGGTTGTATGAAAGTCCTATGTTTTTGAAGTTGTACATCAAAATTGGTTATCAGGTAGATAGTTCAAAATAACAAAATACCTATAGGTAGGTTTTTGAAGTTTTTTTTGGAAAATTTACCCACCGGGTGTGTTACTAGGGGATGAAAGTTTTTATGGGAATTCTTTTTCTATTAAGCCTATACAATTGAAATTTGGCAAGCAGGTTCCTTATAGAGGGTTAACATTTGTTAAGAAAGAATTTTACGAAAAATCACCCCCGAAGGGGATGAATTGGGGGTTGAAAGGTTCTTTGAAAGTCCTATTTTTATCAAGTTAGAAACATAAAAATGGTATTCATGTCACATAATAACAAAAAAATAAGACCATGACGGTGTCGGTGAAGGTGACAGTAATGGTGATGTTGATGGTGACGGTAACGGGATGGTGACTGGACGGTGATGGGACGGTGACTGGACAGTGATGGGACAGTGACTGGACGGTGCCGGGACGGTGATGGTAGGTAGAAGCCTTATGAAGTAGGGGAAATAGCTGCATAATAAGTGTTAGTACTTTGGCAAGGATAATGGAAATAATAGTCCAGGATGGTATAAATAAACAAACGCGAACGAAGTCGCGAGCGGGACCACTAGTACCCTATAACTGTAAAAGTTATGTAATGACAACGTACCTACCGTACTCGGAGCGCGTCTTCCCAAATACACCAAATTGTTTGGTCCTGATTTGTTGTTTGCAAACATCCAAAAACCCTACATAGTCAACTCTATTAATTTGGCGTAGATTCAGAGATCTTTTCTTTTAAGAAAAAAGAAAAAATAATATCGAACAAATTTATATCGGACCATCTCAGGACAATGCTCTACACCAGGGATTCCCAACCTTTTATCCTATGTGCCTTTTTTTTTTTTTTTTTTTTTTTTTTTTAAAGGGGGGAAAATGCCTTCGCATTTCCTTTCCGCCATGGGGGGTGGCGGAAAGGGGTATGTGGGGCTCGAACCCACTAAAAACCCCCCTGTGAGCAGTCCTGCGCCTGGTTGAGGCGAGATGGGGTCGTGTTAGCATTCACCATCTCGCCTCAGCGGTAGGCCCGGATTTGCCTTAACCGAGCCACTGCGTCTGTGCCTTGCTCACTAAGGCCACTCCTCAGACTTGTGGGGCCGTTTAGAAATAGGCGGAAAGGTCCCCCGACCTTCCGCCGATGACCCCTCTACAAAGGGAGGAGGCGGGCAAACCGCCTCCTTCTCTCCCCTGTTCTTCTGCGGCGTAGCAGGTCTGCTTGGGCATCGTTCTCCCTGACCCGCTCCGCGGCCTCCTTCTGCGACATAACTGCTTCGCAGAAGGAGACAACCGCCTGCCACGATCTCTCGTCCCCAAGCATGGCATTTACCACACTCGGCAGAGAGAGATCTCGGCCTATAATTGCTGAGAGGTTGTGCCGCTGCGGGCCCCAGGCGGCACAAACCTCCAGCGTATGGAGCGCCGTGTCTTCTAGCGCCCCACATTCGTGACAGGCTGGGGTTGCCTCCCGTCTTGCGATCTGGTGCAGGTATTTTCCGAAACATCCATGACCGGAAAGCACCTGCACCAGTCGGAAAGTCAGCAACCCAAACGGCCGACTGACCCACCCTTCTAGGACCGGACTAATGGCTTCCACCGTCCACTGCCCAGGGACCGGTGGAACCAGGTCCTCCTTCCATCGCCGCATCATAGCGGTCCGAGCCTGCAGCCGCATGCCGGCCACCTCATCCCACGCTGGAAAGTCTCCCCGCTGTCTCCTCGCCACGATGAAGTGGTATACTTCGGTGAGGATCTCCGCTTGGAGCTCCCATGGGGGATCACCCGCCAAGATACACCCCGCCGTCCAGGACACCGTCCGGTATCCACGTATTGCCCTCGTTACAATGACCCGCTGTGGACGTCGCAGCAGGGTCTTATTACTACGATTGAGGGCGTCCACCCAGACCGGTGCGCCGTACAGGGCCATACTCCGAATCACTCCGGAGTATAGGCGACGGCAGTTGGCGCTCGGCCCGCCCACGTTGGGCAGCAGCCTTCCCAAAGCAGCCGCGGCTCCCAAGACCCTTGGGGCGAGCTTTTCAAAATGGGCCTTGAAAGCCCATTTTCCATCCAATATGAGACCCAGATATTTCATCTGGGTCCCGACCTTGATTTGGACCCCATCCAGCACCACCCGCGTTCCTGGAGGGGGTCCCCCTCGAGGCCCATGAAACAACAGGGCCTCGGTTTTGGAGAGGGCAACCTTCAGTCCCAGGGCACGTATGCGGTCCATAACGAGGGTTGTACCCACTGTGGCCAACCGCACCGTCTCCCCAAGGTCCCTCCCCCTGGCTACGACAAGGGTGTCATCCGCGTAACACGCTACCCGTATACTTGCGGGGAGCGTGCCACGGAGTACCCAGTCGTAGCCTATGTTCCACAAGAGCGGTCCCAGTACCGATCCCTGTGGAACTCCGCAGGAGACGCGACGGCGAATCAAACCGTCCCGTCCTTCGACCAGGACTTCACGGTCCTGAAGATAGTCAGCCAACAGCCTCCGCAGATACGAGGGCACCCCGTGGTAGTGGAGCGCCTCTCGTATCGTTTCGTGTGGGAGGCTGTTGAAGGCGTTGGCTATATCGAGCGAGACTGCCAACGCCTTTTGCTTCTCGCTGACCGCATCTTGCGTCCACTCTTTGAGCCAGAGCAGGGCGTCTATTGTGGACCTCCTAGCTCTGAACCCATACTGGGCCTCCGAGAGCCCAGGCCCAGTCCCCTCCAAGTGCCGGATGACACGGGAGGCCACCACTCTCTCTAACAGCTTGCCCGTATCATCCAACAAGACTATGGGCCTGTATCCGGAAGGGGAGTCAACGGCTCGGCCCTCCTTCCGTAGTAGGCATAGTCGCCCATCCTTCCACAGCTTCGGGAAGCGCCCCGACGTAATGCATGCATCGAAAACTTCCCGAAGCTGATCACCCATCTCCTTCAGGGCGATCCTGAGGACACGCCCTGGGATCCCATCTGGACCCGGTGCAGTCTTTTTTCCCCGCAGGCGGTCGACTGCTACCTCCATTTCCACCTCTGAGACAGGAGGGATGGAGGCCAGGTCCAGTTCCTCAGGAGAGGATGGGGCCATCGTCGGAGGGGTGTAATGGGGGCTACTGTCAGGGAATAGTCCCTCTAATACCCTGTCCAGGAGCCCTGGCTCCAGAGACTTCGCGATAGGAGGCGTCTGGCCGCGGAACTTTTTCCGGGCGGCCTTGTAAGGACGCCCCCAGGGATCCCTGTTTAGGCTCTCCAGAGCCTCACCCCAAGCCGAGGATTTGGCTCGGCTAATGGCAAGTTGCAGCTCCCGCTTCGCATCACGGTACTCGCCATAAAGCCGGCCCTCAGCCGCTAGCTCATCTGCCGATAGTTCAGTGTCGGTCCGACCGTTGCGCCGCCTCCTGCAGCGGGTGTACGACCGCCGTTTTCCCAAACAGGTGGTCCGGAGGTCCGCTATCTCCGAACACCACCAATAAACCTCACGACGTTCGGGGCGGCATCGGGACCTCGGCATGGCCGCATCGCACACGGCCGTCACCATTTTGCGGAAGCGGCCTGCTGCTTCGTCCACTTCCGGGTGCGCCGGGGCAGCCAACCACGATTGGACCAACGCCGCCTCTTTTGCCAGTTCGGCATCGAGACGGCTAATAGCCCAGCGTGGGAAAACCACTCGCGCCCCGCGTTGAGGTCTACCTTGGTGGTGGGAGGTGGAGATCTCGAACCTTATATATTTATGGTCCGATAGAGTCTCTTCCTCCGACACTCTCCAAGCCAGAACATGTGCTGCGACAGCTGGGGTGGCGAACGACACGTCAACCACAGACCCTCCATTATGCCGGACGCATGTGTGGGCCGACCCTCTATTAAGCAAGGTCAGTCCTGTGGCAACCGCCCACTCCCTGACAATCTCCCCACGGGAGTCAGTGGAGGGGTTGCCCCAGTCCCGGGCTTTGGCATTTAGGTCCCCCAGGAGGAAGACCTGACGTGGTGCCTGTCTTCGTACCGCTGCGGCAAGGAGGTCCACGAAGAGCTCCAGCTCCGCAGCGGGTTTATTGGGGGAGAAGTATACGCCAACGACTGCGTACTCCCCCCACTTAGCCACCACGTACCCCGGACCTCTCTCTTCTACAAAGAGGGAGGGGGCGTCACCCGATCGTCCTATAATGGCCACGGAGCCATCCAGGTCCCCAGCCCAGCAGGGATGAGGAGGAACGTAGTACGGCTCCGCGGCAACAGCTAGGTCTATTTTCCACTGTACCAGGGTCTGCATAAGCAGGTCTTGAGCCCCGGCACAGTGGTTAAGATTCGTCTGGAGTAGGTTGTGATGCCGGACTTGATCCATCATTCCGACATTACAGCCTCCTCGCTGGCCGCATGGCGTTCAGCTCTGGGAGCGGCCTGTTCTGAGGTCGCAGGGACGTCCTGGGTCCTAGTGACCTTTCGCTTCGTCTTCGGGGGAGCACATTTGCGTCCCCCCATTACATGTCCAGAAGGCCTACCCGACTCCGCGCAGATTGCACAGCGTGGGTCAGCCTTCTTGCAACTGGACGCCCGATGACCTGTGCCTCCGCATCGGAAACACAGTTCCCCTCTGTCCGCTGACGCCTCGGAACACTGCGGGCGTGTGTGCCCCAGCCCCATGCACCTGAAGCAGCGCAAGGGACGTTCTTCTAGCGCCACCACTCGTACTGAGCTCCACCCCACCAAAAGCCTGCCCTTTGCCAGCAACACTTTGGCTGCCGAAACTGGGCAGGAGACAAGAGTCGAGCCGGCGCCGTATGAGCCGCGACGGATCTCCCCAGTCTTTATAAGACCCGCATCGCAGCTGCCCGCAGTGGCAACTGCTGCCGCCACTTTCTCCTTAGTGGCCGCATCGTCCAAGCCCGTGATTCTTAAATCCACACGTTTAACGGGCCTGGCGATGTTCGCCACCTCAGACAGGACCCCGCAAAGTTTCTCCGCAAGTCTATTCGCCTTCTCATCGTTTTGGGAGCCAGGGATCTCCAACATCCTGGCTCCTGTGGCCGTTTGGCGGAAACGGAGTTGGTCAATACCCAGTTCCTGGATATTGACCTTCTCCTGTGCCACTTTCAACACGTCACAGTATGTGACCCCCTTCTCCACGGCTTCAGGCTTCAAAGCCAATACGACCGCCGCGGATTTAGGAGATCTCAGAGACACCGCCCTTGCAGTGGATGCTGCCGGCTTGGGCTTAGACTTAGTGGTGGTGGAGGCACGAGCCGCAGGGGCAGTTGCGGGAGCTGCAGAAGGCTGGGAGGACTTTCCCTTTCCCTTGCCCTTCCCTTTGCCCTTTCCCACCACCTTAGCCCAGGTATTCGCCTGAGGGACGGTGGAGTCTTCGCTGGCGTTTTGGGTCCCTGTAAAATTTGAGGGGCCCGCAGCCGGTGCCACAGGTGGTGTAGCAGAAGTCTTCGGGGCCTGGCTAGCCCGTTTGATCACTTTGGAAGCGAGATTGCGAGCCGGCTCAGACGCCGGCGTGTGTGACTTGGCAGTTTCCGCCGCCTTTTTTGCATCCGCTTGGAGAGGCGGACGAACCGTCGGGGCAGGCAGAAGCCGGTCCTCGATCACCGCGAGTCGTGCATTGAGCATTTCTCCGAATGTGGAAGTCAAGGAGCGCTTCAGTTCCTCCACTAACTCAGTAGCTCCTCGTATAGAGGTGGAATGTGCCTGCGTATCAGTAGCAGCAGCAGCGGCGGCGCTTGTAGCGGCAGCAGCTTGCGTCTTAGCCTCGGTGAAGCCGCAACGCAGCGCCTTCATCTCCGCCTTGCAGGCCTCCACCTCGAGTCGAAGGCGGCTGTTATCTGCTGTAAGCCGCCTCGTCTCCTCCGACTCGCTCCTGCTCACCAGGGCCTGGAGCACCTCCCTTAGGGTTGATGTCGAGTTCTTGAGCCTGCTCACGAACTCTCCTTTGAGGTTTCCAGACTTCCTGCCAACCTCTAAGATACAATTGAGCTTTTCGCCCGCATGCGCCTTTAACTCTTGGACATTAAGCCTGCTTATGTCTGTCACGTCGACCAAATCGAACTGACACTCAGTGTCAGGGCTAGCGACGGCAGCGGCCTGCCCCTTCTTATACTGCCTGCGTTTCAGGATGTCTTCCAGAGGCGCCTGAGCAGTCTTTAGGAAGTCCTGCCTGGAAGGACCAGCTTTGATGGTCTTCCCATTGCCTCTCTTGGCTGACCCCACCTTAGCGGACGCTATTCCTTCGCTCTCTGTGTCCGAGTCTAAATGCCCAGGCACGAGAGACGAGGAAGATGGCCGCTTTCGGCGGCTGCCTACCCTTTCCGTAGTCTCAGTATCACTCGACAGCAGCTCTATATCCGAACTGGGAACCACGTCTATGGAGACGCAGTCTTCCCCTCGGATGCTCTTGTCACTTTCCGTAAGGCCCTGAGAAGGGCCTTTAACTAATTTGCCAGCGTTTCGTGGCTGTTTTTTTCTTTACGACTTCAAGCCGTCTTTCCTCTCTCAAAGGACTCCTGTCCTTTTTTCCCTCTTCACAATCTTTCTCCAATAGAGAGAAGCGATTGCTGCGTAACGAACGGGGGGAAGCGCGAGCTTCGCCCCGTTGCCTCTCAGCACTCTCACGCGCAGATGCGCCACCTTCGTCCATCTCACGGTCAGAACCGCCAACGTCATTTTTAGTTTTAAGTAAGTTATCCATATTGATCCCACGAGTGTGAGGGAAGTATTTCGTCACCCCGAGCAGTGCCCTCTGTACCCGGGGAAGGGTACACAGGGTATTTACTGTGGAGGTCCCCCGGTATCCACAGGTTTTAACGTGTTGTCTCACGGGTTTTGTCTCGAGATTTTCCTTTCTCAGACCGGCCAATTAAGGCAAGCCTTCTTCGGCTCGCGCAACCCCGACGTACCTCCTTAACGCCAAAACGGAGGTCGTTGAAGAGGGAACGCGAAACCGGCTGGAGGGTTGGCGTATGCCCTCCGTGGCTGGGGGATAGGGTAAGTACCACCCACCACGCCTCCACCTCCACGGCAATGAATGCCCTTTTTCCTTTAGCTCCGGACAGGAACACAGGAACACTCCCTTACTTACTTCCCGAAACTCCCGACCCCAACCCATATGAGGCGAAGAGAATAAGGAAGGCCCTCCTGCCTCATCACGCAGTGCCCTTTGCTAAACAAAGGGGACACGGAGAGGCCCACCTTGTCGGATTATTGGCCACCATGAAACATTTCTCCAGTACTCTGCAGAAATGTTTCATGGTGTTACCAGGGTGCACCGCGAGGAGGTTATCCGACCTACCACCCCTTATCCTATGTGCCTCACCCAACGTTATGCAAAAATACTACGCCCCCCTAGGGGTTGAAATGGGGTGTCGAAATAATAAATTTAAACAAACAATGAAAATATGAATGTGTTAGTTTATTTTTATTTTAATGACAAGTAGGTACATTCCCTTTTCATTCTCAACGCGCGTGAGTATTTTAAGATTTCAAGGAAATACACATACCTACACAGCTAAAGCCGCCGCGCCCCCCCTTGAATCACCCCACGCCCCCCAAGAGGGGCGCGCCCCACTGGTTGGGAATCCCTGCTCTACACGATAGCGAAAAAAAAACGATATCTGACCAGCCGTAACCGTAACGGAGTACTCGCTGTTCATGAAAAAAAAATACATAGAAGCTTTAGGCGCGGATGCTCTTCCATTTTTAAAAGTCAGTTAGTTAAAGTAAGCGACACTGTCAATCCCACGCAGGTTGGTCACATTTAGCGTTCTCATCGCAGGCCTTTAAGTCAGCCCGATTAGTGGCGTCGGTCCAACTAGTTGAATCCCATCCCCACGGTATCGTGCTCATCGTCGGTTCCGTGCCCATCGCAGCTGTGAGAAACTGTCTGTAATGCATGGTTATTTTCCTTGTTGTTGTTGGAGTTGTTCTTTCAGTTGTAGTTGTTACTTCCGTTGTAGTTGTTCCTTCAGTTGTGGTTGGCGGTGTATAACAGGTAGTTGACATCTTTTGATGCAAAGGTACAATCTTCGGCTGTTGGGTAGCTCTCTCCGGCCTGACAGTGATCACCTCACAGCTGACGTCAGGAAAAGGCACGGGCCCGCATTGAGGCTTCTTATTTTTGAACTGCATTTCAACCTGCATCCTCTGAACGGGGCTCGCATCATTGTTAACTGGATTTGATTGTATAATTTGGGTTTTCTGGAGGTCAGATATTTCCTTCATAGGTCGAAGTTGCAGAACAAAGGATGAGTTTATCCGGAAACATGCTAGAAGTATAAGTGATATTGGGAAATGCATTGCTACTTCTAGTAAGGTACACACTTGTATGGAATTGTAAAAAGCGATATCTTTGTTTTGTCACGGTTGGTACAGGGTAAGTATAAATAATGCTTTAAAGTGAGTTTTGCTGAACAGTTTCAGAAAGGTGTATTTTATAATAAAACCAATCATTTTCTAAACAGTGGTATGTATTATTATTATTGTCATCACTGTTCTCCATCCCACACTGACGTGAAACAATGAGCTAAGTTTTTGTTGTTACATTTATCTTCAGGTACATCTGTATGGATTTTCGTGTGCAGCCCGTTCGACAGCCATGGATGAGTGCTGGATGTCATCGCTGTGGCTTTTAGATGATATTTCTTCATTCTCAGAAGAAGCATTTCATGATTTAACTTTTTCTGTCGTAACTTGTCCCGTTTTAACTTTTTCTGCTTTAGTTTTACCTGCCTTGACTTCTTTGAATTTACCTTTTTCTTTTTTTGTAATACATTTGACCGTAATGATCTTTTCGGTTCTACCTTAATGGTCTGTACCTTCAGCACTCTTGATGACTTGAGTGTTGTCGGCACAGTATCACAGATGGTCTCATCTATCCCATGCAGTCGAACCAGTTTACGATTCTTCGTCTTCTTTGGACTGCAAGTTGTGGCCTCACAACTGATGTCAGCAAATGGCTCTGGTTTACACGGCTTCTTCTCTTTAAGTTGTACTTCAATGGGTACCTTTCTTTTAGGCGCTACTTCGGTCTGTACCTGGTCAATTTTGATTTCAAATTGTTCAGGGTCTATTTTGATGATGCGTTTTTGATGAAAGCTTGACAATTCCTTCACAGGGCGCTGTTGTAAAACTAGAGAAGAGTTCTTTTGGATGTATAATAAGAGTAATATTATTGTAAAATAATGCATATTTTCACCTGTGTGGGACCGTCTACTTGTTTGGATTGATATACATAGAACAATATCAAATGTTTTGACACGGTGACGCGGCTGTTAGCACTGTGTATGATTAAAATAAAGTAACTAAAAAGTGTTAGAAGTCCAACGCAGGACTTGGCATTCAGATAAATGGATTTGAGGGCATTTTTATGAACATTATTTACTTTTTCATTATGCTATCTTATTAATAGAGCAAGCAGGTTTCAGAATAAGTTAATAGGCACAACCAAGATTCTAAGGTTCAGATGGATGTTTGGAGTGACTATGGTTAATAATATAAGAAACGTGTGAAAACTGGGATGACCGCTAATACATGCTGTGTCGTCCCCACGTAATATCTGGGCAGGAGGATGATGATGATGACAACCAAGATTTGAACGCACTAAGGTCGTGGGATCGCCAGTCAGTCCACCACTTAACCAGGCTACATCACTTTGATTAAAAATTTAAAAACAATTCTGAAAAACAAACAGATAGCTTTCATTGCGATGTTTGCCCTCCCTCGTCGCTGTGACAACCCGTTTGTTAGTTTTGTATGTAATTAGCGTAATGCATTCAGGTATTACTGCTAATTCATTAAACAGGCGTAGTCGCTGCGTACTTCTGGTTGTACCTGGGTAATTAATAATAGGTATATATATAATGATCTGTGCCCTTCTCTTCATCACCTGATAGCGGCTGATGGCTTCCGAGGATCAAACTTGCAGTGACGACAGCAGACATTTTATGGCGAGGCTGAAAAGCAGCGTAGCTGAGCCCTCGACCATTTCACCTGTCTATCTACATACATACCAAAACTTGTTAATTACCAATTGTATCTTCAGTATATTGTGTGTAGGATTCTTGGTGAATAAATGACCTTTTATTTTTTTTATTTTTATTTTAATATAGGTTGTTCGTGTTCGTGAGGTCACCCACATCATAGGTTCGGTCTGAAAACCAGCGCTGCTGCACATAATGGCTCATGTATGTGTAGCGGCTTTATGCTGAGACCGTACCTTTTTGACTCGCACAGCACGGGAGACTGGTTTTGTATGGTACAACCAGTTACTTATTGTTACTGTTTTGTTTAATTGTAATGTACCTGCTACTGTAACTCGTGTTTATCTTTATGTTATTTGGTTTATATGTATTGTGGCTTCTATCTGTGTCTGTCAAATAAATGTATTTCATTTGTTCATTTTCATTTCATTTCATTTTGTATAGAAAGGATCGAAAATTATTGGCATCTAGCCGTGTTTGTTGCTTGATTCTTCTAGGCTTGGTCGCGAGAAACAATCGTAGCTACACCTAGTTTCTAAGACGTTTCAAAGTGATACCAGTCATTTTATTGAAATAAACGCCTTTTGACTTCATGTTTCATGATATGAAAAATTCATCAACTTCTGCTGTTATCTATCATCATTATCATCATCAGCCTGGTGAAGTGCCTTGCCTGACATAGGTCTCCCTCAATGAGTGCCACAATGAGCGTTCTTGAACATTCTCCATCCACCAACTTTCCGCGCCCTCCAAAATACTATTGGTTTTATATTATATATATTTTATATGACCAAATCGGTGACGTTTTGTATAAGGCCAGTTCGAGAGTACCCTAAACCGATGAGCATGTATGAGGAAAAAATGTGATGAGGTATGTCAGGATCGTAGAAACCCTACTTTCTCTTCCTACTCCTCTGATATAAAGGCGTGATTCTATTTATTTATTTATTTAATCTTTATTGCACACAAAAAAAAACAATGTACAAAAGGTGGGCTTAATGCCAAGGCATTATCTACCAGCCAGTCTGATTGGGTAGAAACAGGAGGTCGGCGTGCGAAAGATTGTTTAACTTAACATTAACAGATTCTATGTATGTATGTATCGCATGCCGTTGGAACACGGCTTAAAACGAACGATAAACACACAAAGCGTCTACAATAAGTTTTCAAGTATCAAGTCCGCCACATTACACCCAAAGAAATATCACTATTACATGAATTATAGTGAAGGTATTTCACAGTGAAAGTGTTCGCTTATGAAGAAAAAGGGTTACCCCTGTCAGTTTTATGTCTTCAGTGCGGTTAACACCAGTTTCTGTCGTTACCGAACTTATGCGTTCTTGCAATGTTAAATTCAATAGATGTTTATTTCAATAAAATCACTAGGATCACATCGAAACTTAGAAACTAAATGAAGCTCTTCTCTCAATTGTTAGCTCAGAACGCACTAACCCAGATTTAAGCAGCATTTTAGTCGTTCTTATAGATCAGCTAAGTTAAGCAACTTTAAGCGCTGTCACCAAATGGATGGGTGACTGCTAGTGGCAATAACAAGTGAGCGCATCTGTGCTTCGTTGTTGGTCTTGGCTATAAAAATCACCAAGCCACAACGGAGACTTTTTGCGGCCTAATAGGGCGGCCTTAAAGTCATCAAGCTACGATGCAGGCCTTCGAGTGGCTTTAAAGTTATCAAGCTACAACGTAGGTGGCCTAAAAGCTCCATTACCTGAGTTTGCCTATCAGCTCAATGACATACTTTTTACGTCATTGGTTGATATTTTTACGTCATTGGTTGGTATTTTAATGTAATTGATGATGTTTGCTTGATTCGTTTTCACCTGAGACTGATGCTAAGGGTACTTGCCATCTATACTCCGGCATATGAATTGATATTATGAGTATTTATTTCTAGTTTCGCAGCTTTATAGTCTCTTAGAGATGGAAACCTTTTAGAAGTTATTGGAGTGAAATGTTGCGATAATTTATTTTGCCAGTTGTTGTTGAGGGTATAAATGTAGGTACGTGCTTAGGTATTCGTAGCCGTATGCTCTTAGCAGAATCTTTTTGTACAGTATCTACACTTGAGAGGTGATAAATCCTACTAATATTATAAATGCGAAAGTTTGTGAGGATGTCTGGATGTTTGTGGTTCAATCACGCCAAAAATGCCGAACGAATTAGGATAAAATTAGGCACACTTGTTATCTTCATCCTGATAAAGTATCATGATGGCTCTGAAAAGGACCTATGACCATCGTCGGTGAAATAATCAGTGTAGTGAAAGGATTAAAGTGCGCCTTTTGTGCATGTAAGCTACGGTGCCAAGTGTCTATTATTTCGTGGGTGCATCAAAAAGTAGCGAACATCTTATAGTGTAATTTTGTGACAGCTTACAGTAAACAAAGTTATAAGAGCTGTTGAGAAACAGTAGGTACACAATGTCTAATATCGTAAAAATATATATTTTAGGCTATCCCGTATCCTGTCACGGAGATAAGGCGGGCTACGGACCGTGAAATTTTACAAGTGTCGCTGGACCCTCGTGTGTATAACCCCTTAGGGTAAAACTACAGACGACAGCATGTTTTGGGATCGCTTCCATACTAAATGCATATGGTATGAATTTTTTTGAAAGTCAGTGCGAGTCCGTTTTGCGAGTCAAACATTTCACATTAAAAACATTACCCTCAATAATTTAATTGGCGATCACGGTGACGCAAGAAGTGCAGGTTTAATTCCGGTGCTTCGAATAATAATAACAATTTAATTCATCACAATAGAAGCTAATCAGCTGGTGCAGAAAGTACTAAAGAGCACAAAAAATTGTACACCAAAATAAAACAAGAAACCGGTTTCAAAAATAGGAGCTGGTTACAAAACTATGCTACGTACGCGCACTAAAGGGCTCTATCGCTATCACTATCGCTAACTCTATCGCATCCGCGCTGAGCTGTGCTGAAGAGTTACGGACGGGCTACATGTAGCACAACCCTACTCCCGTATGTTATAACCAGTCGTGCATAATATCAGGCGGAACATGTTCAGATAAATTCAACATTCTTCGGACGATCGAATTGGAAATTATAGTTTGATGTATGGGAGCGAATTGGGCGCGGGTTAACTTATTATTTGGACGCGAGACAACAATGCTTTCTGTTTTACAATACAAACCAATTTTTTCTTCATTATTTCTAACAGTGACAATACTGCTTACGCCTCTCGTCAATGAAATAAATAGTTTTGAAAGCTAGTGTTTTAGTCATTGAGCAAAATTGTTTGTTCTGTGTGTGTCGCTTACCGCGCTATAAGCCGATTGGAAGTCACACTTTCGTACGAACGGAAAGTGGCTCCGCAGATTAGTGGGTTAGGTAGCATCCCCGTATCTAGGGGAAGTTTGGGAGTTTAAATCCCATTCAGTCAACATTTTTGGAATGTTTTAAAAAATATTCGAATCTAAATCTGAGCGCTCCTCTTCTAAACTTTGGAAGGGGGGTTCAGTTAAGATTAGACGATCTCTACCATGGTGCAGAATACTAGTAGAGGGTTGTAGTGGCCGTCTGATACATCGTAACGGTACATCCGACGGTCGTGGGTTCGAATCCCGGTCGTGCGTCGAATCAATGGATTTGTGATTTGGAAAAATTATGTGCGCTATACGGTGCTTCTTTGAAAGAATCAGTTAGTCTCGGACCTAATACAGGATGACCAAAACAGAATCAGTTACACGATAATCAAGCACCCATGGTATTCGTAGGTTCTGATAACCAAGTCAAAGTGAATCCATGTGTGGGGTCAGGAAGGTCAGGTATATGCCTTTTGGGTGTTATTATTTTGCTAAATAATAATAATAATATTCCGGACATATCATACACGGTCAACTGATCCCAAACTAGGCATAGCCTGTACTATGGGTACCAGAGACTGATAGATAGATAGATAAACTCTTTATTGTACACAGAGATAGATAATAACAAAAGGGAGAAACAAAAAAAATATATATTACGTACAATGGGCGGCCTTATCGCTAAAAGCGATCTCTTCTAGACAACCTTTGGATGGACAGGATAAACAGATCAAATAAGACGGAGGTGTACAAAAAGTTTAACACTACAATACGTACTATAAAAAATAATAATATACTAATACATAAACCTAACCTAACCTAACTACTTGTAAATATATAATATAGAGAGAGATATACATAATAGATATATATTTAATACCCAGACACAGTACAAACTTCTGTGTTAGTCACAAATGTTTGTCCAGTGCGGGAATCGAACCCGCGACCTCTAGCAAAGAAGGCAGAGCTACTTCCAACTGAGCTATGAGGCCTGTCATAGCTCAGTTTGTATAGTAATCATAGTTTTTTTTTTATAATCCTTTGTTTTACAAAATATACTGTAGGTACAACATTTCAAAGCAAAACAAAAGCAGCTGAGCGAAATTAGCTTCGGTAACTGTACCGATCGAAGTCTAGACTAGTCCTAGCCTGCGGTTCCTTGTGTCAGTTAAAGTTTCTCGTTGAGACGCGGTCGCTGCGAGTCAAAGGAAGCTGGGCAGAAGTGGTCTACACTAACAATATATTTGTAACAGTAAATCGATTTTAAGTCGAATTAGCCCTACCTTATTATTAATTATACCAAATTACCTTATATTTTATACCTTATTACCTTATATTTTAAGTATTCTTATTAACTTTCTAAGGCAAGCGTGCTGTCACTATTTTACACGAATTCGAACCATCAATCTAAGTTACTGTCAACTTATGTCACTGCCTAAACAAAGCGCCTCACGAAGCTGATGGTACGGGGCATTGTCATTGTACACTGCTTTAACTCAAGTATCATTAATAAATAACATCCAACAGTCACATACATAGTCCTCACACACTAGGATTCCCTGTGTCGTGGGTATCAGAAACTACGAGTACCATGGTACCACAACACCCAGACCCGGAACAAATATTTGCAGATCATGCAAACATTAATCCCGAAGTGGGAGTCGAACCCCCCCTTGCGTTTCAGACGGGCACTCGCCCGCTACGCCACCGAGACCAATAATTATCGATAGTGACCCAAAAGTAATCATACTTACCTAAACATACCTACTCCCTAAACTAGGATAAATAATTTAAAATAAAAAAATCTAGCTTCCAAATCGGTTCAACCTGTAAAACGTGACTAAACCACAAACATCAGAACATACTATGAAAGAAGATGACGAGAGAAGAAGAAGATGAAGTCCTAAACGGTGGCTTAGTACTCCAGAGAAACTAATTTGCATTTACTCCTTAAAATACCATCAAGTATTATTTTCTGAATTTGTTTTTCTGCGTACCTACATTTTTATGTGCTTGGTCCAGTATCCATCCAAAATATCCCAGCCTCCTTTACTCGTTGGGGCGCGCTCGCTGGCCCGGAGCTGCCAAATTTACTGCAGAACCCAGCAAGTTTCGGAGTTAAACATTGTTTTGTGAATTTGCGAACACCGCGCGAAAAATATGCATGGGGTTGGGGATTGGCTTGGAAGTAGAAGTTATGACCTAATAATTTTCAGAGTTTGTGAGCTCATTTAGATAGTCAATTGTGTTTATTTACCTCCATATATTGTTACCTCCTCTATGTGTATGACCTTATTTTGCTTTTTTAACGTTTTTTACAATCAACTTTGCCATTAAATTTTCAATACTTTGAACGGAATATGTGATTAATGAAGAAGCTCCCAAAAAAAAGTGGCACCGGCTGACGAATAGGCCCCGCCATATAAAGATATGGCGGGGCCTATCTTTACCTGATAGAAAGCTATCAGTAGATGTCGTAAGAGGCAACTAAGGGAAAAAAGCTAGGTGGACAGCATCGTCCCCTATCTTGAAAATGATATTTCTGCGCTCGCCAACCCGCGTGCCCAGCGTGGTGTGTATGGGAAGACTTCCCCCACAAGTTAGGAAAACGCTCTATAAATCTGTGCAGCTGATTTCAGCTGCTTTAATCATTTGAATAAAGTGTACTTAGTCACTAAATGCTTCATACAATTTGTCCTGCTACTATTTTGTCATTAAATTACAAAATAATTAAAGATATGGAAGCTCCAGGTCCAAGATTCGGAGCTATAACTTTGGTAAAAACAACACATTTTGCTAAGAATATCTCCAGACAAATGCGAAAACTTATTCGAATCCATGAAATAAGGTCTGGTAACTTTAGAAAATGTATAAAGCGAAGAAAACCGGACAAGTGTGTGTTGAACACGTAGTGTAAGGCTCCGTAGCGGTTATTGATTTTGGCTTACCTGTCTTTTCGGTTGTATCTTTTATATTGGCAAGCTCCGTGACTCCGCGTGTGTGATGTTATTTTCAAACAAACATCAACCTCCGCTGCGCCCCCTTAGGGGTTGAGATTTGGCAATTTCTTCCTTATTGCACCCTTATACTAAAACAAGAAGCGCATACCCTTCGAATTTTATACTCCTATGACTTCTGGTTTAGACTGTGCATTTTTTAAATACTTTTATTATAAATATATGATGTAGGTTCCCTATTTTAAAGTCCAGACAAAGACAAACTGACAATCAATCTGGACAATATTTTATAAAGTTTCTAGTCTGACTTCGGAACCCTAACAATTCATCATAATAGCTATATTCAAAGAACCTCGTTCATTTGGCTGTCTGCAATATCTATTCTTATTCTTAACTTTTATAAAACACTGAAAGTGACTATCACAAACTTTTCGTTCGTCCAATGATATCTACATCGTGATTTTTAAATCACAGTTTTTTTACGACAAACGTAGAATGACTTTGGATTACAAAATTAAGAATCAAATAAAAAAAGAAATGAATAAGATCAGTGGGGAAGGCCATGTTCAGCAGTGGACGTCTTGCAGCTGAAATTATCATGATGAATTGAGTGATGTCTTAGCATTAATTTCTTGTTTGCTTCGCATTATTATTGACCCAGAAAAAATCAGTGACAAGTCAAAAAAAAAATTGAGTTCAATGATATTTTCGTTGTTTTGTCTTGTAACTCACATCGCTTACCTCTCACACTCCAACAATTAACACTTACTGCAACAATCTCGCTGCAAACAGTCTCTCGAAACCCATTAAAAAGGATCTCTTAACGGCCATTGTTTTTCCGAATGCCAAGAGCCACTTTAAGAAGCAGTATTTATTTTCGCTCCTATCGGACCGTATTCTTTTAGAAAAATTCGCCCTCGCCCGCGCTGAATTCCGATTAGGAAAGACAAAGAGCTGATTGTAGAAGAGAATCAATTAAAGAGGCCATCGATTCTCGCGCGATAACGTCTGTCAGCGGAGGTGATAAGGCTGCGGACTTGGATTTTAATTATACGTTATCACTCGCATCGGTTAGAGTGTTTTCGAATCCGTAGAGTCGATCGATGATTTTTAAATAAGGCTTAACCCCATGGAAGTTAACCAAAGAAACACCATTCCGTTTTATACTAATTTATTATTTACACACAATCTGTACAATTGAAAGTACCTATTGATATACCTCTTATTCTCAATAAAAGATACATTTATACATGAACTATGTTAAATTTCGAAGATTAAAATTTATTTGTTGTGCATTAATTTTGTTTATTTACATTTTGACAAGCGTGTGGGGCAAGCTTGGTTAATTACAAACGTCGTTTCGTTAAATAAGTTACGTCTACCTAATATAAAAAACATTGATAATTATTAAAATTTTATGGATCGAGTAACAAAATATGGACTGGATTGAATCATACAAAGGATTATAATGTTTGGCACATTTACGTCGGAAGAGTATTAATATAAAAGCTACGGTATCTTTAAAAGCAGTGACTTTATATGACGGCCGCCATCCATGGCCATAGCTTCTTAAGAAGCCAGGGCTTAAGCGAAGCTCTGCATCACATTAAGTAGAAGTTCATTAAACTAGACTATCATGCATGAAAGGAGCATAGAATCCTTTCACCACAATGTTTCTCCTTCGGTCACTATGTCATTCTCAGGAGCACCACCGCAGCTGCCATTGCAGGGTGACCATATAGGCAGTGACACGAAAAGATATTATACTAGACTAAGTAATTTCTGGAAGGACACAAATGTGGGTATAATTTAAAATGGAAATGGGAGCTGAAAACGCAGAATAGGTTAACGAGTTCCATGAATAATTAGTAACAACTATTGTGAGGCGATGGTGGGTGTAGCTGGCGTTGAATTTAAAACCTGGGTTTACTGAAGCGACGACTGTCTTGCTACAATAGGACCTTAGACGTGAATGACGTGACATTATGGTAGGTAAATTGCCTGCGCCATTGGTAAAGGATGTATGTAGGTATATTATTTAGAGTCATCTGTTACAGTCGATTACATATTATAACAGGTTCTCAAGAATAGAAAAGGTTGTTGCTTCTGAAAAAATATATGCGACCGACTTCTTCCAAAATGGCGGTATTTTTTTATCTGTACAATACACGAATTTTCAGTGATATTTTTGCTTAAATAATTTTGCCATATATCTTGAATATTCCTGAGAACGTTATGAAGTTATTATACAAAAGTCAATGTCACTTATCACCAAATGTATTTTGAGTTTAAAATTAATATAATTTATACAAATATAAAATCTCACTCCCCTCTTCCAGGATATGACCGAATTCAGGATGATATGTTTCACTTTTACCATTCAACGTGAGTAGATCATAGCAAAGTGTCTACTCACAAATTCTACAATTAACATGGAATCACACAATTATGTAAAAAAATGTGTATGTAAGTATGATGTCTTTACAAACACTACTGACACACTAGGCACCAAGTTTAAAGGTATTGATAAAAACAGACAGTTAACTCGGAATGTAACAGAATCACATAATAATTTGACTAAAATTTGGCGAAAAAAAATTAAACTAGTATGTCCACATGTACCAGGAGAATGATGGCCAAAAACGGTTGCCTCCAACAATGCAGTGTTCTCGATCCTGAAACAAAATCCTGAATAAATAATGGACTAAATAAAAATAAAATAAACATCAAAATACAGCACAAATGTTTAATAAGGATTTTTTTACGACGAGGAAAACGTAGAGGGAAATAATTAAAGTCTTTCTAAACGTATCTGGGGCTCACAAACAAAATTTCAGCTACCCATTTTTCTTTCGAGCAGAGATAAGCTTGCATGACGCAAAAGCATTGGAAATAATCAAGTGGTAATTTATTCTACCAGATACATAATCAAGGTTTACATTACTTTGAAACAAGATAGATAGATTTTAAAAGGACAATTGTCTTCCATTACTTTTGCCTGGTTTATGGTGTCCAATAATAGTACATTGTGGTACAAGTACAAGTTTGGTGATTACCGCTGAGGCGTCATTGAGACCTGAGCCGTTAGGCGAGGGTCTTAAGAGAACCGAAGACGGTAATCATCAATACACACGTGTGTCATACGAAGTTTTTCAACACACTTGAGAATAAAATAATACTTACTAAAAATAACTGTATAAACGAGTTGTGATTTTTTTTTCGCAATGGCTGGAAAAATTAGTCAGTTTTCCTATTCGCGCGCATCTTACAATGGCGATCGGCCATAGATTAAAAGAATGAGTTATTTTTTTACTTTTGCGCACGATCTTTTTTGTATCGTTTTTTTTTAAGAAATAAGCAACTCATCTAATAAAATAAGATAACTCACGTTTTTGAATAATAGCAATGAAAAAGTCACAGTTTGATTACAGGTATCATTATGTGCCTAATTGCGGTGACCTTAGAGCCACTTTATGAGAAAGTGTATTGAAAAGTATTTTCTACCATCTACTCCTGGCGCGGAGTTTATAAAAGTATCGTCGCTACTTTGAGTCGGATCCGCGACACGATAGGAGTATTTCAACGGCTTAGCGTCACTCTTGTAGCTTTGTAAACAAGAGGATTCGTCTTGTTTATATTGATGATGTGTTTGCACTGTGAAGTTTTAAGGAGCCTAAAAAAACAGATAAAGATATTCAATGGAGCCTTTATTTATTCAAATGTCTCGCGTCTATTTGATATCATATTACTCGGGTACTCAAACAGTTTTTCCTCTGCGGTGCTCGGTAACTGCAAGAATTGATTGTACGCGGTCTGCGCTGAATATTTATGAGGGTTAAGTGTGTATGCGAACTCGTTGAATGTTTAATCTCTATTCGGCTGAGAGACGAGCTGGGCACCTAGCGACCGCGGAGACAGCGCTCACAACTAATCTAAATATATACCGAAACCGCTTTTGTTCCACAAAAATGCTAATGCAGCCGGAATATTCCTCCTTAAAAGATAAAAGCCCGACGCAAAGAGCGACTCGAGTCATCGGGCCGATTGCCACATCCGCCTCGTCTCATATTCTCAACCCATTTCGTTGCGACTTCTCCGAGCACATTTATTTTTTACCGTGAGAGGGAAAAGAGACGTTTTTAATAATGCAGTATATTGTTACAAAGAATACAAAGCGTCGGTAAAGCCTCCTGCCGAGACTTGCTTTGGGACGCTATTATATTAAAGGCTTTATGTATTAAGTTTGGCTGTTTGATGGTCGGTACGCTCGGTAACTTGGATAGGTAGATCGGTAAACAAACGGCAAAGAGGGCTTAAATTAGAGTAAAAAGCAATTCTAGCCGAGCACCGGGAAACATCTAAAAGTTAGCATTTGGACGCAGTCACGTGCATGCAACAGAGGACTCACGTCGCAGTTTCAACAGTTGCAAATATTGTTCAAGTGTTTTTTATGTAATTAATTATACAACTTTAAGATACTTAAAATAAACTTTTGGACATAGTACACGCAATACGATTGGATCGGCCATATTATGGAACGAGGTTTAGGCTCAGGCCAAATCTGGGTCTTTTAGTCACCTACATGAAATGGCGCATATTTATATGAGTATGAGCACAGCGAGATTTCCTCGCTCTAAATTGGAGCAGCCTGCTTTGGGAGGTACCTCCGCATTACATAAGATCGCAGCCAAACTGTGACTGGCCTCATAGCTCAGTTGGTAGTAACTCTGCCTTCTGCGCTTCAGGCCGCGGGTTCGATTCCCGCACTGGACAAACATTTGTGACTAACACAGATGTTTGTTCTGTGTCTGGGTGTTAAATATATATCTATTATGGATATCAGTCTCTGGTACCCATAGTACAGGCTATGCCTAGTTTGGAATCAGTTGACCGTGTGTGATATGTCCGGAATATAAAAAAAAGCAACATAATTTGTTTCAAATAGTGTTGTGTTCCTGCGGTGAGTAAGGTTGCCGGAGCTCTTTAAGGAGAAAGGGTTCGGGGTCGGCAACGCGTGCGTGATGCCTCTGGTATTACAAGCGTTCATAGGCTTACCAACAGGCGAATGAATTTTAAAGAAAGAAGTTGAAAGAAATAATTTTAAAATTATCTTACGTCTTTTGAATAAAGGTAATTTTTATAGTTTGACTTTTAAAAGCATGCAATATCGTTGTGCATTAGCGCGCACCCTCAAACTCAAAATTTTACTTATCCAGTAGAGTTAAAGGTCATTTTGAAACAAATTATATATGGCATCAAGGATATTTAACCACATTTGTGTCTCCTAGTCTAAGTCTGTATTTATCTGTGGCTAAACCTGGTTTCGTAATAAGGCCGAAGGTATTTATTTTGTTTGCTGCATAGCAAATGACGTGTAGTGTTTTTTTGCTATAATATAGGTGTTGCATGGACGAGCGGCAGAAGCAAGTCGCCTCGAGGTCGGAAGTGTGGCGGAGCTGAGCTCACATTATGTTTAGTGTATGCACGAATGCTGATGTGTATGCTTATGTATGTGTTCATCTGCTGAAGACTGCGTGGATAATCGATAAACTAGTACGGCTTGCGCCAAGTCAGCCGCGTGTTCACATTGGATGCGCATGACTCTTGTTTATGTATGCGCCTGAATGTGTGTGTAGATGTGTTCATCTGCTGAAAGTTGCAAGAGTAGGCGATCAAGGCGGCTGCGTGTTCAATCAAGCTGGGTGCGCATGACACTTGGTGACACTTACCGTAGTGGCCCCGGCTGAAAAATAGGCCACTCCATTTCTACCCGTGGATGTCGTAAGAGTCGACTTAGGGAAAAAAGCTAGGGGTTGGGCAGCAGCATTCCCTATTAACAACAAAAGCTTTTTCTGCGCTCGCCAACCCGCATGCCTAGCGTGGCGAGTATGGGCAAACCCCCAAATGTTTGTTTCTGTAATTCTATATATGCTTGTGTTCAGCAGTGGACGCCCTACGGCTGAAATGATGATGTATGTGAATGTTGATGAATGTAGATGCGGTCACCTGCTGAGAGCTGCGTGGGCGGGCGGTAGACGCGCGCGGCGTCGCGGTCGGGCGCGCGGTCGAGCTGGGCGCGCACCACGCTCGGCCGCTCCGTGCCCGCGGCGGGCGGCTCGGCGCGCGGCACTGACCGACTCACGTTTGCCCGGCGGGGACCTGCTAAAAAATACCTTATATCATCTGTTTCAGAATAGCAAGTATCTTAGCAGACCGTGGCGCTCGACCGCGACGCTTCATCGGATTAAACTAACTTGCTGGGTTATAAAGTATTTATGTAACCATTATATGAATGATGATGAATAATGACGTGATGAAGGTTTGCTAAATAGCGGTGCGGTTGGTATGATTATGATTACTCGCTAGTACTAGTAGCTTTGCTCGTACGCAGTTACGTACGATAGATATGTATGTGCACTTTCATAATTGTCAATCCGCGTACGCCGCCACGGCCAGCGTAAAAATAATATACCGCAATCATAAGTTACGCAAACTTCACAAAACGAAGCAATGTTTTACAAATGTGAATGACCTTTAAATATAACTAATTGATCGGTTGTTTTTTTCAACCAAAGATTGTGAAATTAAAATCCAAAATGTTCATTATGAAAATGAAATGTCACAAGCACGGCTGTTCCGGAAATTGGCAGAAAACTAAAAATATTTTGTGTATTTTTTCGTTAAGCTCACTGTTCACTAGAGTGTGGCTTACATAATCTTATTGCACGATTATAACACGTTTATTTGTCGATATAAATTGGTCTTCAGGTTCCGTTTATTGATCAATCGAGCAAAGCGAGCGAGAATCTCACAAACGACTTGGACGAATTGGCGTTGTATGTATATATTTATGTAGTTTTGTTCGAGCATTACTTTCGAACCGTTGCGCGTTGATCTGATCTGCATGAAATTTAGTAATTCGATAGGTAGTTACAGAATTTGTTGGTAAGCTAAATCGGTGAACATTAGTTATAAAAGGGGGAAAAAGTTACATAAATACATCAAGTGTGGTGTATATCAACGAGCTTTGTTCATACAAATAAAATCTACTTTTATTTTCATTCAAGGATGTATATTTTTTTAAATACAATGGAAAAAATGTAATGTGGTAAACTAATATAACGTGAGCTCGTATTTGATAGAGTTCCGGTGACTTCATGGTTCAAGTATAAAGCTATATTTGTTAGATAGTGCAAAGATGCTATTTCTTTTATCTCAATTAGATTGTGCCTCATCAAAGCACCAAATTTTAGCGGACATCGCGAGATCTCATTTCTAGGCGAACAACAAGTTAACAAGCCGAAAAAGAATGCCCGCATCTCGACTCAGAACATAATCATTCATGACAACTAGGCTTTTAAATGTATTTACGCACATTATATACCTAGTTCTATAATATAAGTAAGTAAGAATAAGAATTCATCTAAACTTAAATAGAAGACCAAACTAAGCGCAAAGATTGTATCTTGGGCTTCTAGAGTGCAGTTACCAGGAGGAGAGGACCTAGGATTGACCTGACAGAATGTCCCTAAAAACACTTTAGTGGACATCATGCCTATAGTTTTGAGTATTTTCGGTAAAAGTAATTAACTTCGGTGTCATAAAACAAGTGATTAAAATGTTAATTACACCGATAGTTCACAACAGATTAATGCTATAATATTATCCAAATTGCGCAAGTTTATATTTTTGGTAATTGCTTGCTTGCCGTGGCACTAATTCTTTCTTGGTCATCCTGTATTAGCTCAGTGAGCAGGTTGAGGTATGGTGGCCGTGAAAAGGGCCTATGACCGTCGGTGAAAGAATCAGTGTAGTGAAAGGATTAAATTGTGCCTCTAAGAGGCTTCTTTTGTGCACATTGTTAGTTATAAAATTATTGGACTAAAATTGCGGTTATCTAGAAAAATTGAGCAAAAATTTGTACTTGAGACGAGTTTGTTCCATAAATAGCAGCAAGAATTGAAAAGAACCTACCTAAATTCCTTCCAATGAGTAACAAAAGACCCTTTCTTTTTATAGATTTCTTGATATTGTATTTTAATTTTCTGATAAAAGATGAAAAACACCTCCTCCCTTAGCTCGTTTGCTTGGAAACCTCAGACTCCAACTTTTTGATTAGGTATCCTTCTAACTATTGAAAAGCATTCAAGCATCACTTTAAGAACATTTTTAATAAAAAAATATTTCAAAGAATATTTAGTCTTGAAAATACTTATTCCAAAATGTAACAATAAGAATATCTGATGGGCCCTACGCTGGTAGGTACCTACTACCTAGTCTGAAATTATAATGAAGCGTTTGAAGAATGAGCGCTGTTTACTTACTCTCCTTATTGGCGTTGCTTTTCATCTCCGTTGCTTTTGGCGAAGTCGACGGCATCGGGATTTCTAAGGAAAACAGGAATTATCAGAAACCCAACCGCATATAGCTTTGACGTAATAAAAAGTCCCTACCTACAATCAGTACGGCCAAGTGATGCCTCGACTCTCGACCCGGTCTTAGGTCCGAATCCCGGCCATGCTAATGGATTTACCTATTCGAAAAATGTATGTGCGCCTTAACACGAGCTCATAACGGTGAAGGAAAATATCGTGAGGACACCCGTGGCTTAGTCAGCTCCACACGTATTGACTCTGTCTTTCCTGTAGATAAGGTCGAAGATGCTGAGAGGATGATATAGTGCTGGGCAAGCCTACTCCATCGCTGCCGTGCCGTGCCGCTGCCGCGCCGTCACTAAGCTGTGATCAAACGGCGTGCGATTTCGCATCTAATATAATATATCTATACTCTATTTCAAAATGATCCTTACGTCTACTATCTCCCTGCCCTTATCCCACTTCATGTGGGGTCGGCACATGTTTTTCTCTTCCACTCCCCTCTATCAGCCGTCAAATCAGTATTCACTCCTTTCTTACTCATGTCGTCTTTCACACAATCTATCCATCTTTTCTTTGGTCTACCTCTCCCCTTATATCCTTCCACATTCATATTTAACACTCTTCTAGTCACATGGCATTCTTCCCTTCGCATGACATGCCCATCCTTACGTCTACTAATCTAGACATGACATCCTTACGTCTACTAATTAAAGTCAATTTTGAGATTGATATTTATAGGCATTCTATGTAGCTCAGTGATATCAGAAGAAAAGTCAAACTTAAAATTGATTTATAGGAGTTATAGGAGTAGAGAGGTTAAAATAGTTTTTTTTAAGAATTGGCTCGCCGTTTAAACACGGTTCCATCACAGTCAGCCGTGTATTTGTACGAGAAAATGTTCAAAGGATTGACGTTATGCACTCTCACTGGAAGTTGACGTCTGACAATAAACACCAATGTAACTTCATCCAGCCCAAGTAACTAGTACTACTCCACTCCGCTTTGAGTGCACAAAGTTTTCCGCTCAAATGAGTCTCCCTAGTCTTAGTTCGATTAACTTCTTCGAAACGTCTTAATGCACTTCAATAAACATCTGTAGTTAGCTTTTGTTTTAATTCAAATTAACACCAAAGATATTAAGGCTCTTCGTCAAAGAATTCATTGAAGCGACCGCCTTACTAGTAATTCACTGATATCCTCGCTAGTTTTATTAGCACCGTTGTCAATTTTAATTATTTTATAGTAATAACCACTAAAGGAATACTATGATTTTTTTTTATTATCATCCTAAAATTCCACCATATCTCATCAATGAACTAAACTAACTTTAGTCATTGAGCAGATGGACACCAATTGTTTCTTCTGTTGGTTTACGGCGCTTTAAGCCGACTGGAAGTCCTAAATATTTTCGCACGGACGGAATATGGCTCCGTAGCTTAGTTGGTTAGAGCAACCATGTATCTGATGAAAGGTGGCGGGTTTAAATCCCGGCTGAGTCGAAATTTTTGATATTACAAAAAAAACTATCGTTGTCATATTAGGAGTAGGTTCTGCAGATAATTATAACTTACCGTACAGCCTGATAGAGCCTTCAGTCTCCCCGAGTGAGTTCTTGGAGATGCAGCGGTAGTTTCCGAAGTCTCCCGTCTGCAGGTTCCGCACCGTCAGCTTCATGTGTGCCCTGAGGACAGACGCTTTCCTTAACTTGACTGGCTCATATTAGGTCCAGGTATTACTTATTTTGCCGTGGGGGCCCCTGAAGAATATGCTCCCCATTACTTCCGGTGGATGTTGACTGGCCTCATAGCTCAGTTAGTAGTAACTCTGCCTTCTGCGCTAGAGGTCGCGGGTTCGATACCCACACTGGACAAACATTTGTGTGATAAACACAGATGTTTGTTCTGTGTCTGGGTGTTAAATATTTATCTATTATATATATCAGTCTCTGGTACCCATAGTACAGGCTATGCCTAGTTTGGGATCAGTTGACCGTGTGAATATGTCTGAAATATTTATTTATGTCGTAAAAGGCGGCTAAGAGAATAGCTAAGGGATGGGCAGCAGCGTTGTCAAATGTGACAATTGTGCGCTGTGATATAATTAACTAAAAGCCAACACAAGCACACCAGCGCCGCAATTACACGGTTCTGCGGCGACAATCCGCGATCCGCATCATCGCGGTGTAATTCATGAGGCTGTATTGACGCGTTTTGTTTGTTTGTTATTAGCGGTGTAACGCCAGGGTTTAACAGTCAGTGAATTAAAACATTATTCGAGTGAGAATGAATGAATGAATGAATGAATGAAAATACTTTATTGTACACCTTACAAATTTAAAAATATAAAATAAAACAGAAACTAAAACTAAAGACCATAAATGTACAATGGGCGGTCTTATCGCTAAAAAAGCGATTTCTTCCAGACAACCTTTGGAGTGAATATAAAATAATTTGAGATATTGATGGATAAATGTAATATTTTGGAATTACTCAATTGAAAGGTAATTTTGAGACTGGTATCAGATCGTGTTTCAACGGTGTGCGATAAGTTATCCAAAATATGTTTAAAATTTATTTCAAAATGATCCTTCGTCTAATAATCTATCAATTTTGAGTTTGACATCTGCGAGCGTGAGATATTCTGGTGATGTAAGGATTATTTTGAAACGAATTTCAGATGACCTGTCCCCCGTTTGAAAACAGCTTCCCGATGACCATTGACTGTTATAGATCTTCGCGAGTCTGTTAGAGTTCTGCAATGATTTTTGAAAAATCAGAGTTAACAGAATATTTATATTTTATCAATTTACCATGCCCCGTACCATCGACCTACGTGACTTGAGTTGACAATGTCAAAGATTTAGGGTTCAAAATCGTGAAAATAGTGTTTACATTTGAATGGAAATAAGACGTCATGATAAGGCCCAATGGCCCCTCTGAAATTAATTATTATGATTGCTTTTAAATAAATCCGCTTAAAAATATTGTGGTCTTTTTATTTCATGAATATAATATAGAAAGCAAAGTGCAAACAGAATTGACACACAAAATAAACATAACGGTAATTCTGTGTCTCTGCCAACTAAGCAGGGGCGTTGCGGCATTAAAACTTGAGCCCCGTATCAAAACATTGAGCGCAAGTGGGATTAACAGGCTCTAAATATTAAACAGGCTTTGAATACCCATGGAGGAATGGTAACAAGGCAATATTACCTAAAGATGTGCCTACACGGGCCATTGAATTGGCCCATTTAGGGCAATAACAATTTTTACGCCACTAATTTCTTGGTGTGACATCAAAATGTCAGAGAGACTTGCCTTGCCCTGAAAGGAGCAGTTTAATTGTCCATGTAAGGCAGCCTTAAGATGAGGGAGCACTGGTTAAAATTCTAGTCAGTTATGATAATTGCGCAGTGCATTACACATTGAACATTACACGTACGCGCTTTGAGAAGCAGCGAGAATAAGCGGCGAGGTAAATTCGCTCAGTATGCTCGTATGCAGCTTTTTTACTCTTCAGCACAGGGGTTCTTAAACTATGTGCAACCACGGACCATTTTCAGAAAATTTAAAATGCCAAGGACCCCTCTCCCCGGGCAAATGTTTGTTTGTTGAAAAAAAAACTAATTTAAAAATTCACTTTTTTTTTTATTTATTTTTTATATTCGGTACATATCACACACGGTCAACTGATCCCAAACTAGGCATAGCCTGTACTATGGGTACCAGAGACTGATATACATAATAGATACATATTTAACACCCAGACACAGAACAAACATCTGAATTCATCACACAAATGTTTGTCCTGTGCGGGAATTGAACCCGCAACCTCTAGCGCAGAAGGCAGAGTTACTTCCAACTGAGCTATGAGGCCTTCAAATATTGGTAATTAACTCACACTTAGGTAGGTACCTAATGCTTAATTCGCCAAGATCTTTTACATGATAGACACAGCTATCAACATATCTTTAGATTTCATTACCCCTGTCACACTTATAACGGACCCCTTGGGGGTCCGTTATAAGTGTGCGGACCGCAGGAGCCAACCCGTCTCGCTCTATGTCGGGTGCAGCCGAACAGGCCCTAGCCTAAGGCCTAAGGACTAGCAGCTTTATAAAGCCACGCATTAGAATCTTTTTTCGTATAAACTTCAATAGGTACCTGTAAGAGTTCTCCTCGGTATTGATCGCATACTTCTTCGTTGGCAACACCATCACGTTGTCGTAAACCCAGTAAGAGATGGCGCGCGGGTGAGCCTCCGTGTGACAGTCCACTGTGACGTCAGTTCCGGCCGGGGCTCCGACTAGTTGGTTCGGCACCCAGATCATTGGTGAAACTGCAACAAAGAGGCGCATTAAACTTTTTTTTTACCGTGTATTTGCTACGAACGAAAGAAGAGAAGCGCACTAAATCCTTTCACCCTACTAGTTATTTCGTTGGTCGCTAGACTGATGCTGAACTAGATGTGATACTAAAAGGTCAATTGAAATGCCTCCTTCTAGAACTATTTCCGTGCTTATTTGAAGTAGACAAGCCTAGCCATTTTAAAGGGGCTGCCCCACACAGCATTTAAAAACTGCTAGACTTTCAAGCCCTTACAAAAAAGCTGTGTATGATCTTGTCGATGCAAATGACCACAGGAATTGAACGATATTGCTAATGCCAGCCACTTTTGGAGCGAAATTTCCTCGCCACTAGGTCTCGCTATTTAAAAAACAGCTACTTGTGACCGAGGTCTTAAGTAGAAGCACTTTATAGTAGGGTGGCTAAAATAAATAAATCATGAAAACCAAAATGGTGGAGACAATGAAACATCCTTAGAATATTTAAATTATTTTTCAATCAAACCCAAAATAAATCTCACCATGACAGGTACTCAGAATTTAACGCGAAATTTCGCATTATCAGCACTGTAACGAATCGTAAAAAAACTTTATAAATATTTTAAAACGTCATAGAATATTAAATCGCGTCACCCAGCACAAGTAATATCTTCCTAAATTGCTGCCATAAACCCGCGCAATGTGAATTACGTTCTAAAAGTGTGGATTTTATTATCTCAAGTGTTATGTGAAAAATTGCGAGTGGTGTCGGCGACTCGGGTCCCGCGGCGGAGAGTTCCGCGTTATTTATCAAACCTAGGTAGCAGATTAAGCCTCCGTTGAGAAATGAATCACTTCTATAATTCTGGACCGGGTTAGTTTATGGAATGTGACAGACATTTGTGTTTTCATTAGCAACCAAGGTCACCGACATAACTCTCATAATTAGCAAGTTTAAGTTATTGGTCGCAGAATTGACTGGCCTCATAGCTCAGTTGGTAGTAACTCTGCCTTCTGCGCTAGAGGTCGCGGGTTCGATTCCCGCATTGGACAAACATTTGTGACTAACACAGATGTTTGTTCTGTGTTTGGGTGTTAAATATATATCTATTATGTATAACAGTCTCTGGTACCCATAGTACAGGCTATGCCTAGTTTGGGATCAGTTGACCGTGTGAATATGTCCGGAATATTTATTTTATTTTTATTTATAATCAACGACCGTTGGAGAATAAAGGCTCTTGAAAGGCAATCACGAAACGGGCGATGCAGAGGTCGAAGTCCCCCCACCCGAGGGACTAACGGCATTTTTAAAGTTGCGGGAAGTCGGTGGATGGAAAAGGCTTGGACTTATGTAGGCTGATGATGTTGATGAATGGTGATTGGTTTTGACGGCGTGATGATTAATTGATGAAGAAAAATCATAAGAAGACATCATTCTTACAGTCATCATCATCATCATTAGCCTGTAGAAGTCCACTGCTGGACATAGGCCTCTCCCAAAGAGTTCCATGACGAAGTCAAAGTCAGAGTCTGGCTAATTCTGAGAGCTATGTCAGAGTCATTCGTCATTAATGACTGACTGCCATCTGCATAAGTGTCATAAGGACCTTGTAGCATGCAAGTATGATCATAATACGTCATGGATAAAGCAAAAATGTAGGAATGGGCTCTTTTTCCACCGTAGTCGGGCTCCTTCGGCTAACTCCGGCACTATCCATCATTATTGAAACTTTATAAATTGCTTCTTTGAGTCTGTATAACTGGCCCGTGTTTTGATCGATAGCACTGTACAAGATGAAGGATTTCAACGTATACTTAGCTACTTCCACTAAGAAGATAAATCTATCCGGAAGGCTAGAGACAAAAAAAAGCTACACAGCTTCTTTATATACCAGATAACAGACTAATATAACAGATTTATTCTATTAAATTAATTTTCTTCAGGTTAAAATATGTACTAGATTTTCTTTTGCATACACCGTAGTATCTGTGTTACGTCGTGTGTGTTATCTGTGTTATGTCTACCTATCTCCCTAACGTTAACCTTAATTCTATTGTTTTTTTGTGTCTTCTGTCTATGTTTGTCGAAATAAATTTATTTCATTTCATTTTAGTACGCAGGGAACTAGTCAGATTTTTATGTTGGTAGGTTAATTAGTAAACTCAATATTCACGTCATGTTCTTGCGATGCTAAATAGATGATAATTCTGCTACTAAAATAAGAAGATTTGTAATTTATATTTTCTATCATAGTGAATTATAATTATCATTCTTTATTCTTTATTGTACACAAGAAAAATACAGATACAAAAATTAAAAAGAAAGGTATGTACAAAGGCGAGCTTAACCCTAAAAAGAGTTTTCTTCCAGCAAACCTTTGAGGCTAGAGAGACGTGATTATAGAGGGAGGTTCGTGTACCTACAATGTTTTATAGAATATTATATTTATAAACATACATATACCTATTAATATTACTATACAATAAATACCTACCTGTTCAAAAATATATATTTATCATTCCGCACATTCTATCTCAATCGACCTCTGCATTTTTCTCTCTCCAGAGTAATTTTTTATAATAATTATTTTTTTTCACTAAGAAATAACGCCACGCTTTGTACTTTAAAACCCATGCATGGTACGAAGTACCCAGAACAAAGAGTTTTCGTTGCATTTTATGAGAAAAAAATCTGTAAAATCGTATAAGTTCTATGGTTGTAAGAGAGTCCACGGACAGTTGGAATTACTCCTGAAACAAACGGTCTGCATAAATTCGTAATTCTCGGAACCTGAACGACTAAAATTCTTTTGCGGAAATTCGCAGTGTTTTCACACGTTTTAAAAGTTAAGTCTGGATTTTGAATGCTAAATTCCTGACACTAATCTTTAAATTCATCTGGTATTGTAACCCTGGTATTATAAGTCATTACTCGAATTTTACCGCATCCTAATTCCAAACTGACGTTTTTACCGTCATCACGAAAGGAGCCTCTAAGGCGCACTTTAATCTTTTCACTACACTGATTCTTTCACCGACGGTCATAAGGCCTACATCAATCTGGTCACTGACCTAATACAGGATGACCAAGAAAGAATCAGTGACACGACAAGAAGAAGAACCGTCATCATCATCAGCCTGTAGAAGTCCAATGTTGGACATGGGCCTCCCCCAAAGAGTTGACAAAAGGTCTTGAGCCTTTCCCATCCACCGACTGCCCGCAACCTTCACAATATCGCCGATTCATCGGGTGGGAGGCCTCTCAACACTGTGTCGCCCGTTTTGTGGTCGCCAAGTGACACGACACAAAGTGTAAGTCAAAGTATAGGTGTATGTCTTTATTCATTGAAATCTTAAAGACCATTTTATGGGACTTAATTTTTAAGTTCACTTTTTTTTTTTTTATACTACTGAGGTGGCAAACAAGCATACGGCCCACCTGTTGGTAAGCGGTTACCACGCAGCGGCATCACGCACGCGTTGCCGACCCCGAACCCCCCCCCACCCCTAAAAGCTCTGGCAACCTTACTCACCACAGGAACACAACACTATTTGAAACAAATAATGTTATTTGGCTGCGATCTTCTGTAATTTTAAAAACTTGCTTGTATGGTAATCACAAGTATAACTGCTAATCATCTCATTCTAGAAGCCATTTTCGGCATACCCTAGTAGCGCCGTTTAATTCAATTTCCCATTGTGTAAACATTTGAAAGGAGTTCGTCTCTAAGAAAAAGGTTGAATCTGCACTTTGCGAGCAATCTCGTACCCGGCGCGCGTGCACCGCGGAAAAATATTATCTTTCAATTATCAGGCCGTCTTGCCTTTTATTTAGTCAGCTGCTCGGATACGAATTCAAAATAAAGGGAGAATTCTTTTATACAGCCTTTTTCCTTTTATTAAATTTTTAATTGGTCATCCAGAGGTGCTTTCGGGTTATTTTTGCTGAAATCGAGTGAAAAATCTTAAGAGAACCTTATTTTCTTCGCTCGTTCAGGGTTCCTTTCAATTCTTTGATCTGATTTGCAAATTCTAAACATTTAATTAGAAAGGTTCTTTTTGAGTTTTCTGTCAGTATTTTTTCTTTTTTTGTTCAATGATAAAATTGAAATGGCTTTTTTGTAAATGGTTTTCATCGGAAGTAGGTACGAATCAGAAACACAATAGTTTCAAAGCGCGTTAAAATATTTGAATAATAACTCAAATAAATAAACAGCACCCAACAGTAACATACATATTAGTCCTGACCCCACACTAG
Organism: Anticlea derivata; assembly: GCA_947579855.1. Taxonomy (NCBI): domain Eukaryota; kingdom Metazoa; phylum Arthropoda; class Insecta; order Lepidoptera; family Geometridae; genus Anticlea; species Anticlea derivata. The sequence continues at coordinate 13,712,665 of OX388262.1, read as the reverse complement.
GACTCCCTGTGTCGTGGGTAGCGCAAACTACGAGTACCATGGTACCCAGACCCGGAACAAATATTTGCAGATCGTGTAAACATTTATTCCGCAGCGGGAATCGAACCCGCACCCCTTGCGTCTCAGGCGAGCAGTCGCCCGCCACGCCACCGAGTTCGTTATAAAGTGTACGTTTTAATAACTTTTTCAGGCAAATTATTCAAAAAAAATTGTGTCCCAATTAACCAAGGTATCCCCATAACGATTACAGCCGGAAATTGAGCCACGAGTGCTAACAATATTCTCAGTAACATACAATTCAATTAGGTATTAATTCAATTGGTTCCCGGAAATGACGAATGCGACCGCTTTACTCGCCAAAGCGGTCGCATTTGGCCTACGTTCAAACGGTATGGTCGTATATCGGCCATTGTATTGTTACGTCATTATAGATTGAGCTCCGATTGGTTGGACTTGCAGTCGGCTTCTTTTATCTTAGTTTTCGGCGAGATAATTATTCTGATTTGATGGTTTTCAATTTCAGATTATGTAAACAAGGTGATTCATAACATGTATACCATCCCAAAAGGGGGTTATTTTATTAACAAAAAGGAAGAGCGGAGAGAGAAAACAAATATTTTTGCATTGCATACTATTTTACTGCAGTACTACAGTTTTTTTTTATTTTAAGGAAAAGAGACTTTTCATCTATATATGGAGCCTGGGCCTGCACTGTGTACACTACTCTAAAATATGGCTAAGCAATAAAGTAAACGTATTTAATTGGTTATTTTATTTAAATTGACTTCGTTATAAGGTAAGTACAATATGATTTTCTTCGACAAAGAGAGCAACACACAGCGCTACAAAAATATGGCGGATGGACGTGCGTGAAATGCCATTTTGACAACCTACATTTATCTGACAAAACAAAAACATCAAATCAAACAACATGACATGAAAAATATATCAATGTCATGTCAAACGCCAATTATAAACCAACATGACGGCCTTCAAATAGTGTTCACATAGTAAAAAGCTTACCAGAAGAACTATTCTTCTACCATCGCATTTGTCTTCAAATTAATGAAATTGTATTTTTCTTGTAATCTCCTATTTTTTCTTATTTTTCTAAGTAGTGTACATGGACCAGGCCCAGAATGAAATGGCTCCTTTACGAATTTTCAAAAGTCGTGGAACAAATTTATTGCTTATTGGGTGTAAAATAAGCCTCTTTCGGAGAGTTCTTCCATGACTAGTTTTCGCTGGCCTACTATTATGGCGTATTACAATACTAACATTCGACGTCGACAATGATGCGCTTGGACACGGAGGGCGGGACGGCGTTCGTGGCGATGCAGAGGTAAGCGCCCATCTCTGTGCGGCTGATGCGCTGCAGGCTCAGCGTGTCCCCTTCGTATACTGTCACTGTAAACAAACAAATAAAGGAGGTGGAAAAAATACACCAAATTACCATGTACAAGGGGCCTAATCTATATAAGATAGGCACTAACGTTTTAATTAAACGGTATAATATACTAGTTACGGAACACCTGGCATATTATGGGTCTGCATGGAATTTAATAGGTCAACAGGTTGTACTAGTAACAATATGAGTTAAATCGGCCATGGATTACTAGGTTATAGGGGTCCAAAAGAGGGTATGTATTTGTTTTTATTAACTATTTTTTTGAAAAAGTTAAACAAATACGATCCCATACTCCAAAAGGTCCATATAAAGTGAGGTGTTTTATGAAAAAACTTTGTCCCTAGATTCTAAGACGATTTTATTTATATTCAAGGCCATATGCCTTTTAATAGCGATTTAACGTGAACTGACCATCTGGTTTTGGAGACAGCTAAAATAATTCACTTTCAGAAACGACTTTCAACACACATTTAAGATTCCTGTGATAATTTTCATCTGTCCCTTTGTCAAAAAGAATTAAATGGTAGTAACATATCAAATAAACGAGATAGCCGAACCTGCGCTTGATGCGACAACAAAACCCCAGTTTACACGCAGCTAATTTCACTTCCCCTCGGATTAAGCTCAACAGAAAGAATGAAGGATAATTATCGCGGAAAAGCTGAGTTTTCCCGACAAATTAAAACGGCTCGAGCACCCTACTGCGGTCGCGGACAAAGGCGCCAAAAATCGAGTTTAATTTTGAAGTGCGATTTCGAGAATAATTCTCGCTGTACATGGAAATGCGTGGAGAGCACTTGTCGCTAATTGTGCGGACCTCACATAGCAGGTCCGGTCACGGCCATCTGTTCCGTGATTAGTGAGTGGAGGCAACTCCAAATACTGACCGGTATATCTTCATCATCAGCCTGTAGAGTTCCATGACAAATGGTCATAACTTTTCCATCCACCGTGTCCGATAACTTTCACAAAGTCGTCGGTACATCGGGTGGGGGCCTACCAACACTGCGTCGCCCGGATTGTGGTCGCCATTCTAGAACCTTTACTGCTCAACGGTTCTGCGAGCTTTATGGCCTGCCTACTGCTACTTCAACTTGCTAATTCTGAGAGCAACGGGTATGTCTGTGACCTCTTTGTCGAAGTTGGATCTAACAACAAAGTAAGTCGCTAACGTTTACCGAGTCAGAAAACGTTCATGAGGAGTTCTTTCACTACACTTGACTACACTGAATCTTTCACTGACCGTCATTGGCCATTTTCAAGGTCACCTCAACCTGGTCACTGACCTAAAAAGGTAACCAAGAAAGAATCAGTGACACGACAAGCAAGCAAGCAGTTATTATTTATCTGTCACCAAACGTTTTAATTACGAAAATACTGTCCTCGCTTTTTATTTTCAATTCCCGGACGTATTTATCTTTGTTTGTTTATAATACAGCAATTTTTATCTACAGCTTAATGGAAATCTCACCGATTGATGCGCCAATCGGTGAGATTTCCATTAAGCTGTACGCGGAACGCTGAAATTACGAACTAATTCGTAATTTCAGCGACTTTTGTGCAGAATACTGCTGTAACTAGATCGTATAATTTCCTTTTTCAACGGTATTTACTTTAGTTAGATGCAAATTACTTTTTTCGCAATCCTAGAATGAATAAATTTTACTATTTGAATATGTTTTCAGGCTTCTTTGGTTAGTAGATAATATATCTTCATAATTAAATCGTGATAAGGGAAGTATGTTTACTAATTTTCATCTGACTGAACGCTAAAACTCCGCAAATTTTGTTGAGATAGCAGAATTAAGTATTGACATAATATATTTCACTTCTTGGCAATTTCAAATGAAAATGTGTGGCTGATAAAATCCATTATTTATCATCATAAATTCAGACGTTGGGCGTCCACTATTGAACATAGACCACACGCATAGATTTTTAGAAACAATCATTTGGGGGATTTGTCCATATTTGTTACGCTGGGCATGCGGGTTGGCGAGCGCAGATAAAGCTATTGTTGTTAATAGGGAACGCTACTGCACATCCTCTAGCTGTTTCCCTTAGTCGCCTCTTACGGTATCCATCCACAGGTAGAAATGGACTGCCCTTCAGCCATCACGTCAATTAATTATTAGGGTGAGAAAATTTCCTTGAGTACAAAGTTGAAAATTTCAGTTGGACAGTGAGGAATAACCCGAATTCCTCAACTATTAATTTCATAAAAAAAACAATTCAAGGAACTATGGAGAACAGATCAAATTCAAACCCAAAGAACCACAAACAAGAGGTTGAATGCTGATTTGATATCTAAATTAAAAAGGGTCGTATTGTGATCGCAATCAATGTAATCTCGGCCCATTGAGCTAAAACGCTGCTCAAATTAAAAATTCTGCGTCCGTCCGCGACCGGCATCAAGTGCCCGAATGAGTTTTTGTGTACAATTACACGCTGTTGCCATTGAGTATTTATACAAGGTTCCGGTTACGCATACAAGGTGATTCATAATATGTGAACTAAAATTGGCCTGAACCCAAAACAATCATTACGGGGGATTTGCCCATACTCGCCACGCTGAGCGTGCGAGTGCAGATAAAGCTATTGTTGATAGAGAACGCCAATGCCCTAGCCATTAGTCGCCTCTTACGACATCCACGGGTAATAATGAAAGGGCTTATTCTTCAGCCGGGGCCAACACACACGGCAACGCCTTTTATTAAAAAAATATTATTATTAATATCTTTATTTCAGGCTACTCGACATATAACACAAACATGTGTAATATACCATGGCCCATACTAATAAATACCTTACAGACTAACATACATATAATATTAATCTTAAATAACTACACCACATATTATCTAGAGTCAGGGACTTTCTTGAGCGAGTGCGCCTCCCTGTAGCGACGGTAGACCACTCCAGCTGACCAGAAGTCGGGCGCGAGGAACACCTCTTTGTACTTGGCAGTTACCTGGAGCACGTAGGACTTGAAGTTAGTCACCCTACTCGACTCCAGGCGTGTCAGGCCATGTACAAGAACCTCTGGAGCTGGACTGATCCGAAAACGGGCTCTTTCTTCCACATACCGGATAACATTCTCCCCGGTAGTATTAGGATCCAATCGATATTTATGTCTGTAACATTTTATAAAAGAGGCTTACGACCTCTGTCTTGGTCCTTGAACGCACAGAATCGAAATAGAGTATGTTAGGAAACTCGTTTGCTGTATATTCAAGGTAAGGTTGAGCTCAAAACGTATAGATTGATTAATATCTAGTGTAAACAGAATCCAATTAGACTCAGCTAATGCCTTTCCCGAACTAACAACCGTTGCTAAGCATAATCACGTAGCGTAGATATAAGATTCAATATGTGGAGTAATACGAATTTACATGGATTGTCGGTATAGTTGTAAGGCTGCAATCGATCAGTTAAATGAGAACCAAAGTCCTGATTGACTTGCTTGCTTGTCGTGTCACTGATTCTTTCTTGGTCTTGGTATTAAGTCAGACGTCTGTTTATAAATATAAATAAACCCGAAGCGCACTGGTGGTAGTGTCCGATCCACAATTCGTGAGTTCGTATCCCGGTCGTGCACCAATGGGTTTTCTATTCGGAAAATTCTGAAACCTTAAAATTCGAAGACTTGATGTGACATGTGCACGAAAGGAGCCTCTAAGAGGCGCTCTTTAATCCTTTCATTACACTGATTTTTTAACCGACAGTTATATTTAGGCCCTTTTCAGGGCCACCAGACCTCAACCTGATCACTGAATTAATACAGGATGACCAAGAAATTGTAGACTATGTCTATTTGGGTCATAAGATTCAACTAGGTAGGTCCAACTTCGACAAAGAGGTCAACCGACGAATCCAACTCGGATGGGCAGTTTCTTATCCAATTTTTTTCATGTTTAATTTTTATTTTTTATTTTAATTGTTATTATTTGTACAATGATATTATTATTGCACATCGAAAAATCGGTAGGAATACATTGACTCACATAATTATAGACTTATAAACACCTGTACCTACATGTATTTCAAGCAATAAATGATACTTTACTTTACTTTACTTTGGGAAACTTCGTCATATCGAGAACGAGACGAGAACGTCGCAGATACCGCAGAGCCTCAAGACGAAAGTCTACAATCAGTGCGTGTTGCCAGTGATGACTTATGGCACTGAGACTTGGTCGTTTAGTATAGGCCTCATATACAAGCTCAAAGTCGCGCAACGGGCTATGGAGAGAGCTATGCTTGGAGTTTCACTTCGTGATAAGATCCGAAATGAGGAAATTCGTAGAAGAACCAAGGTCACCGACATAGCTCTCAGAATTAGCAAGTTAAAGTGGCAGTGGGCAGGCCATATAGCTCGCAGAACCGATAACCGTTGGGGAGTAAAGGTTCTCGAATGGTGACCACGAACCGGGCGACGCAGTGTTGGAAGGCCCCTCACTCGATGGACCGATGACATTGTAAAGGTTGCGGGAAGTCGGTGGATGGAAAGGGCTGAATGCACTATCCAATATATGGGATAGCCCGTTTCTCAAACACTGTAATCAAATAATGATGGAATAACATCATAATTGAGTAATTGCAGTGTTTGAAATTATTCCTTCTTTGTAATTATAACTCTCATGAATACTACTAACATAGACTAAGAAAACTTAGTGACTAACATACCTAATATGGACCTAAATTGATTTTTAATGATGAATTTTATTTATTTATTTTTATTTATTACCTTTCTTCCTCCTATCGACAGATATCGGCTGGCCGTCTTCTCTTCTCCACATGATCTTGGGTGTGGGGAACCCGTCCGCCTTGCAGACCAGGCTGATGTTCTGGTTCTCGCGGACCGCGACTGCTGACTGCGTGCTCTCGTCATCCAGGATGTTTGGTGGAACTGCACAAGAAAGGAATTTGGCTGACTAAGTAAAGTGATGATTTTTTTATAATTTTATCCCAAATTTTCGACTCCGACGGGATTATTGGGATATTATACAAAATCAAGAAAGAAATAAAGAAAATAATTTATTTCCCGTCACATAATGAGATAATAATTTAAAAACTTAAATTAGTGACAAAATTAGTATACAAAGTGGCGAAAAAGAGGTTGCCACTCAGAATTAGCTGCAGCAGCCCAGGGGCCGTTGCAGCGCTGATTTTCAGTAGCACCCAAATGAGAATCGCGGCAGCTACTGTGACACGCATCTACTAATATAACTATAAAATAAATTTACAAAATAATAGAACTAAAACAAATTCGTACCTATGCATCGGTTGCAATTGCAAGACAATTATAATTAATACTAATAACAATAACTATAAATAACCACCAACGACAATAAAAATAAAACAAAAACCAAAGCAAACTGCTAAAACCCAAAAATTTAGCTTTACGCTAAAAAAAAATTGAATTCATTAGTAGTCTAAGACCATGAACGACCACCTATGGTCCAGATATTTGAGTATCTAACAAGTGCTTTTAAAGATGAATTTTGAATGTGTAAACGGTATGGGAATTTCTAATGGGGGAGGAATATTGTTCCAGCATTTCGTAGCAGCATGGTATTCCTTTAGTGGTACTTTCAAATAAATATAGATATAGATATATCTATAGATCGTTTGTAACGGTCTTTAGATGGCTCAACTGTTTCTTGTGTATTTTGTAAATATTACCGGTTTTATTATTCCATATCTGATGACCATTTTATTTTACCTCACGCGATGTATTTATCTTTTCTATAAAAACTGTGTTTAGCGTATTTATGTGGGCTCGCCGTCTGATAGCAACCTAAAAAGACTGACCAAGGTCTATTTATATTGAAAGTTGGTTCCTAATTGTGGTTATACTGATACCTACTGGACCGCGTAGCAGTGATTTGAAACTGCAGAGTCTACTTCACTAGCGTATTTACGATTTTGTATGTTTTACTTTTAAATTTTCTAAAGTCATTATAAATTTAGAATTTTGTAAGCAAATTGAATAGTGAGTATCCGCGTAACCCCAGGGGTTCAAGTGGAAAGAACGAGTATACCTTGACTCTTTGCATTATTAGTTTTAATATTCATAATCTAAGAGCTTTAAGTAATTAATTATATTCTTGAAAGGTAATCTTACTACCTATACCTACATTGCTGGTTGAAAATATAAATCCTATTTTATTTTTTGCCTTAGTCGGTTCGTAATCAAAAAACTTTCTTACAAAACTTAAACACATAAAATGCATAGAAATCAGAGCATCCGTTGTCTAGGTAGTTAAGAGTCCAGAGTCATACACACACATCCACTAAATACAAACTTTTTATTAATCGATGTTTAATAATTAGAGAAAGTTCTCTTAATAGAAATGAGAGGATGAAAATGGAAATCCATTGCATCTATAAACTAGCTTACCTCTAATACGCCTCTACGCAACAGTGATAAACCAAATTTCAGCTTAAAACTGGCGCACAGTTTTAATCATTCTATATACGTGATATAAGCTCTAGTATTCTGTCAAACTACTTTTCTGTACGTTCGGTGCGGAAATCGGGTGACCACCCGGTGCCGGTGCTAGATAGGAGCGCTATCAGCGTCCAACGACCGGACCCCTTGGCTGACGTCCACGTTTGCTAATTTCATACCTGCACTTAGAACAACTTGCTTTGGCATAATTTTAGCCTAATTGTACTTAACGTTGCTTATATAATTGTTTGGCTTCGGTACGTTAAACCTTCATATTGTGAAAAGTTTGTTGTGTCCTATTGATTGTAGAAATATTGACTACCTCGGTGGCTTAGCGCTCGAGTGTCGGTATTAGACGCAAGGGGAGCGGGTTGGATTCCCGCTACGGGACTAATTTTGCAAGTTTGCATGATTTGCAAATGTTTGTTTCGGGTCTGAGTATCGTGATACCATGGTACTCGTAGTTATTGATGGGTGGGGTGAGGACTATGTATGAGACTGTTGGGTGTTAGTTATTTATTAATTATATATATTTTTTACTTTTCCAATGAATTCTGGACTGTGTTTTCTGGACTTAGAATGTGAGTGGTGAGCGTGTTATTGATCTATTTTTATTTAGTCTATGTCATCTAGGCTTTGTCGCTAAGAACAAGAGTAAAAGAGACGTTTCATCAATTTATGGAGCCTGGGCCTGCACTGTGTACACTACTCTAAAATATGGCTAAGCAATAAATTAAACGTATTTAATTGGTTATTTTATTTAAATTGACTTCGTTCTAAGGTGCATTAAGATTTTCTTCTACAAAGAGATCAACACACAGCGCTACAAAAATATGGCGGATGGACGTGCGTAAAAGTCATTTTGACAACCTACATTTATCTGACAAAACAAAAACATCAAATCAAACAACATGACATGAAAAATATGTCAATTTCTTGTCAAAAGCCAAATATAAACCAACATGGCGGCCTTCAAATAGTGTTCACATCGTAAAAAACTTACCAGAAGAACTATTCTTGTACCATCGCATTTGTCTTCAAATTAATGAAATTGTGTTTTTCTTGTAATCTCCTATTTTTTTCTAATTTTTCTATGTAGTGTATATATACCAGACCCAGAAAGAAATGGCTCCTTTAATTAGAATGAGAAATTCAAAATGATCCTTGTGGTACCAATTATAATCATTCACACGTTATTCAAACTTAGCCTGCTCTAATATAATCAACGACAAAACCGTTAAGAGTTCAAGCTAAAAAGCGAATCACCTTCAAAAAAACAGGGCGCCATTAAACCAGCAGAATACAGAAGCAAAGTAATTAAAAGTTCTAAGGTAAATAAGCCACGAGAGAATCCTGTTGGATAAACAAGAATACTTCGTCAATATTTTAACTCGACAAACTTTCTATTATACCTTCTGAATGGTGTACCTCATAATTAGGAGTAAATGGATTCAATGGAAACAAGTATTACTTGGGAACGATGATTAATTTCGGGATGAAATGTTCGAGTGGCGGTGACTTGTAAGATGTAGGGTTTTACCTGTTAATTCTGCTTGGTATTTTCGTACTGATCCGTTAATAATATTAAGTGAAATAAAACACAAAATCTAATTTACAAGATTTTAAGATAGCCAGAGTTTCTGGACGAACCAACAAGAATATTCCCCATGAAGCGGGGAAGTCCTTACTCCATGGAACATATTTTCAGAAAGTTGCGAGCACATCGCCATTTGCGAAGCGAATTTCAAGTTAAAATCATTTGCACCTCGACCATTACGCCTGACATTTGACGGCATCCACTTAAGTCCAAAAGACGTAGAACTTAGTCGAATTCTCAGTATTTTGGACTTATGGCGTGCTCAAATAGCATGCGATGTGTCCATGATATGTCAAATAGATACAACGTAAGTAATCCTTATACCAAAGACAGTTTTGACGTTTCGGGGTGTGCGTCATAGCTCAATGCTATACCAAATTGTCTTTTTTTCACATTTTTATTTATTAGAGATTATAATTAGATTACTTTTCTTTTGAGCCTCACCTAGTCCGATCGGCACCACACTGAAGCTTTAAATTCTATTTTGTGAAAAAGGATCATCGACAAAAATGATAGGCACGCGCGCCGTGTTTGTTGCCTGATTCTTGTAGGCTTGGTCGCGAGGAACAGGCATAGCTTCACCTAGTTTCTAAGACGTTTCAAAGTGATCCTAGTGATTTTATTGAAATAAACGCCTTTTGACTTTGACTTTGACAAGCTCAAACTCAAAATTAACTTTATTCAGAAGATCGTTTTAAAAAGAATTTTAGATGACGGATCGCACCCCGTTTGAACACAGTGAATGTCAAGTTTGTTGTACAAACTTGTGTTACTAAAAATAACTCTGCACCTGGAAACTATCTATCCCGCCATAGTAATAGACCAAAGAATTAGACCAAACAATATGCATTAACCCCTAGTAGACTCACCAACAACTTGAAGGTACCCAACTTGGCTGATCATCGGGTTCGTGTTGACCTGGCACATGTAGTAGCCCCTGTCCTCCTGCTGCACCTGACTGACGTGCAGCAGCCAGGTCATGGCGTTGTCGTGCGAGACGCTGAAGCGTGCCAGTCGAGTGATCACGTGCCTGTGGATGGTGAGGATCATCTGCCGGTCGATGTGGATCCAAGCCACCTGAGAAAGAACATTTTTTTCAGAAACTGTCCGAATATTCCCTTCTATCCTTCCACTCCTCGAATTATAACTTTGAATAATAATTATTATTTAATTTCTACCTGTACATTGAATTACATACATACATGGTTTATACTAAGTCTTACAACTAAGCATTCAAAAGTAGGATTATTGTTCAACAGGATAAAGTCTTTTTTGGAGAGTCTCTCCAGCTTTTAAACAGACTTCACGCTATTTTTTCTATATTAGGAATTAGGTAAAGGTTCACGAATTGCGACTAAGATCCAGACTCAGTGGATAGGAAGGCCCCTACCTAATGGACTTATGACATTATTAAGGCTGCGGGAAGTGGTCCGTTCCTCACTTCCTAGGCTCAAGGCCGTTTATCCTGGTACTCTTAGCGAAGATGTCCAGCAGTAGCCTTCTTAAGGTTGATGATCATTAAATAATATGTAGTTTTTCTAACGTTATGTATAAATAAATAAATAAATATTCCGGACATAGCACACACGGTCAACTGATCCCAAACGAGGCATAGCCTGTAATATGGGTACCAGAAACTGTTATACATAATAGATAAATATTTAACACCTAGACACAGAACAAACATTTGTGTTCATCACACAAATGTTTGTTCAGTGCGGTCCAGTATGAATATTCTGTGTGCATATTGTTGTTTTCGGAATATATTGTAAGGAACCGAAATCCTAAAAAGTCCGAAGTGTTCCAGGTCCAGCTTGTTTCAATATGCCTGGTTGCTAAAACTAGTAAAATAGAATGTTTATAGCGCAGGTTTACTGCCTCCAGTTTATATTTACGGCGCGACGGCTTATTGCGCGGCCAGAACTTATGCAGCTAACTCAATCGGAAATTGAATTGGAATAGGATGTATTGGTATTTTTCGATGCAACGTGAGGAGGAAGGAATTTTTCAAAGGAATAACAGTAGAACAGCGGTGGGATCTGTGCAAATGAAGAAATAATGGACAATATCCGCACTGCTTTAAGCTGCTAAGGAAACGCAGAAAATGCTATTTGATGTTAATACATCGTTCATTATTAGACGTAAGAAGTAGCGAGGAACATGCGTAGCTTTACCTAGTTTCTAGACGTTTTAAAGTGATCCTAGTGATTTTATTGAAATAGACACCGTTTGAATTTGAATCCGATGAGCTTTTTCAGTAAAAAAATAATAATTTCGTAAAATTAAAATTAGCTATCGTTGTTATAATACGCTGCCGCCCATCCCCTATCTATTTTCCCTTAGTCGCCTCTTACGTCATCCACGGCTATATGGCTAACATCACTACTTTATTTCCTATGGGGTGTAGAATATGCCATAGCAACGTATGAAACACGAACGTTAAAGTTTACAAGTCGATGTATCGTAAGTTCGCAAGGAATGGCGTTCCGTAGCAACATCCCGCGAGGCTGTAGGTGGCGCACTGCGGAACACTCGATACTTGCATATTTTACGAGACAGCATCTGCTTTGTGCCACTTGACTCGGATAAGGACTTATTTTATTTACAAGTTTTCGCTTCAAGAACTAGACTTGGGCGAGAGTAGTGACTGAAACTCCGCTATTATTATAAATGCGAAAGTTTTGTAAGGATGTTCGTGGTTCAATCTAGCTCTATGACCTAGATGATGCATTGGGCGAGTGCCCGTCTGCGACGCAAGGGGTGTGTGTTGGATTCCCAAATGAAATAATGAAGACAAATTTTTGCACTATCTGCAAATATTTGTTCCGGGTCTGTGTGTCGCTTGTACCATGGTATTCGTAGTTTCTGATACACATGACGCATGGGAGATACTAGTTACATACTAGTGTACCAAAGTAGACTTTATCATGTTTCTTTTTTAGATAGTAATTGCATCGACGCTATATCAACCTAGAGTCAACGAGGTAGAGTTAATTTTTAATTGCAAACTGATACGAAGGCACCTCACAATGCATCTACTATTTCTGCCTCAGTCGGTAGGGGTGTTTTCACGGGTCGGTTTATCTGCCCGTCTGTCTGTCCAAGTACGAATATCTTGTTTATTGAATACTTTGAACAGCTGTTTGCCTTTTAAAGGAGCTGGCTTTTTGTGACGTTAACATTTTAAATGTTCACTGAAGTAGTTTACAAACTCTACAAAGGCTTTAAAACTCTATAATGGCAAAATAAATTTGTCGCGCTTTGTCGTTCAGCGATTTATCACACTTCACACGCTCTCTGTCTCGCTGTCAGTCTGTTTGTCACGTTTCCACAATTAAACGGTTGAACAGATCTTAATGAAACTTGGTACGGAGATAGCCCTGAAGAACGACATAGGCCTTTTTAAACGAGATAAAACACGTTCAGTGTTTAACTTCATATGTACATTAAAAGTTAGCAAAAAAATTGTATAGGCAATCAAGCGTCTTAAAAGAAATTGACTGGATCGGGTTCATCTCATTGAAAATAAAAATTAAAGATTCACTCAATACCAATAAATAGAGTGGAAGAATCTATCAGAAGTTAATAATTAACAAAATGATAAATATCGGAGCGCTGCACAAGTTACAGACCGATTAGGGGTGTATAAATCACTGATTTTCAACCTCTAACCTCTCGGAGCCGATTAACAGCAATGGCGAATTTGTGATTAAGCGGCACCATAACTTATCTGCCTTGCTTCCGGTAGGACCACTTGGCTAGAGTTGTATCGAAGGTCATTTTAGGCCGAAGCCGAAACCGAATATGCTGCCTATTCTCCAATGCGAGAAGGGGCGTGTACCATTATTTTTAAAGCTAGTATGTACTAGTAGTAATGTATTTGAATCGCCGACAAGATCTTTATGAGTATAAAATATTGACCGGTGATCTTGAAAGTAGTAATTTTTTTTTTTTTTTGTTATTGATAATGGTAAGGCGTTTGGCCACCAATTCACTTTTGCAAGTGAGATGTGGTCTAAGATGGAGCACGCTTTCCCAGAGTGAACTTATTGACCCTAGATTTGAAGACTCCTAGATTGTACCCTTTCGGGAAAACAGACGCAGGCAGATCATTCCACTCTTTGGCAGTACTTATAATAAAAGTGGAGCAGAAACGTTTGCATGTAATTTTTGCATGTTAAATCTATAGGGCTCCCTACAGAGTCCGTCCAGGAAAGTACTGCTAACTTGCCTTTAAATTGGTCATGCAATGCTATGTTCCAGTTAGAAGGGCGATGTAACCAGGATAATAATAGGCACATGACACTGATGATTGCTTATCTTAGGTTAATGGAAAATCCTTCAGTTTTTAGCAGCTGCTGGGCTTTGCGGTGAACTTTGAAAGCCCTTTAAAGGGGCTCCACAAATAAAGTGGCGATCACAATAGGCCAGTGGCCGCAGTGATACCATAGCCACATCAAGTAAATAAAAAAAAATAGGTTAATGGACGCAATTCAATACTAGGTGGTATTAAATTCACTCAGTTTCTAAAACATTTCATAGTGTTCTTGTAATTTTATTGCATCAACGCCGTCATAGAAATTCAGTTGGTCTCGAAGACAAGCGTAAATTCAAAATGATATAGAACGTCGTTTTAAAATATTCCTTTTAATTTCAATAAATAAACTACAATTGAAGTTGAATTAAAATGGAAGGCTTTCGTTCTCAGTTAGGGCCGAAATTTGCCGAATATGAAAGTAGAGCCGCACTACACCAGGTCGTAATAAAGTGGCACAGGCTGTGACTCCACTCACCTCCTCTCTATTAGATTCTGCAACTTAATGATTTATCGCACGTAGAACTCTGCTGTCTAAATGGGTTATTGAGTTCCCTATCCTTGTTCGAACGAGGTGAATCTATATTTGCTACATTAGTTATTTTCTACCAAGATTCATAGTTTGCAATTTGTAGTCCCTTACCATTTTTGCTTGCTTGTGTTTAAATTCAGAGAAATGTTACGTATGAATCATCATCATCATCATCATCAGCCTGTAGAAGTCCACTGCTGGACATACGCCTCCCCTAAAGAGTTCCACGACGAACCGCCTTGAGCCTTCTCCATCCACCGACTTCCCGCAACCTTCACAATGTCGTCGGTCCATCGGGGCCTTCCAACACTGCCGACAAGGTCACCGACATAGCTCTCAGAATTAGCAAGTTGAAGTGGCAGTGGGCAGGCCATACAGCTCGCAGAACCGATAACCGTTGAGGAGTAAAGGTTCTCGAATGGTGACCACGAACCGGGCGACGTATGAAGGTGTACTACTAAATATAGGAATATTTCAGTGGCGTAGCGGGTGAGTGCCCGTATTTAACGCAAGGGGCGCGGGTACCATGGTATTTGTAGTTTCTGATACACACGGCGCATGGGATCCTAGTGTGGAGTCACGACTATGTATTTGACTGTAGGGTATTATTTTATTATTAGTATGTTCGTAAGAGACACTGGCAGACAATTTTTAAAATTTTATTTCGACAAATATACAACAAGCAACACTAAAATCCATTGGGACTCGACACATGAAATTAATTATTTATTTGTTTCAGTCTGCTGAAAGTAATAGGTGCTATAACTTTTGATTAAACTTTACCTAGAGTTAAAGTAATTTTCAGAGTAATGAACTCTTGTTAAAAACTAGAGATATGAAACGAATTAAATATTGGGGTACCTACGTATTAACTAGAAAACATTCAATAAACTCCATAACAGCAGTTTAGTTTATAATAATTTTGAACGAACGAAGCCATTGCAAAAGTGAAAAATATATTTAAATCTTTTTTTGAAGTCGGTTGAATAAAAGTTTGAATTTTAACTATTATCTAAGTATATTTGTTGTATTTTTATCAAGTTGTCATTAGATACGAACTCGATAACGATTCCAAAACTTCAGAGACTGGTGTTAGGGGCAACTCATCGCAAGTATTCTTAATATTAAGAGCAGCTTGTTAGCAGTTCAAAATTATTGGATATTTGCTAAAAAAATCAACTCGCAATAAAATGAAATATTCGTATTCACTGTATTAAAAAGAAGTTTGTATTTTTCTCGAAATCGCAAGCCTTGTTTTGTATGTTTGTTACCAAATATAAATTATTAATTGTATCCCTCCATATCTACCTATCCGCGGATGTCGTAAGAGGCGACTAAGGGAAAAAGCTAGGAGATGGACAGCAGCGTCCCTCATTTTAACAACGATGGCTCTAACTGCGCTCGCCAACCCGCATGCCCAGCGTGGTGAGTATGGGCAAATTCCCCCACATGATAAGGAATTTTCTGTCTGTGGGGGAGGCCATGTTCAGCAGTGGACGTCGAATGGCTGAAATGATGATGATGATGATGAATTGTAGAGAATACCCGTTATGCTAGTAGACTTCACTCCGATATTGACTTTCCTTTTTGGCACTTAACATGGGATACCTTGTTATATTTGGCGCCCAACATGTGGCTCGTATTATACATAAAACAGCACATTTGACCTTTTAAACTATTTGCTTGCGCTATTGGCTTCGCTCACGTGGTACCTAAAAAAAAGTTAACTATATGCGATTCTAGGTAAAGAACTTTATCTATTCCAAATTTCATCGAAATCGGTTAAGCAGTTACGGCGTGATTAAACCACAAACATCCAAAGATCAAAACATTCCTCACAAACTTTCGTATTTGTAACATTAGTTGGATAGGATAGTAGGATTCCACTTTGCAATACCTACAATTTAAAACCATTCCGAAGTATTTTCTTTTCACAATATATTCTTTAAAAGAGCGATGCGCTTAGCGTAATACTTACTGGACGCGGTCTATTTGTGACCAAAATAAACACTCTATTGCAGAGGATACACGTTTAGCTCATTGTGGGCTTTACGCAAACAATTGCTGTTTTCGTTTTGGGCTAAAGTTGGTGATGGCTACTACGTACTTTCAATTCTTTATGATTTCATTCAATACTATATTTTTCTCAGTAGGCACATGATACATTGTACCTAAGAATGTCAATTTTGCAGAATAATTAAATTATAAATAGTTAGATAATAGAATAATAGGCCGTGGTAGCCCCAGCTGAAGAATAGGCTCCTCCATACCAGACTAATGTTATTATATCTCACGCTCAAAGCTATCACGAAGGCGTACGCTTGCTGCGGACGACTGGAAAAACTTAAAATACTCTTTGGTAAAATATATTTAGATAAAATCTGGCACAATGATGTCTAACGTAAGTATATACTATCAAAACTGCAGAGGAACACGAACCAAGCTAGCTATACTTTTCATGAATATTTTATCCAATTGTTATGACGTCATTGTATTGACAGAAACCTGGCTGGCTCCAGAGATTGCTGACGGTGAGTTTATCGATCAGCGCTATGTGGTATTCCGTTCTGACCGCGATCGCTTGGCCACTGGCAAGAAGGACGGAGGAGGAGCACTCATTGCTGTGCTACGGAACCTGCGGCCGTCTAGTCTGTCATTCCCCTCGGGGTATTCACTAAACATAATCGAGCATGTCATGGTTGAACTGAGTGGCGCGGGTCATGACAAAAGACATATTATTAGTGCAGCCTATTTTCCTCCCGGTACGACGAGTAACACATATCTTACCCATTTTAATTGTTTACAAGAAATCTTGGACGACTCCAGTACAGATAACTTTTATATATTTGGTGACTATAATATAACAGACGCTGATTGGGTCCCGGACATTATAGGACACGCTATGAAATTTACTTGTACTTCTGTCATCTGTTCATATCTACGTTGCTTTATGTCAACAATTAACGCAAAACAGTATAATAGATTCTATAACTGTCATAATAAAATTCTAGACCTCATAATAACAAACTCAAATTGCACTGTTCAATGCCCTAGTATTGACCTGGTAAAGCGGGACCCTAATCATCCACCGCTTCTGACTGACACAACTTTATCTTCTGAATCCACACTAAGGCGCCGACAAGTCGCTAAATATAATTATTATAAAGCTAATTACCCCTCCATTAATGAAGATTTGAAAAATACTAACTGGCCGTTGTTACTGGGTGGAGTGCCCACTGAACAATCTCTTGATATGTTTTATGAAACAGTTTTTAACATCATTAAAAAGCACACCCCTATGTCACTGACTAAGTTATCCTCATTTCCATCCTGGTTTCCACGTTCCCTCATACACATCTTTAAGGATAAAAATAAGGCATGGTGCAAATGGAAAAAATCCAAGAACAAATCTGATTATGAAACATTCTCTTTATACAGATCAAGATTTAAGGCTGAATGCAAAAAGGCTTATGCCAATTATAAAAATAGTATTGAACAATCTATACCTACTAATGTTAAATTCTTTTGGGCATTTATAACAAATCGTAATAAAAAATCCGGGATTCCCGCTAGGGTACAATATAATAACCATACATCAAATGACCCTGAAAAAATATGCAATCTTTTCGCCTCTTTCTTTCACTCAGTTTATGAGCCTAGCACATGCGTACAAAATTCATTGGTCTCCATAAGTGAATTTTCCGAGAACTGCAGCATCATTGATAACTTTTATTTTAGTGAGAATGAAGTCAAGAAGGCCTTGAAATTCTTAGATGAGTCAAAGGGCCCGGGTCCTGATCACCTCCCCGCAATATTTCTCAAACGCACCGCTGACTATATTCATAGGCCTCTTCACATATTATTTAATAAGTGTATGATGGAGGGAACCTGTCCGGAAATATGGAAACGTGTAAATGTAGTACCAGTACACAAGGGAGGGTCAAGAAATGATGTACAAAACTATCGCCCCATATCTATCCTGTGCACTCTGTCGAAGGTTCTTGAGAGACTTGTGCACAGCGCGCTTTATCCAGTAATTAATAAAATCCTTATACCACAACAACATGGTTTTGTGAAACGTAAGTCCACAGTTACTAATCTTATGTTATTTACTGGGCACCTTTTCGAAAACATGGACAAACGCATACAAACCGATGCTGTGTACACGGATTTTAAGAAGGCTTTTGACAGAGTGGACCACGAGATCCTTCTTTCAAAACTTGCCTTCAACGGCATTAGAGGAAACTTGCTTAGATGGTTCTCTTCCTACATAAATAATAGAAGCCAGAGAGTTGTGATCAATGGTTATCATTCTGGAAACGTTACTGTAACCTCTGGAGTCCCGCAGGGATCCATTCTCGGTCCTTTACTTTTTATCATCTACATAAATGATATAAAAAACTGCTTTGTTAATTCAAATTTTCTCCTTTACGCTGACGATCTTAAAGTATTTATGCCTATTCGCACTATCAATGACTGTTTCCTTCTTCAAGATGATCTAGACCGACTAACCGACTATTGCCAGATTAATAAGCTGAAATTAAGCATACCCAAATGCAACTTTATTACATTTACCAAAAATAAACGATTGATCAACTTCCAATATCATTTATGCAATGAGCAATTGGTAAGGGTATCTTCCCTGCGGGACCTTGGATTGTTTTTAGACAGTGAGCTGCATCTGGATATGCACATTGAAAAAATTGTCACTAAGGCTTATCGAATGTATGGTTTTGTTATGAGAGCGACTATTGAATTTGGGAAGCCCTTGACCTTCATGTACCTCTATACCTCTCTAATACGTCCGCAGCTGGAGTACGCTTGTGCCATCTGGGACCCGCTTTACGAAAAATACAGTAGTAAAATCGAAAGAGTGCAAAGAAAGTTTTTGAATTCTATGAACTACAGATGTAAAGGCAATAGTTTGTCCTATAAAGAGCTACTTAGTAAGCACAAAATGGTAACGCTAAAATCAAGACGCATGCTTCTTCAAGCCATGTTGCTATATGGATTGTGCCACAACAAATATGACTGTCCGCAATTAGTAAATAGTCTATGTTACATAGTGCCTCGTACTGTGCATCGGCGGGCGGTGCGCGTGCGCCGCTTATTTCACACACGGATTTGTCGTACCAATGCTGGAGTGCGCTCACCGCTGCGTCGCATCGTCGACACATATAATAGCAAATTTATTGACATTGATCTATTCCAATTGTCAGAATCTAGTTTTAAAAAGAAATTGATATGCATGCTGATAAATGAATAAACGTACAATGAATGCTACACTTTGACGCACTTCATCACCTTAACTAACACAACAACAACAACCTCCTAATATTTTAAGTAACCTGAGGATAACGTAGTGGGTTGTACATTTACTCATATTTTTTTGTTAGATAAAACTTATTAGTAAGATTTCAATGTATCAACTGTTTGTTGTTCCGAATAAAGTAAAATAAAAAAATAAAAAATAAGAGGAAAAAATAGGAAATTGGCAGCAGCGTCCTATAATTTAACAACGATAGCTGTAACTGCGCTAAAAATAAAATATGTATAAATATGAATATGTATGTTAGTCTGTAAGGTATTTATTAATATGGGCCATGGCATGTTTCACATTTTTGTGTAATGTGTCAAGTAGCCTGAAATAAAGATATTATATATATATATAAAAAAATAAAACAAACCATGTATGTAATCGCTTTTTTTCGTACAAAAACCTTTCTAAAGTACGAGTCACAAAGTGTAGCTTTAAGCTGCCTAGTGAGGCTCAACACTCATGGTGGTACAGCACGCTCGTTTCGCAAAGCGTTGTAATTGCATTATCCTCAACTACACCGTGCTCATGCAAAATATCGGAACTGTCGTGTAATTTTGTCGGAAAATTATGTCGTTGGATTTTAGGTAAATTTCTTGTTTGCCTTTTTAATTTGATACTTTGCGTTGATTTTACCGTTCGCAGAAAATGTTGCTTATCACTTTAAAAATTAATAAGAAATGATCCCAACATGTTCCCCGAACATTTCCACGGCAAACTTTACCACCTTAATCCGTCACTTAATCACTTCGGAAATGGCATGGAACAAACAAGCAGAAGGGCATAACTCTAGGAACTTGCCACTCGCGTCGCTGTAAGCCGCCTAATCCTCTTCCCCCTTTTTATTTGCCACCACATACTTAGCGGCAATTCGGAGCGCCCCTTCATCCGTGTTACCTCAACTTCGTCGTGTGTGCTTTGCGCGAGGATTTGATATTTTGTTGTTGTTTTGAATTTGATACGGTGTTTGGTTGTTCGCGATCGAACCTTATTCAGGAAGTTGGCTTGTAGTTGCATTTTATTGAAGGTACGCTTTTGTTGTTGAAGTTGACATATTGTTAGGTTTGTCTGTGCGGTGTATCTATCTAAAAGAGGAATGTCTTATTTCTGTAAAAAAATACTCTTAGTATAACTTTTGAAACTATCACGGTTATGAACATAATTTTCAGTAACAACGGGATATTTACCATGATTTGTAAGTTTCATGCGCCATGATCACGGAGTAGGTAAACTGAAGTCTTTGCGGGTGGATCTTAGTGTCATTGGCAGACGAATCTGTCTAACTGTATGAAATAACGGTGAACAAATAAGCTCACAAATAATGGTAGATATCCCGTTTTTAGTGAAAACTAATTACTAGCAGGTTACTCACACAAAGAAAAAAACCTAGAAGTTAATATTTTTCAATTCCTATTATCTTGTTGGCTATATTCAACGACGATTTGGTATGTAGGAAACAAAAAACAAACAAAAAAAAAGAATTTTCCCTGTTTTGAGTCCTAAAAGGCTATGGTATAGAAGCGTCAAACAATTTCCCATGTCCACATGAGTGTGTGCTGTGACATTTTCCCTAGTTAAGTGAATAGATTCGCCTCAAAACGTTTCATAGTAGATTTCCCCTAAAAGCAAATATTTGCATGGAAAGATAAGTGTTTGCTTCGGTGCGGTGACGTGTTTGCTCTTGTTATCTTCGGCACCCATGCTCCTTTGACCGCAGTTTAAGACCCATCACATGTACCAGGGAAAGATTCCGTGTGAGATGCTCACTCGAAACTGAAAATGAATTTCGCTAAAACGTCCAAGGCTTCGTTGACTTCGTCCCTAAAAGGTTATGTCAGATAGCTGCTGTATTTCTTGGGGGAAAATATCCGGTAAATGGTCTGTATATAGAAAAAAATCACTTAAGAAGCTGCCGTAATCCGCGCAGGTTATAAAACCGGATCGAACCAGTTAAGGTATATTTGATTACGGTCCCGCGAGCGACCCCTGCGGCATCCCATCGAGCTCTCATATCGCCATTTTTATTTGCCCTCATCTATTAAATCGTTTTTCAATGACGCTCTCGCTCTTTACGAAGCAGTACCATCTCAATGTAATACGATTTTAAGAGTTTATTTGTTTTTCGTAAGCAACGCAGCGGGATTTTGCTGTTTAGATTGAATGAGCATCAACTCAGCTGAATTAGAAATACAAGCTAAAAGACTTTTCGACTTCGGCTACGCTTTGCAGATAACTTATTGCGTAGACACTTTTAGTGAACTTACATGCCAGTTACCAGAAAACGAATTGCCTAGTCAACAAAATAAAAAAAACTGAAGTCATTCATCTTTTTATTTCAAAAATACAATCAACTGGACGGTAAATAACTAAAACAATATCAGTTAGATTTCAGAGGGATGGGCATTAAAAAAAAGCCTGATTAAGATCAGTTTCAGTCATTTTTTTGTCTGTTATTCAAAGTCAATAGTCATTTCAATAAAATCACAAATGAGACGTCTTAAACTAAGTAAAGCTGTTCATCATTTACTTCTAGACCATGTCGTGACTGTTTACAACTTGCATATTATATGTTTAACTAATAATGGTATAGGGTTACGTAGGTAGGTAGTATTGAAGTAATATTAACAAAATAACCTCAGCTCTGACCTTCAGCATTTCCACAATCCAAAAAGTTTTAATGAGAAGACTTCACAAACTTTCAGCTAAACGATATAATCGGGCGAAATTGATGAAGACGCATCCGGAGAAAATTCAAAACCGACATTTCCACTTCAAAATTACTTGAAAATTCAAAGCTACCCTCGTTTACCGCTGAAGTATTTACGAGACGGGTGTTACAAGATAATAGGGATCGTAAAATAAAATAAATAATTAGGGCTCCAGCACATTCATGAATAAGTTAATTGTTACAATGCAGACGGCGGCGGCGCTCTCGACTTAATTACACCGAGTTATGACGCCCGTTTTATTTAACTGCGGAGATACATTTGTTTAAAGGATTGGATTCTGAAGATTGACCGTTCGCTTGGAATGGTTGAAATTGTCATTAGCCGATAAGCTTTCGTTTCTATGTGGAGAAACTTTGTACAGTCAGCCTCAGAAGTCAGTTATTATAGGTTAGGATATATAACAACTTTGTAGTTAGAGCTTAAAACATACGTTATTTGCTAATTTTCAGTCATGAAACATTTTTGAATTTTGTTTGAGAGGCGCACTTTAATCCTTTCACTACACTGATTCTTTCACCGGCGGTAGGCCGCCATACCTCAACCTGGTCACTGACCTAAAACAGGATCAAGAGAGAATCAGTGACACAGCAAGCAAGCATGAAAGATTAAATAAATATCGTCCGCTTCATCGGCGGCTGATCTATCATCATCATCATCAACCTGTAGAAGTCTACTGGTGGACATAGGCCTCCCCCAAAGAGTTCTACAATAAACGGTCTTGAGCCTTTTTCATCCACCGACTTCCCACAACCTTTACAATGTCGTCGGTCCATCGGGTGGGGGGCCCTCCAACACTGCGTCGCCCGGTTTATGGACGCGATTCGAGAACGGTTACTCCCCAACGGTTGTCGGTTCTACTGTTTTCGGCTGATCTAT
Organism: Anticlea derivata; assembly: GCA_947579855.1. Classification (NCBI taxonomy): domain Eukaryota; kingdom Metazoa; phylum Arthropoda; class Insecta; order Lepidoptera; family Geometridae; genus Anticlea; species Anticlea derivata. Next base: position 13,689,437 of record OX388262.1, on the reverse strand, counting down.
CTCACAGAGCTAACTACCGAGGAACAAGGCGGGGTAACGAGCGGGTCGCCGCAATGGATGCGTTCAGGACGTGTAGGTAACTGCTAACTGGGTCCGCAGCACCGTTTTTGAGGTGATCTAGTAGTTAGCGAGTCTTGCTAATTCATATGACCGGTCACTTGTACTAGTATAATAGTTTTCAGCAAGATAAAAATCTAGTAGAGTCTTGTATAAAAAAGTAGGTAGGTAAAAGCACCTCGGCGAAAGCTTTTTCTTGCACTTTCATATTTCTTCTATAGCTTTCCCAAAATATTTTCCTACACCCTTTAAAACCCGGGTCAAATATATAAAGATCATACAAACACTTGTGCGGCCGCGGGCATCAAACTCATACCTCTTGCGTCTCAGCCAATTATCATGTAATTGTGAAGCGTTGATTAGGTTTTCGTCTTAGTGAAACAACAATAAATAAATAAATAAATATTCCGGACATATCACACACGGTCAACTGATCCCAAACTAGGCATAGACTGTACTATAGGTATCAGAGACTGATATACATAATAATTTTGCAACGGTCAGAGTCAGTCTTTGTTGGTGTACATACATAGAGAAATGATTTGAAGATTTTTATTTTTTGTTTCGTGAGTGAGAAGCATTTTTGAGGTTAAGATGGCCATCAGTCATCACGGCAACTGGTGCTAGAGGTACGGGTAATAGATGTTCCAAGGTGTATATTAATGACATGATAGTTGGCGGTATGGACGGACATGTATAATCAATTGAATTGTATGTTCCATTAATTTGGTTAATTATATGTGTGTAATTGGTTATGTTCGTAACGTGTTAATGTTAATATCAAATTATTTTAGTTGAATTCCTATTTTGGTAACGACAACCTGTTTACCTTGGTAGCGTATCGGGCAATTGTCTGGCTGAAACGCAAGAGGTGTGAGTTTATGACTGCGCCCGTACAAATGTTTGCAAATATTTGTTCCGAGTGTTGTTGTATGGTAATCTTAGTTTCTGATACCCACAACATGGGGAATCCTAGTGCTTGCTGGATGTCTAGTGTCACTAAATTTTGCTTGGTCATCCTTTATTATGTCAGTGAGCAGGTTGAGATAAATAGGTAGATACCTATTATGAGGTATGTTAGTCCTTTGCATCTAAGACAAACCTATCTTGGTTTTTTAGATGTATAAAACATATACTGTAACTATTTTCTAAGAATAAAAAAAAAAAAAAAAAAAAAAAAAAAGATTTGGTGGCCTTGAAAAGGGCCTATGACCGTTGGTGAAAGAATCAGAGTAGTAAATGGATTAGAGTGCGCCCCTTATAGTCTTACTATAGGGAATCCTAGTGTGGGATCAGGACTAAGTATGTGACTGTTGGGTGTTATTGTTACTAACTAGCGATCAAACCGTTAAGGAAATGTTGAGATAATAGTCCCTGGGCCAGGGTAGAATTCAGTGCATGTTTAACGATTTGATAGGCATGCTTTTAGTCGGAATTTGCTAGCATTTCTTCTGTTTCATTTTAGTAATCTATGAGCTGCAATTTCTCTCGACATCTACGAAAATTAAGTTCTTGATTAACAACTTAACTTGCCGAATTGCAGAGATTTTCCCGCTGCCATTACAACTCAAAATATTATGAATGCTTATGAATCTCAAAGTTTATTAGGTAATCATGCTACCTAGATACTAAAATAGAACCGAGTAAAGTATTAGCCTGTTATTTTTAATCGTCAAACCAGAAATTTTGATTAGAATTCCTACTATAATATTATAAATGCGAAAGTTTGTGAGGATGTTTTTTTTGTGATTGATGAATGAAAAAAGAAGGAAAAGGATTGAAAAAATATATTCCACTTATAATATCTTCAGAAATGGAGAAAGATAGCGGAAGGAGCTAACTTTAAGGCTATATTCTGAAAGTGAGCTCAGGAATTTCGGTGAATAAATCTTTATTACTTTTAAAACTAAAACACTTAGGTTAGCTCTAACTCGTAGTGTACACAAAGTCGAGGTACAAATTTGTAAACAGCGCAATATAACTGCAAAGTTACAAAAGCTACGCTACTAAATCACCCCCGTTTAGTATTCCACCCGACTTTCCTAGATAATTTTATCCAATTATTATAAAACATGGTTTCCCTACGGATCAGGCTGTATATTCTTAACCTTACTTTGAATTAAATTAAATTATTTACCCCAGAACTTTTCTGGTTCATTCAGTTTTAAAAGCTTACTTTTCGTATCACTGATTCTTTCTTGGTCATCCTGTATTAGGTCAGTCACTAGGTTGAGGTATGGTGGCCCTGCAAAGGGCCTATGACTGTCGGTGAAAGAATCAGTGTAGTGAAAGGATTAAAGTGCGCCTCGTAGAGGCTGTGCACAAATGTCACATTTCTGGTTGTTAGTTTCTATTAGTTAGCACAGTTTAAGTAATCTACTAGCTATGTACTCTTGTGTAGAGCTCGTCCAGGGAAGTACTGCCACTTGCCTTTAAATTCTGAAGCCAAGCAGCGATGCTTGCAATGCTGTCTTTTGGATTACGATATCCGGCTATACAAAGTCGAAAATATCAACGAAAAGAAATAATCTTCTTCTTCTTCCTGCCCTTGTCCCACATTATGTGGGGTCAGCACAACATGTTTTCTTCTTCCACTCTCTTCTGTTAGCCGTCATCTCCGCACTCACATCTTTCTTATTTATGTCATCTTTAATACAATCCATCCATCTTTTCTTCGGCCTTCCTCTAGTCTTATATCCATGCACATGCATACATAACGTTCTTCTCGTTACATGACTTTCATCCCTCCTCATGACATGCCCATACCATGCTAACCTATTACTTATCAACTTTTCCGTCACTGGCGCTACTTTCAAACTTCCTCTGATGTACTCATTTCTTATTTTGTCCATTCGTGTCACTCCACACATCCATCTCAACATTCGCATCTCTGCCGCATGCACTCTTCTTTCATCCGTCCCTTTGGTAGCCCAACACTGAGATCCATACATTACGACAGCGAAAAGAAATAATATTAGCGAAAAAAAACCATCAATATTTTCCTTTTTTTTTTTTGCACAAACTTTCTCAAATTATCCGTTTTTGGTATTTTTATCATCTTTAAAACTAATATCTAAACGTACAAGAAGTTTGGAATCAGGATTGCTACCTAAAACAGCTGATTCATTGAGTTTGACCTGATTTGACCCCAAAAAGCTGATTTTTGCATAGAGTTTTTTCAATGAAAAATGTCGAATTTCCAAAAGTCGTAAGCTTTATTGCCAATTGGGTGTAGAATAAGCCCCTTTCGGGATGTAGGTAATACATGTTATGATTCACCTTGTATAGATAAAGAGTAAAGTAAAAGTATAAGAAACCACAGTGTAAATGTTAAAGTCACACATAGTGACGGGTTTTGTACGCCTTACAGTGCAAGCCGAAGTTGCTAAAGGTACATTTTTATTTGGTCTCATCATCATCATCAGCCTGATGAAGTCCACTGCTGAACATAGGCCTCCCCCAAAGAGTTCCATGACGAACGGTCTTGAGCCTTTTCCATCCACCGACTTCCCGCAACCTTAACAATGTCGTCGGTCCATCGAATGGGGGGCCTCCCAACACTGCGTCGTCCGGTTCGTGGTCACCACTCGAGAACCTTTGTTCCCCAACGGTTGTCGGTTCTGCGAGCTATATGGCCGGCCCACTGCCACTTCAACCTGCAAATTCTGAAAGCTATGTCGGTAACCTTGGTTCTTCTACGGATTTCCTCATTTCGGATTTTATCACGCAGCGAAACTCCGAGCATAGCTCTCTCCATAGCCTGTTGGGCGACTTTGAGCTTGTGCTTATTTGGTCTGGGTGTTCACAATTTGTCATTTCCTTCGTGCGCAGAGTAGGATGTGCGATTACATAAGCACCAGTATTTTTGAGGAATTCGCTAGCGACCACTGCTGCCTCGCTGCCTGATTATAATAAACGTTTCAAAGTAATTTGACCGCGTTTTGAACAAACTTTGAGCAAATGTTGGTGTTAAGGAATCAAGTTTTATTATTCACGGAATTCAAATGTAATTTACTTGGAGCTAGTTTCGGAGTAGCCGTTTTAAGGTCTGCGGTTTCCTTGAATACGTACAAGTGTACGTAAATAAGCCAAGATAACCACAATCAGACATAAGTATGTCTGATTGTGGTTATCTTGGCTTATTTGTCAGCTACTGGTATTTTATTAGCCTGCCTGCGTAATAAGAAAGAAAGGAAAACTATTTATTTGTCCCAGAAGTTCACTAGGTATATACCAACTGTAAATTTAGTTTTGTAGTTACCTATCTACACAGGCAATAAGTAGTAGTTGATGTCAAACTTTTCGTACGTTAAAATTTAATTAGCTTACTTATAAAGAATACTATTAACATATAAAGATGACAAAAAGACCAAAACAGCTAATTTGAAAATGTTCGGGAAATAATCTGAAAAGAAAAACGTTTTTTTTTTGTGATAATATTTTTTCATTTCCTTGACAGCACTATCGGGATGGTGTAATCTTTATGAATCACCTTGTATATCACTACTTTACAAACACACTGGATGAATCCCAATAAAATCGCTTCCACGCCGTTAGACACCTTATTTTAAATTCCACAAAACACCTACACAAGTGAACTCCATTCGAAATCAATCACCGTCACATTCCTTCACATCTGCAATCGTATCCCCCCCTACTCACCTCCTGCCGCACCCCCCCGTGGGAAATCAGTACGTCGGAGAGACGTGCGCCTAAGCAGGAGTAAATTAAGTATTTATCGACAAGACTGGTTAATACTATAGAACCGAAGATTATGCGGATTAACTTGGATTGAAACTTTTTTAAAGGTTTTTAAATTTTATTTTAAAAGTGAGTTAGGGCACTGATCTGTGTGTCATGCATTCACGACACAATAAGAGTTCAAAATAATACAACGTACACAATTTTTATTAAACATGGTATTAACTAAGCTTTTTTGTTTTTTTTTTTAATCACGATTGCACGATCTGGTTTCCAACCCACAATCATCAGATCCAAAATCCAGGTATCTCCAACAAGACCAACAAGGTACAATTATAAAATACAAATATACAAAGTTAAATATAATAGAGTATGATTTTCAAAATACTAAAATTAATTACTGAGCTGACAGCTAACCTCCAGTAGTGGAGAGCCACCAAAAAAAAAGAAGAAAAATTCATAATAATACTTTGAATCAAATAAAACAAAGAATATTCCAGTAAAGAAAAACTTCAATAATTCCCAAACTTAAAATGGAGGGCTCATCTCGCAGCAACAAAAATTGTAAGTATACAATCTAACATCAAAAGTTGATTTTATTTTTAAGTTAACGTAGGAGCTTAGACCTTCCACACTTGCTGACAGCCAAATATCGTGGCTTGGTTCCGGTTCTTACTACGTCGGCAATTCAAGTGAGCATAGTAGCTAGTAGCATCAATATTTGTTTATAATGCTACTAGATTCTAATTAATAAATAATATTAAGTCTATTGCAGATACAAAGATGCGTAAAACTGAGACATAATAAAAAACAATAAAATATGAACAAAATAGAGTATTTTTGAAACAAATAATTCTCAAAATTGAATTTGTAATTTATTAGTTATTATGTTATTTGTAATCTAATTAATATTGGTTTAAATCTTTGTATTTATAATGTTTGTATGACCGATGTCAGAATCTAATGATCTACTCTAAGCCTAACCATCTATCAATGTACCTAAGTTCGCGAACAATAAATGAATTATGAATTATGAATAAAAATACCCACTTAAACATGTTCACAGTTGAGGAATTATTATTGTCAAATTTGATTCCTGAAATATCCACTTACCATGCTACGTTATAGCCGTAGGGATATCCTAAGAATCTAAAAATCTTACCATTATTATGCTCATTTCGAGAACGATTCCTGCAGACACGAAAGTCTCCCAAATTGATTGAATGGGTTGGTTTACAGTTGCATAAATTGACGGCTGGGCCACCCGTTTAAACGATATGGCTGTCAGCACATTCGGAAGCTCTATAATACTTTCCAATTGAAATACGAACATGAGACATCTTCAGAAGCTGTACTTATCACACGAATAATCTTTTATTCATACTCAAAATAACCAAGTAATTACTACAGATTTATACAAAAGGCTCGGTATGTCTTAAAATATTTGGATGAGAAATGTTTGAAATATCTTCAGAGCTCCTTTTGTAATTAGTTAGCGATAATAAATATCTCTGAGGGAATTAATGCAGTAATTTCGGCTCCGCCGGCGGCTGGCTGTACATAAACTGCGTCATAACTACGGGTTACGGAGAGCTAGTCGCAGATTAGGTTTGTGATAGACGAGCTTAGGTAAGACACCTCTTTTTGGCTTCATCATCATCATCTGGCCTCATAGTAGTAACTCTGCCTTCTGCGATAGAGGTCGCGGGTTCGATTCTTGCCCTGGACAAACATTTGTGTGATGAACACAGATGTTTGTTCTGTGTCTGGGTGTTAAATATTAATCTATTATGTATATCAGTCTCTGGTACCCGTAATACAGGCTATGCCTAGTTTGGGATCAGTTGACCGTGTGTGATATGTCCGGAATATTTATTTATCACCATTGTAGCCGTAAGAGGTTCACTGCTGTCGTAAATGAAAGATGGGTTGACCAAGACTGAACTTTTATTTCTCTACCCACATACAATTTGTCATTAACAAAATAGTAGTAGGTTAGTATACATATAGATATATATATTATATACGACAACTGCTGAACATGACCTCCCCCATAGATTATATAACGACTTCCTATCATACGTGGGAAGATATGCCCGTACTCACCACGCTGAGAACGCGGGTTAGCGAGCGCAGTGAGCTATCTTTGTGAAAAATAGGGGACGCTGCTGCCTTAGCTTTTTTCACTGTCGCCTCTTACGACATCCACGGATAGATAGTTATGGAGGGGCCTATTTTTTCATCGATTAACTGGACTACCAAAAGGAGGGTTTGTAGCCGAACCTAGCTCTACTTTTTTCTATTCTGTGTTTAACACAATTTTTTCAATATTCATTCACGGAGTTAAAAATAGGCCTAATATAATATATTTTCAATTTTGCAGCAAATACTAATCCGTCTACCAACAGTTGCAGCAAACTAATTAACTTATTCATGAACTCCTGATGAGCTGCCAGCGCTTAGCTATTGTGGTGTTCAGCTATTTATGTTCCGCTATTTACTAATTATCACATCTGAAGGTGATGTAATGAAGAGCATCATCATCATCATCATCATCAGCCTGTAGAAGTCCACTGCTGGACATAGGCCTCCCCTAAAGAGTTCCACGACGAACGGTCTTGAGCCTTCTCCATCCACCGACTTCCCGCAACCTTCACAATGTCGTCGGTCCATCGGGTTCCAACACTGCGTCGCCCGGTTCGTGGTCGCCATTCGAGAACCTTTACTCCCCAACGGTTATCGGTTCTGCGAGCTATATGGCCTGCCCACTGCCACTTCAACTTGCTAATTCTGAGAGCTATGTCGGTGACCTTGGTTCTTCTACGAATTTCCTAGAGAGAGCATAGTGAGAATCAAATGATTCCATTTAAGATGACCTAAAAACTTTAAAAAGGGAAACAAAATTTTTGAGTGTTTGGTAAGGACCCACAAGGCACAATAATACCTACATACTTCCTACACACGTAGACGAGATTAACACAAACCAAAAATAGCTATAATCCTATATACTTTTTAAAATGATATTATGATTTTGGAGGAGGTAGCGCACAGCGAGATTTTCCCCGCTCTAAATTGGAGCAGCCCATCTGGGGAGGTACCTCCGCCTTACAGAAGTTTGCAGCCAAATAACATTATTTGTGTCAAATAGTGTTGTGTTCCTGCGGTGAGTAAGGTTGCCAGAGCTCTTTAGGGAGGGAGGGGTTGGGGAGGCAACGCATTAGCAATGCTCCAAGAGTTGCTGATGTCAATAGGCGACGGTAACTACTTACCATCAGGAGGGCCGTAAGCCTGTTTGCCTCCGTATAACATAAAAAAGTATGAATATTTGTTTCAAACACGAAATAATGGCTGGATTGACTTAGAATAGATGTAGTTAGAAAAGCAGAGAGCTTTTTTAGCAGTGAGTGAAGCCGCAGGCGAAAGCTCTTAGTTCATACCTTATAAGTGCCGAGGTGTTCGACCACGCAGGGTAGGCTGGCATCCCGGCCCAGGGCTACCGTCACGTTAGGGATCGGCTCCGAAAACCGAGGTTCCTCTGTCAGTACTGGAACAAAGAACAATCCGTTAGATCAAATAATACTTATGAAAAGCACTTTGGTTAAAGATATGTTGCTCTGCAAGAAACTATGACTGTGCAATTTGCAAGTCTATGAAGTGAACGCAAAATATTTTTTTTAAATCACCTGCAGATATCAGAGTTAATTTTCTAACACGCTACGGATCGACAGAGAAGCTTCTGTGGATAAACTTAGCAAGCAAACTAATAATAACATATATAAGTTCAAAAAAGTCAAAGTAAGATGCGTGTTTCATACATAATCCTGTTAATCAACAGCTAAAACAAACTTCAGGCACTTGCTCATTTCTAAAACCCTAAAGTTGTCAGGCAAAGCTCCCCTCTCTCCCGTCCCCTCACAAAGCGGCGAAAAGCTGCTAGATTGATATTTTTAATCAACCGCAAACTCCCGCTTGTAATGACAGCCGGGATATTGTTTATCGCAAAAGTTTAGAGTCGAGTGGGGTGCGACCGGGGCCTTAGAGGTGTGAGAGCGACGAGAGGCGCGAGAGGAACCCTTTGTCACACTCAGTTTTTCAACGAAACTGGGCCTTTTTATTGGTATATTTCTAGTTTTTTTTTGACAAAACAGAAAAGGTAACCACGAAATAACTAGTAGGTAGAGAGAAGATGGAGTAAACAGAAGAGTTTCGGCCAAGTAAAACTTTTTAATGTCATTTTAAATGACTTCGTTTATCTATCCGTGGATTGAGGATAAAGAAAAAACGGTTAGTAAAGTACAGTAAATGTTGATATTAATCAAAATCATACAATTTCTATGTAACTTAACTATAACGTTAAGCGAAAAATAATCAATCTCATTCTCCTATTACTCACAAAGTGGACTAAGTATAGTAACGAAACCATAGTAGATGACAAAATTAGTCCCGACAAAAGTTAAATGGAAATGTACAGAGCATTAAAAAAACAACGTCCAAATGAAAAGTGCTCGGGCCTCGGGAAACAAATCTTCAAAATCGTAGTTTTGTCAAAATTATTAATCATCTTTTGATACTGTAGTTTTTTACCATACATAGTGTTGAAGTCATTGACAGAGTACTTTAATAATAGATAAGAGAAAACAAATGGATTTCTCAAGTGTATTATTTAGTTTTTTCTGTCTCCAAACTTTGTATAACTTCTAATACGCAATCAGATTAAAAGTTCAAGATATCTTTGCTTCACCTGAACTAAATACACAAGCATTTTTATGTTTATCAGCGAAGAAATGTGCATAATTTTTCGCTGCTAAATAACGAATATTGTGATTCTGGCCTCATGGCTCAATTAGTAGTAACTCTGCCTTCTGCGCTAGAGGGGGGATCGCGGGTTTGATCCCCGCACTGGACAAACATTTGTGTGATAAACACAGGTGTTTGTTCTGTGTCTGGGTGTTAAATATTAATCTATTATGTATATCAGTCTCTGGTACCCATAGTACAGGCTATGCCTAGTTTGGGATCAGTTGACCGTGTGTGATATGTCCGGAATATTTATTTATTTATTATTCTAGCCAGTACTAGGTAATACAACTGACAGAAATAGCTTATGTTCATGAAAATAACTTATTATTATTATTATTAACGATTATTATTTCTATGAATCAACTGTGGTACTTAGATATCAGATATCAAGGGCCAACATAGTTACTATGCACCATATCATGGCTTACAAAAACAAAGATTATGATCGCAAAAAAAAAAACAGGTGCTACCTACATCAATCAACAGGCCGACCATCAACTTTTAGTTGATGATGATGATATAACTTCAACTTTGTGACGTAACTTGAAAAATACAATGACAATTCCGTTTAAGCATTCGAAAGGCATCAAGATGTCATCGTAATCAATTGCAATTTTGTTTAGGCAGTCACGTAAGTTAAGAGGCTTAAAGATTTATGATTCAAATTCGCTTAAAATAGTGCTGACACGATCGCATTTTAATGGCAATAAGATGTTATATTAAAGCCCATGGTAGGCCATTAAGGCTTCATTTGAATCGTAATAGGACGTGAGGGTTTTGGGTTAGTTCCAAGATGAACAGCGAAATCATGCACCGCCGCGCGTTCCTGCCTTCATACCACGACTGCATGAAGTCTGGACAGCAAAGATCGCGCGTTGTTTCTTATAAGACACTTTTTCAATGCGCGATGCTTAGGTTTATGTTTATATGTAGCTTGACCCGTAGTTTCGTTTTAAGTCGTAATGGACTTTGCTTTTAACTTAGTTAAAAAAGTTAGGAGGTTTGTTCTTTTGTTTTTGACTTTTAAAGATTTTTCTTACATTTGGTAGAGATCTTAGATTGTTAGTTTTATTTGAAGGAGTAAATTTCATCATCATCATCATCATAAGCCTATAACAGTCCACTGCTGGATATTAAGGCTCGTATTCAGAGACACGACTCAAACTTAGATTTAATCACAGATCAGCTGAACTCTATTTAAGTATTGAAACCCTTCTCAAACATAGCTTTTATTCAAGAACGGTACTTAAACTACTCTCAGTTGAATAGAGTCTCAAATCTGTACTCAAATGTTCTCGTTTACATTTTGATTTATTTATAATTTTCGATCCGTTTTACGCAGAAATTCAAACAGCCAGGATGGAAATAGAACAGATCTATAAAGTGAAGTATAAATATGCATCAAAGTACGTGTAACGGAACGAAAATGTCATTTGATTAATTTCTAATCAAATCTAAACTCAAGCACCGATTTCGTCTGATTGACGTTTCAGAATAAGCATTTACTCAGGTGAACTGTGATCATTGAATCTATACATAAGTACTGTTCAAGAATTAGAATCTCGACTCAAATCGAGATTTAAGTATAGATCAATGCTTGAGTCTTGTCTCTGAATACGAGCCTAAGTCTTAAACAGCATAAGACTAACATATTTTTAGTGCTAATAAATGCTTGTAACTGCAAGCGCCGCCGTGCGCACTCAACGCCTCCCGCTGTGGGAGTAAAGTACCTTTCTAAAAATAAATGAATCTTTTTCATAGGTACCACCCAATCTGTGACTATGCTTACCTGAAATGTCCCATAGTAAAACTATCGCCGTCAAGTAACGCCATCTCGAAATGTTAATAGAACTAACGAAGTTTTCGAAGTTACACCGAAAGTTTTCAAATAAAACGAGACTCAAAGGGCGTCAGAGCGTAGACTTCTTAATGAAGACAGTGTTGTAAAGAGCTTGGCATCACTTCAAAACAGCTTTCAGTGTAATATGAACTTTATCGGACTAAATTTGGATACATTTTTGGATGATTTACTAGCAACACATTTTCATTCGGGCCTGTAGTACGTAGCTGAAATTTAGAACATTAGATTTTACACCACACTGATTGTGCGTTTCAGTATCGCTTGCGCATTTTTGCGAGGGACTTTATGATTTTTTTCCTTCCATCAGGTTGTTGCCCCGCCTTCCAATATACAGGTCGAGGGTTCCAATCCCGGTTGTGCAGCAATGGATTTTCCATTCGGAAAATGTATGTGAGCTAAACTAGTGAAAGAAAGAAAGAAATGATTCTTTCACCGACGGTCATAGAGCCAGGGCCACCGTACCTCATCTTGGTCACTGACCTGTTACAGCATGACCAAGAAAGAATCAGTGACACGAGAAACAATCAAGTTTTGCGAGTGAATGAAATTTCTATGTTTTAACTATAATAATCTGTGTTGAACTTAGATAATCAAATTTCGCATCTCATAAGAGGCAATGAGCTATCGGTAATCAAATTAATCTTAGTGTTTCGCTTTGAGTTTAGTTTTAGTTGAGTCGTAATAGTTCTAATAACTTATTCGACGATCATTTGATCACTGTTTTTTTTTTTAAATAACATGCAACAGTCGCGTAACAAATAAACTGCCCCAAAAGGTGCAACTTACCGGAAAAAACTAGAGGCAGTCTCAGGCGGTCTAGTAGCCACTCAATCGATATTCTTCAATTCTTACAGCCAAGTCGATAAGTTTTATGTTTTGTCAAAGTCGTGCCCTGCCGCAGAATAAACAGTACAGTAGCAGTACCTAGTATTATTGTTTGTTACTGTGACATTTTTGTGAGTTGTTTACTCAACAGCTGCGTGCTTCAGTGTCCCTAGCATTGGTTAAGCAATACTCAATACATTCATTGTTTCACATGGTTTGAAACAGGTAGTAGGTTAGGTGATTTTTCATGTGGACCCTGTATTAGGGTATGGTAACAGGGAGACAGGCCGAGATTTAATACATAATTAAGAGGTAGTGTATGTTAGTTTCGATCTATGTTGAAGCAGTTGAAGGTAGATAAACAGGTGAACAAATTATTATTATTTATGTTGTCATCAGTCAGCCGAAATCGGATCGTATATGGTGGAGTTAAACAGTAGCCACATTTTTTGTAGTACCCCCTCGAATCAAAAATCCCCGTAAACAAAAAAAAACACCAATAAAATCTTAAACTTTAACTGTATACCAAGTTTCGTTCAGATCGGGATCTTGGGACTTGGATCAGAGATGCTTCCCTCACTTTGTCAATAAAATAATTTATTTTGCAGTGACTCGATAGTGTTAGAAACTGGTGCTAACACCTCAGTATTTATAAATTAAGATTGAAAATGCGAAACGTTTTTGTGTCAATAAATTCAGTTCTTTAATGCCATCGCCTGCTCGAGCAATATGATCGATAGGGCACTTTATCTACTTGCAAAAAGTAAGTACAGGTATTTGATCGCTGGTTTATGCGGGTCGAAGACTATTGTAAAATATTCGTTCAAATAAAATAATAGGAATATTTTATTTTAAACAAGGTGATGCATAACATGTATACAATCCCGAAAGGGGGTAATTCTATAAACACAAATAAATATATTAAATAGACAACAGAAGATCGCAGCCAAATAACATTATTTGTTTCAAATTGTGTTGTGTTCCTGCGGTGAGTAAGGTTGCCAGAGCTCTTTAGGGGGGAAGGGGGTTCGGGGTCGGCAACGCGTGCGTGATGCCTCTGGTATTGCAAGAGCTCATAGGCTACGGTAACCGCTTACCATCAGGTGGGCCGTAAGCTTGTTTGCCACATCTGTTGCATAAAAAAAAAAAAAGACAAACAAATAGTTAGTACTATTCCGCTTATCAAGCGGAAATTTATTTATATTAGCGGAATAGTATACAATTCTGATTCATCTGGTAGAACAAAATGTCTCAAAAGTACCTGAAGTCGGTTTTAGTTTTGTTTTTGAACGTTATCATATTGACAGACTTTTCCCTACAGTTCGTGTTCATACCTTGACAAATAATAGTGATGATCTGTAGGAAGCTTATCGCGAAGCTCCGGCAAGGCCCCCGCCTCGTCATGGTCACAGGCGACCGTCACCATCACCAGACGGGCTGCGATCTGCGAGATTTGCCTCTTCTCATCACAGCTTTAAGACTTCTGAAACAAAAATAGATTTGTTCAATAAATCATTTGCCTAAATCCATCAAGCCGTTTGGGCTGTGTCAACGCACAAAGGAACATACATATTATACTTAAAAACATTTCTTTCGTTCCTTCTCGGCAGTCGGCTAAAAAAGGGAAGATAACAGCTAGATTTGAACTCTACAAAACCAGCCATTTTTAGAACTGGCTTCATAAGTATCAGAACAAAGTTATTCCATAGAGAATTGTTTCACAAATAATATGAGGGAAGCGATGTGCCAAAATAAAAAGGTTTGCGGTGTCGATTTCCGCTTGGGATTTTGTTTGTTTCAGTGATCAAATGACTGAATAAATTTTGGGGAACCTCGCTTGTGAAAAAATAATTATGGAGTTTTTTGATCTCTTCACAGGATTTTAAACAGATCTGACATCATCCACTAAAGTTCTGTAAATTAACGAGTCTAAAAGGAAAAACATAAAATATTGAAGGCAGGAATATCATCAACATCATTTCAGCCTTTCGACGTCCACTGCTGAACATGGCCTCCCCCACAGACAGAGCGAATTCCTTATCATATGGGGGGATTTGCCCACACTCACCACGCTGGGCATGCGGGTTGGCGAGCGCAGTTAGAGCTATCGTTGTTAAAATGAGGGACGCTGCTGCCCATCCCCTAGCTTTTTTCCCTTAGTCGCCTCTTACAACATCCGCGGATAGGTAGATATGGAGGGGCATATTCTTCAGCCGGGACCACCACGGCCAAAATCTATAAATTATCGAGTCTTAAAAGGTTGAAGGCATGAATATACTGAACGAAAATTAATTTTTTTTTGCTGGTATTCCATTTGTAGGTATAGAAAAAACATTACCCTCCTTCCTTCTGGGGAGTCGGGTAGAAAAGTTCTTGGCATTTTTGGTGCAAACGAGCATTAGACTATTAGACCCAATGCTTTCATTGGTGTGTCACTAATTCTTTCTTAGTCATCCTGTAATAGGTCAGTGACCAGGTTGAGGCATAGTGGCCCTGCATAGGACCTAATGATCGTCGTCGGTGAAAGAATCAGTGTAGTGAAAAGATTAAAGTGCGCCTCTACGAGGCTCCTTTCGTGCACAGTGATCTAGGGAAAAATAACTTTAAAAAATATAAATATATATATATATATATATATTCCGGACATATCACACATAGTCAACTGATCCCAAACTAGGCATTGCCTGTACTATGGGTACCAGAGACTGATATACATAATAGATAAATATTTAACACCCAGACACAGAACAAACATCTGTGTTCATCACACAAATGTTTGTCCAGAATCGAATCCGCGACCTCTAGCGCAGAAGGCATAGTTACTACCAACTGAGCTGTGAGGCCTGTCGAACTAATACTTACATACATTTTTCTAAGGGCTTCTACTTTAAAACTGTAACATCGGCTAGTTAAATCGATAGTGCTTGACGAAACTTGCGGTTGCGATTTAACTTCATGCCAATTTCGTTACACTGAATTTTTTATACAATCATTTTGTGAAGCCGTCGGCATAGTTCACAAATATGCTATTCTTGTCCCTAAAATTCTTAGGGATGCACACATTACAAATCACCATGTCTAAAAACCAAAGTTCTGACTGACTGACTGACATAGAAAACGTACAACCTAAGCTGCTGATCGCAGAGACTTGAAAATTTGAAAGGAATTAATAAAATCCGCATTCTAAGTCTTCAAAAATAGGTTTAGAGAAAAACTAATTTGGAAACCGTTGTAGCATACCTATAAAATTAGAAAAGTAAACTCCAGATTTTTTTGATATTGTCTAACAATAACTCGATCTGACGAAACAAAATTGAAAATACCTCCTCGTAATTGCCAATGATCATGAATTCGTATGGAACTTTACAATTGAGTCTTAAAAAATGGTATAAGACAGAAACTGTTAGCGTTTGATATGAAACTGATACTTTGTCCATTTTTGGGACAAAACACTTATGACATACTCAGAAAAGCTCGAGTAGATGAATCTACTTAGTTTCACATGGTTTAAAAGCTGTGGTGTCTTGGAAAGTTACGATCATTATTATTGACAGCCGTAATATAAAGCCACCATAAAGGTATCGTCAAATATGACTGGCCTCATAGCTCAGTTGGTAGTAACTCTGCCTTCTGCGCTAGCGGTCGCGGGTTCTATTCCCGCACTGGACAAACATTTGTGTGATGAACACAGATGTTTGTTCTGTATCTGGGTGTTAAATATGTATTTATCTATTATGTATATCAGTCTCTGGTACCCATAGTACAGGCTATGCCCAGTTTGGGATCAGTTGACCGTGTGTGATATGTCCGGAATATTTGAATTTCTTTTTTAAATATTATAGCGGTAAACTCATTAAATTTCATTCCTGTCATCAATTTAGGTGTATTTTTCAAAAGCATGTATCAATTTGGCAAAGTCTTGGCACTTTGACCACCCAGACGAAGACCCGCTCGTGCCCAGAAACTTGATTTATCCCACGATCAAATTCAATTGTGTCAGACGAGAAATTGACTAAAAATTCCTCAGTCGACCTCTCGTGTTACACTTTTACAAATTTAAATTTATCTCTCTTGATTTTAATGTATAATTTATAACCCAGCTCATTTCGGTGGCAATAAATCGTGGAAAATATTGGAAGTTATTGCAAATCAGGCCTTTTGTCTTGGAATTCTGGAACCTTATGGCGGCGTTCGATGACACTCTGGTCAGTGGAAGCATGTAGAGAATGTGTTGTTTTACTAGGTCCTATCCTTTTTTACCAGTTTTTGTACGAAAAATCGTTGCTTTTCGCTATTTATATGAAAGAAAGACAATTCGTTGGTCGTCTTAAAGATTGTAGGGTTATTGGTTTTGATGTGTAGGTATGTAAGTACTAAGAAAGGCATTTCAAAAATTATAATTCTATGGTGTATTATATTCGATGGAGGTTTACCGGTTACACAGAATTGTATTGTAGTTAAAGTACGCTTCAGTTCTGGAATGTCAAATATTTGAGGACCCCGTGGTCTAAATAAATCCTCTAAATTGAAAAACTTGAGTGTCCTTATCGAAGTCACAAAATCGAAAAAATCGGTTTACCACCTCATTTCGAAATCCACTAAGCCACAGCTACAAATCCGAGTGATTTGGCTGACAACTCCCCCTCAAAGATTAACACTCAGCCGATACAAGATCCCCTAATCTCGCTTACGGAAGCTTACGATAAATACCGCCATTATCACCTAATAAAACGGTTACAGGCGATATTTTCACATTTTTTTTACAATCTCAAGTGAAAACGAGCCGTTCTTGTTCGGTAATAGAATTTGAAATTGAAAAGCAATAGGTTTAGGGTCGAAGGCGAAGACTGAATACATCTTTCTATTGAAGCCGCAGGCAGTTGTCTTTTTGACGGGAGCTTCTATGCTGTCTTTGCTCAAATCTTTATGCGTCAGTCACACATAGCTTTTAAAAGAAAGTCCATCAGGCGCTAGTAAAAAAACTGCGTGTGACAACTTTCGCTGTGTGTGTGACAAGTGCCTGCATGTGACAAAATTAAATAGGAACGGATAATTTTTATCTTCTCTTATTCACACTGCTTCAAAAAAAGCAACGTGTAAACGATGTTTTATCTACGAAAATTGTTGGAGAAGAGACCGGAATATTTATAATGATTCAATGTTACAGCAAGCAGACACAAGATCCCCTAAGCAAGTAGGTATTCACTGTTTACTGTCAAAAAGTCAATATTCACCGTTTGATAGCACTAGCTAGTAGCGCACATAAATTTTACGAATGGCAAATCCATTGGTCATCCGGGATTCGAACCCACGACCACCACTCCACCAGTGCTGAATATCATTATCATTATTATATTCACAACAACGCGATTATTGAGCATCGTAAAAATTACCTTCTTAAAATAAAAATGTCCTGGATAAAAAACAGCCTTGAAACAAGAGAAATACCTTACGTATTAAATCAAATGTAGGTCATCAAACCCTGATTCGATTCAAATAAAACGGCCCCCTGAACGCTACCCAATAAATAAGCCAAACTCGATCGCTAACAGGGCTATTACACACTGCCTGTGGAGCGATACCCGGGTTGGCGATTAATCTCCAGTGAACACTGGCCTCTACTGGGCCTGTTTGACTTCAAATTAAAGTGTTCCTCTTAGGTTCTTTATACAATGCTGTTTTATCGTTATAAGAAAATTTACTTATAATGAAACAAGACTAGAGTCATCTACAATATATTTAAACATAAGAATTTAGTTTTTTTTATGAATAGTACACTATTTTTACAGGGGCACCTAAAACAATAGTGTATTGAGAAGTTAGGTATATAAACATGAAAAGAGACACTAAGTCATACTCTGAATTTCATTTTCAACACCAAAAAGGACTGTATAGTGTTGGTGACCAATAAAATAATGAACAAACAACTCTATCCCTATTAAATGAGATGAAAATACAAAACACATAACTACTACTACTAACCCACCTATCTGAAACAATACAAGTTTTATTAGTTTAAAATTGCCACAAGGCTATATTTTTTTAGCTTTTACAGTTCTTTGAAATATGGGTTTTGTTTGAGTTCAAACCATTTCACATAAGAGGAAGAGCACAGACTGTTAGTCACAGTCTGTTGGTCCTACAGCTTATTACACACTTCCAGTGAGTGATAGCCGAGTGGGCTCCAGCGATTAGTCTTTAGTGTGCACCTTGCAATACTGCCGGCTGTTTGACTTCTTTATAGTTTGAACTAGATAGTGAGTGCTTATTAAGATGGTCAAGTGCAAGTAGTATTCGCGCCCTAAGGCTTCCGTATCTTTACGCGCGGTGGGAAAGTAGAGATCCCGAGTGATAAGAAATTCCTCAGTTTAAGACTTTTATTTTATATGACTGTGTTACAGGGGCTCCTAGCATTCCAGGAGTTTCTGGATGTTCTATGTTTTTAATTTTTTTTTCATTTCTTTACAAAATAAGATATGTATTGCCATATTTTTGTAATGCATTGAGTTAGAAGCTTGTTTTTTTACGAAACTATAGTCATTAATTACTTTGCTCTTTTCAAGGCCGCAATGCTTACAATTGGCAAAATCTCAATATTTTTGATGTGTTTTCAACATTTCAATAACAAAAGTCTCTTCAGCACGTTGCATGATTTTAAGAGATAATCGTTTAGCGTTTTCGTTTAGTAAAAGTGAATATTATTAAGGGTTACAGTAATGCGATTAAATTGAAAAATCCTAAGCCTTTCCGCGGTAATAAGAAGCGTGACTTGAAATTCTTGCCTCATCTTGTTATATTAAACCGGTATTAGAAGGTTCCAGCCGATGAGAGCAAAAATACTGTTATTGGAATTAAATAAAAAATATCACTAAAAAGACTTTGAATATTTTTGGGGGAAATGAAGCGGAGTTTCAATAATGTTTCAATTCCCCCCCACTCTCCCCTTGTCTAATAAGCTTAAGTTGTTTTCTTTTTAAATGTGTTTCCGACGCGGACGATGATTTTGGGAATTAATTTAAATAAAGACGGTTAAGTGCGTGTAGGACTCGTGCCTTGAGGCTTCCGTGCCTAACACGAGGTTAGAAGATCAAGTAAAAAAAGCAGGTACATAGGTACCTACCAAATGTACTTGAACATAATAAAAAAATTGACATAATATTATTTTTTAAGGTTTTATGAAGTTCTTGAAATGTCAAAACGATTACTAAAATTTATAGGCCACGCCAGATTCCACCAAAAACAGTTACAACGCCAGACACTTTTTCAACTTTTTCCATTTTCCAGAAAAATTACCTCTCTGTGAGATTGGTCCAAGTCACATTAACCACGCCACGTAATCCACATTATTTCCAAACCGACGTTTAAAGTTACATTCCGAGTGTCAGAGACACTCTCCCTCCCTCCTCCATCCCTCTCTGATAGAGGGGGCACAAGTGAGACATAAAATGAAATATAGCCGGCCCTCCGCACAGTGGCGCTTTTTTATTGCCCCTATGTGTAAAGCTTGTAAAAAAATTACTCAGTTTCACACAGAATGAATAGAACAGTTGGGACATTTTCAGAAATATTTAGCTGCGTTCAGCATTTCAAACAAAATGTTGTGTGTACAACTATTTACATAATAGGTGCGTTTATGTAATTACGGTAAAGTTGGGTTATAACGGCGTCCTATATGTCATCTGAAATGTATCTAAAATGATCCTTGTTTTTTTTGAATAAAGTTAATTTTGACTTTTGACTTTTAGGAACTTGCGATATCGTTGAGCTGTATCACACACTCTCAAATGTCAGACTCAAAATTCGCTTTATTCAGTAGAGGTAAGGATCATTTTGAAACTTATTTGTGAATATATCAAGGACATATCGCAAGCCGTTTGAACACGTCTTAATAGATTTCAAGCCATGTTCAAAAGGTGTGCTATACTTGAATTCAATTTATTTCAAAGTGATCGTTCCGTCTACTGAATAAATTCAATTTGAGTTACAGTTATTTATTTTTTAAGGGTTGAATGTCAATTACTTTACCGTCTTTAAAAACTACTCCCCAGATTACAAGCTGTCAGAACTTACGGCCTGGATGTGCATGGATTGATAATTCGCAACGCAATTCTTTTTTTATTTATACATTAGTAAGATAGCTCTTTCGTTTTAGCTATGGTTTTTATTTGCGCCGAGACGAGGTGACGATAATTTTTATTCTTCCTTCCTATTGCATATTTGACGTCTTTATTTCGAGCTGGAATGATATTCGCCGTCTTTACTTCAGCCGGAGTAAGTAATTGTCGAGACGAATGACGGGCTTACGTGTGTTGGACGTTTAATAAAAGTTTTTCATGTTGAAATATTTGTTTCTTTTGACAAGATGTTAATTGAGTCTTTTAAGTCTCAGCATGTTTTTTAGTTTATAAACACACTAGCTGCCTGCTGCAAGCCTGCGGCTTCGCTCGCGTGGTAGGTACCTACATAAAAAAAGCCTATATGCTATTCCAGACTATAATCTATCTCTGTACCAAATTTCACGAAAATCCGTAAGGCCGTTTAGCCATGATTGAACCACAAACATTTAAACATCCAAACATCCTCAGAAACTTTCGCATTTATAATATTAGTAGGATGCACATAAACGTCAAATTAAAGCATCAAGAATGTAAGTTTTTTTTTTAAACATGAGGCATAATTTAAAAGATAATATAAAAAGGTAACTAACTGAGATCCCTGGGGAACACCGGTATAGTTGCTAGAAAAACTAATCTTTTTATGTATATAAGCCTTTTCTGAGGTAAAATGAGAAGCATTGGAGCAAAACGCCTCGGAGACCTAACTTGTGTGAAACTTCGCGATCAAATTAATTAGCTCCACACAGTCGCAAGCTTTGCTAGAATCCAAATAACTTGTGCTACTGCAAATTTAATAAGACTTTGAAATATAAACTATACGTAATTTCTCGAGCTATTTTTAAAAATAAAAGGTTGGTACTAATTAATAAATAAATGTTCTAATTAATATGTAAGAATATCCTAATAATAGTACCTATAAACGCGAAAGTTCGTTGTTCGAGGATGCTTGGATGTTTGTTGTTCAATCACGCCGTAACGGCTTAACCGCTTTCGTTGAAATTTGGAATATATAGAGTTATTTACCTAGAATAGCATATAGGCTACTTTTTATTAACGTACCACTCGAGAGAAGCCGCGGGCGGACGCTAGTGTAGTGTATATAATCAACCAACATGTATATAATCATCAATATCAATGTTGTTCAAAATTTCACCGATAATACTAATTTTTCAGGATTGTCTTAGTAATTTTATACAAGTGGCCCATAAAATTTAAATGAAATAACCAACATTTTCGCAGCCGAGGGATAACATTCTGCCGAAATAAAGCCAGGAGTACACCACTGGCTGGTAGGAAGGTACCTGTGTATCTACATCTCATAAGGGGAGCCGGGAGCGTCTTATTAGCCGCGAGTTGATTAAACGTGTAGGCTGACATACACCCCCGTATTCATAGCTGATATAATTACTTACATTCGTAATGATGTGAATATACTTTATAAGGAATATTGTCGGAGTAAATTAGCGTAATACCTTTATTTACAACTGTGACAGAATGTATAAAGGATCTACCTGATACCTAGAGACTATCTAATTTATAGCGAGATAATCTCGCTATGCCTTGCCTTGCATAAAAGAAAACTATTATAAATACTAGCTATCTTAAAACTTAATATACTAAAAATGGGATATTTAGTATGAATTCAATTCACAGTAAATTACGAACCTCCTCTGTTTACGGAAAAGTCCAAATTAGCATAAAACTTAAAGTGACAATCCTAAGATATGCTATTCAATTCCTCAGTGTTCTTACGAGGCGATTGAATGTACATGATAGTAATTTTTGTTCTCTAGTGATAACAGAACTAAGAACGTACATGATGCACTAAACTTTCGTTAGCATGGCACCGAGCAAATTGTCATCATTATTTGTTACAAATTAAGTATTACAATTCTAACCATACTGTAGTGTTTATTCAAATTAACCAGAGACAACCAAGAGATAGTTGAACCAACTATAAATCACAATCTTCCCTTTTGCAAGCCTCAGACGGTTCTAGTCCGTATTGCAAAGGATTACAGTCAGTTGTAGTGCGAGGCGGAATAAATTGAAAGAACTTCTGTGCGCTCTCGTGTAATTTCCTTACTTGTGTGTGGAACTGATGAGTGCTTAGTGACTACTGTAATCTGCGACGTTTCAGCGCGCATCGCGTGACTCACGGTGCCTTTGCCTCCTATTACTGGCGAGCAAAGCAAGCTGCTTAAGGTGAGACTAACTTTCAGCCGCTCAGGTTTGAAAGCAATCTCCTCATCGAAGAAGTAACTTTACTTATATAATCAAAATCTCAACACATTTAATTGGTACTCTAATGGATTCTGTCACTTTCCGTCTTGTAATCTGTCTTCGGTTGGGTGTAGTCTAGTCTAGTCTTAATGACATCATCCGCCGGGCTCTTGCCAGCATCAACGTCCCAGCCATTTTCGAACCGAATGGTCTGCTGCGTGATGATGGTAAGCGGCCTGACGGTATGACTTTGTTCCCTTGGGAGAAGGGTAGGCATAGACCAAGTGTATTAACACAAGTTGTCCCACACCATAGAGTGTGGGACTCAACTTGTGTTGATACACTAGCGCGCTCACATCTTCCGGAGACATCAGTTAGGGCGGGTGCGGCGGCAGATTCGGTCGAGGATCTCAAAAGGCACAAATATGTTAGTCTTGATAGGGCTTACGTATTTGAGCCTTTTGGGGTTGAGACCCTGGGTCCGTGGGGAAACGGGACCCTCCGGGTTTTCAA
The DNA here is from genome assembly GCA_947579855.1 of Anticlea derivata. Taxonomy (NCBI): domain Eukaryota; kingdom Metazoa; phylum Arthropoda; class Insecta; order Lepidoptera; family Geometridae; genus Anticlea; species Anticlea derivata. Next base: position 13,666,340 of record OX388262.1, on the reverse strand, counting down.
AAAGATATCAGGGCGTCTGATCGAAGCAACGCGTGACCCGAGAGCTGGCTCTTATTTGGCCCAGCGTATTAGGATTGCCATCCAGCGTGGCAATTCCGCCAACGTCTTGGGGACGCTTCCGGCTGGTAGTGATCTGGATCAGTTGAGCTATTGTCAGTCGATCGTTTGTAACGGTCTTTAGATGGCTCAACTGTTTCTTGTGTATTTTGTAAATATTAACTTGTATTAGTTTTAAGTTTCTTTCCGTAAATAAAATATTTATATTTAATTCATGATATTCTAATGTTTTCAGAAGAGCTCATGTATTATTGGATTGTCAAGTTTCACTATTTTCATTGCATCGAAAAAATATGTGACCAGTGTAAAAAAAATACCTCTTTGGAATGTGTAAATAAAGCCCTTTTACACGACACCTCGGTTTACATATTTTTATTACATAATTTTTATCACACCCTTTTTGATCCTTATATCTAAATAACCTCTTAGCTACCAGCAAATTTTGATAGTCAAATTTTATGAATATCAAGGTCATCCGGTTATTTGCTCTCGATTAATTGCACTGCACGTGCCTTCAGTGCATTGGGAAAGCAAGTAGGTACCTCTAATAAGAAATTAGTATTATATTGGGTTTTTGAAAAGGTGTATATTTTACTTTCTCAATAAATATCATAAGCAACCAAACACGCACAAGTCATCAATTGTTAAAGTATCGTCTTACATAAATTGCTAAAATTATCGTCCACGTAAAATTTCATTTCGTCCAATATTGAAACAGTGGGACTAAACGATTCAATAAAATAAAACTACGTACCTTCAGAGGGTCGGATCTAAGAGGGAATATATACCTGCTACACAGCTCTCTTCACCACTGGCCGCTTCCATTATTTAGAATCTTATGTAGGTAGGTACCTACTGAACAACAGTCAGAAAATTTGCTGGCTCTTGGTTGTCTTGTGCAAAAGTCTATTTAAACCAAATTTCTGCGTCAGAATACTGGTTTAAAAATAAATGCACTATTCGTAAATGCACTAGGGACACTGGGAATGTTCTGTTCCAAAGTCCACCCCGTGTTACAAAGGCAGGGTACTTCAGCACACAGACTAGTAAGAGATACAGACTGAGTAGAGCCAAGGCTCAGCCCGAGCAGAGTCAATTTAATGCTGAGCCTTAGCTGATAAGAGGATTTTGTCTATCAGACATACATCGACTGGCAATAGTTAGAGGGTAATATCATCCCTCCCTATAGCTAACATACAAACTCGAAGTCTCTCTGAGTTTGTTCTATGCAGCTGGAACATCAAAGTTATTGTTCCAAATTATAAACCAGAAAATTGGAACAGCAGTACAGACAGACAAGACTTGGCATTCAGGCTTGGTGAAAATGTCTCGGAGCTCTGTACAAAAAGAAAAGCTTACAGTTTTAACATTGGGTGCACGCATCTACGAGTATATTAGTGGGCAAGCCCGATGTATCTTTAGGAGGTTCTGTTCGAATCTGGATGCGATGCGGCAGAGCTGAGGAAGATGTAAGCACGCGCGTGTTTCCTGCTACAAAGAAACCGATTGTCATAATATAATATATATTATGACAAGTCAAAAATAAGTAGGTTTTCATACGCATTGTACATTCAAAGACTGCACTTCTACAATATAAACGGCTTATCACGGGTATGTAGCATCTCTTCTGCGGTATGGTGTCTTGTTCTGGGGGAACTACTGATAAGGAAGTGGCAGTTAAAACACAGAAGAAGTGCGTAAGGGCTATCTGCAAACTAAAGCAGACAGACAGCTGCAAACAATATTTTTTAAGTTTAGGTATTTTAACTCTACCCTGTGTTTATATATTTGATGTTGTCCAGTTTGTAAGGAGCAACTTACATCTTTATGAAAATTATAAAAGTAAGCGCCAACATGATAAACTTCAATGTCCTGTAAACAGAACTGCGTTACTTAATAACATTGTATTTTGTATGTCGCCTGAGATTTATAATAAACTGCCAAGATCTATAATAGAGATCACATCTCAAAGTATTTTTAAATCCAAAGTGAAAAAGTTGCTCCTAGAAAAAGTATATTATAGTGTTGATGACTACTTGAATGATAAATTTTAACATAACTTGACATTTTGTATTTAATTAACATTTTAAATTTTTGTTTGATTTTATATCATAAAGTTTTTTTTTTTTAATAATAATAATTGTGCGACTATTTTCTACAAAAAATTGTTAATTAATATAATTTATTTCTATTTTGATTTTGTCCCGAATTGTATTGCATGCTCTGAAGCTGACTATGGCAGATCTTTTTTTTTTTTTTTTTTTTTTTTTTTTTTTTTTTTTTTTCCGGACATATCACACACGGTCAACTGATCCCAAACTAGGCATAGCCTGTACTATGGGAACCAGAGACTGACATACATAATAGATATATATTTAACACCCAGACAAATAACAAACATCTGTGTTAGTCACAAATGTTTGTCCAGTGCGGGAATCGAACCCGCGACCTCTAGCGCAGAAGGCAGAGCTACTACCAACTGAGCTATGAGGTCAGATCTATTTTAATTTGACATCTTTTTGTTACCCATTTTCGCAATAAATTACTCTGAATCTGAATAGGAACAGGCATAGCTTCACCTAGTTTCTAAGACGTTTCAAAGTGATCCTAGTGATTTTATTGAAATAAATGGCTTTTGACTTAGACTTTGACTTTGAATCATTCTGGTGCGTATTTTCTCGGACACCGAATTCGGACGCAAACGCACCGAATTCGAATTGTGAAGACATCCATACACCCTACACGCCGCAACGGAAGTGCACCCTTCGCACCGACATGGTACTCATGGTAACTTTGTCAACAGGAGAGAAGATACAGAATAATTTGTAGCATGCTCTGATATTTTTACTCCCGGACCAATAGACCAACTTCAAGGCGCGTCCCGCGGGAGCGATCGGGCGCTATTGTGCACCGCGTCGGGCTCGAAACGCCTGGGAAGTGATTTAAGCGGTTTTGTGTCACTTGTTCTGCTGATAAAATCAGTCAATTTTAAACAATTTGTAAGCAATGAGTTAGTTAAGTTTATTGTGATTACGGCAGCGATAGCGATTATCGCAGATAAAGAACGAAATCCACGGGGTTAGTAATGGAGGGGCCTATTCTTTAGCCGGGGTGACCGCGGCAAGTAACTACAGTAGTTCATTATTGTTATTATCGCTTAAATTATTTAGATAGTTCATGACTTAAAAGAAATCGTGTTTTGTTTAGTTAATTTAAAGGCACGAATTGTATTTCAAAGCTCAGGAGAAAAATCATTCAACCAATACTTTTCAATGTCTCAAGTAAAGTTGTAACTGGGTTAAAATAAGCGTTAATTTTTATCAAGTTTCTTCTTTCGGAAAACTGTCTGTTTCACAATTCCAGAAGGCAACTTTTAAAACGAATTGAGATGACACTCCATCCAGCTCACTCTCCAAAGCAGTTTATGATAGTAAGTGCTTTTACATATGTAGCTCGTTTTTGCTGACATAGTGACAGTATCATGTATGTATGTGTATGTATTCAATTAACTTTATGACTAAAAAAAATCTAATTTTATAAACCCAACTGTAGCAATGCATTTATTTATTTTTTTCTGGTAAGAGATCTGTATTTTTATTTAATCTCTCATATTCTGGCTAATAATACGGAATCCTATGTAGAGTCGTTTAGAAATGCTCCGATTTGTTGCTGTGGGGTATTCAGTATTAATTTAATTTATTCATTGAAATTGCATGGAGTATTTTGAAACGTCTTATATCTAGTTGAATTCACGTTAGTTTATTTTATGTAAGTTTTACATCTTCATTAATAATCGAGTTGGATGTTTTGTGTATTTCCCCCCTGTGTTAATGTTAATTGTGTAACCTACCCCAGTCAGCCATTTCCTTAAATTGGCGGAGCAGGACTTTCGGTCGATGATGGTTATTTTAATATAATAATTATTAGGCTCAGTAAAAAATGTTTAACGTACAAGCCTCAAACCCACGGGTTAATTAATTAAGAGGAGGCTTGAAACCACGGCAGCTCCGCCCATGCACTCCACCAACATGGCGTGCGCCTCGACATAAGTCTCAGATCTTATTTCATTTAAAAATATGATCGAGCGAGCAAAGCGAGCAAAGTTCTCTAAGCAACTAAGACGAATCTGCGTTGCACGTTTTTATACTAATCATCTTTTAATAACAATAGAAAAGGAGTGTATAAAATGGTCGTAAGTGCATTTTTGGCAAGTTTCTTGTTACATTACGACAATATAAACATTATGACAACATTAAACAACCCGGTTAATGATCATACAGGGATAAATGGCGAATAAGACGTTGTTACCTATTGTCTCCTATCGTTGGCTCCGGCCGTATGAGGCAATACTTTTATGCAAACTACACCTCTTATGTATAGTATTAAAGCTTACATTTCTATGGAAATTGTTGGTTTCCACGAAACATGAGGAATATTTTTGTGTTTTTATGTTTTTACCTAGATTATAATGCCATTTTGTGAAAATTGGGATTTCCTATGAATTTCATGATCTCTTTAGTTTTTCTATATCAGTTTGTATTCTAAGTCCTTAATTTGTTTTGACTTCACTCACACTGACAGCAGTATGACCTTAATTTAATGACAAAACAGTAATTTTTTTTCTCAAAATTCCACTCACCAAGATAATGTGATGAGGGAAACAACTATGCATTGAGAAAGAATTCAGTACTCTAAATGAGTCTTTTTCAAGCGCAAGCTATGTTTTTGTTCTTAGACATGTTATTATACACTATGCGTCTTTTGAGTACATTTTATGAAATGTATTGCAGCTGCAATCATTGCAGCGTGACTATGGTCCGTACCATCAGCGTTAAGATTTAGTTTATGCGATGACGTAAGCTGACATTCACAAAGATAAAAGGCTCAAAATAGTGAAAATTCAGTTTGTCTCAATTTCAATGTATGTGAGATGACGACCCCGCATGATCTGGGATAATGTCAGGAAGATGATGGTAGGCCCTCATTTGATATGCAAGGTGAGGAGAAATCTATTGTTGCACAACCAGGGTTTGAACCCATGCCATAGGTAGGTACGTGGAATTTAGCCACTACACCGAGTGTTCTCATTCCACAGCTTATGTATGGCGATGAATTATTGAACAATCGTAAAATGTAAGCGTTGCTTTGTCCCGATGTCACTACCAGGTTATAATAATTACGCTGCATAGAATGCCTGTTGTGGGTCATAGCTCAATCAGATCACCTAGTTCTCTTTCCAACTAATATTATAAAATGTGATAGTTTGTGCTAGTTGATTGCCCGCTGATAAGTAAGAATCGAAGAAAAGCTGTAGTTTTGATCTAACGTAATAGAGAAAAAGGCAGAAAGTTAATGTGCTTTCTTGTAGCTCAATCGAGCGATTACTACTAAAACTTAAATGCAATAAGATCTCAAAATTGTGGGAAAAAATTAATAAAAAGTTTTTTACTTCAGTCTTCGTTTTACTAAGTGCTATTTTTAACGTTATTGGGGGTAATTAGTTTCTAAGAGACTTCAAGTTCTGCGTCACTTTAGTTAATTTCAGTTAGTTTCAATCTACTTGTTAATATTTTCATCTAGTAGGGCTCAGACTAACTGTATTAAGATCTTTTAGGGTTCCGTACATCAATTGAAAAAAAATGGGACCATTTTAAGTAATAACAGCATTGGGAATGAGGGAATGACGTCAATGATCGATTTAGCTTCAAAAGGTTTTATAGTGGCCTACAAATAAAACTTGTTGACTGTACCCAATGCAACTCAAAGTCTGCAATGATTTGTACCTATTAACTGAGCTGCTCTACATTCACTGCGACTGCAGCCTGTATCTGACAGGCCTGCCCTATGGCTTTTTGTCGTTCAATGTTAATGCGAAACATAATTTTGAGGTTATGTAACTATGCGTTAAACTACGTTGCGAGGTAGGTAGTAAAATCCTGATACTAAAAGTTCTTATAATATAGCCAGCGTAGACGTTCATAGGACGTCCAAAGGCTTTCATTATAGTTTGGTGACTGTTTATAGCCTAACAGCTTAAGGCTTAGGTTTTAGGCTTCTGTCCTCCGAAGCACAGAAGCCCTCAATCATTATGCCAATAGATGTTAACCATCCAAGTATTCAAAGGAGCCTCTGGCGTACTTTAATCATTTGCACCACATTGATTCTTTAACCGACGGTCATAGGCCCTTTTCAGGACCACCATACCTGAATCTGGTCACAGACCTAATACAGCATACCAAGAAAAAAGGCTGTGGTGGCCCCGGCTAAAGAATAGGCCCCTCCATATTTCTATCCGCGGATGTCGTAAGAGGCGACTAAGGGAAAAAAGCTAGGGGATGGGCAGCAGCGTCCCTCGCCAACCCGCATGCCCAGCGTGGTGAGTATGGGCAAAACCCCCCCACATGATTAGGAATTTGCTCTGTGGGGGAGGCCATGTTCAGCAGTGAACGTCGTACGGCTGAAATGATGAAGAAAAAATCAGTGACACGACCAAAACAAGAATTGGCATGGTGTCGCACGCATTTTTTTATCTTGCCACTGACTACCCCTTAGTTGAATTTTGTAAGATTTTCTTTACCAAGATTAAAATAGTCAGATTAAATGTATGTTATAATGAATCTATACCGAGACGCAGGCCGGCGCCGCTGAAAATGAATTTCCGGCTAAAATGCAGTTTTTGTCAGAAAAATAAAGCTTTTGTGAAGTAGCAATATAGTTTTACTGTTATTTTAGTCTATGTTATTTAATTATTGATGGAGATTCAAATAATTATTGAGGGCATTGCGAAATTTTATGGAATTGGTCAAATAATCATCATTGTCATCATCAAAGGTGCTAAAGCCGAGGGGCTATGTCTGGGCCAATAAATTTCTCCAGCCGATGGTGTTACTGTGTAAGTGAAATGGGAATGGCGTTCGAAACTTTTTCGATGATTATAACAATCTTGGCACCATCTGAAAGGTTTTCAGATAAGTTTATAGAGAAGAGAGTCGATGTTGAAAAATTCTCCTTTGTATATCTTTAATTGCTTAGATTGGCAAAATCTCTACAAAGTTCCGCGCGTCTTTCTCATTTTGTTTACCCAATAGCACCGCGGGTTTTGAGATTGTTCTCTCCAACCTCTCACTTGCCTTTAGGTCTAGCTCTATGCCATCTAGCCACATGTGGTTAGCTACTGCGGGGTCCCTGCCGTCAGGCTTGCCTTCAAAAGATGCAACGGTACACTGTTCTTCATTCGGTCTACACGGCCAACCCATTAGAGATGACCGATTTTGATGAAATTTACAACATTTTGCTATAGGATCATGTCACGTGCATTAAATAACCATCGCTCTTAAACTACCACAAATCGTGAAAATGTCAAAAGATTGTGGCGAAGAGGAGAGTTGATGGCTTTTTTCTTGATCCATATTCAGTGGATCACCCTGTACCTCCAAGTTTCTTATAAAATATGATAATTCAGGTAAGTTATGGTAATTGCTGCGATTCGTTAATAAATCAGTCTGCATTCAGTTGGAAATGTGATTTAAATCCATTGATTAGATTTTAAGGCCAGGTTACCTGCTCTGCTAGCCTAGTCAGTTAATGCAGTTTAGGCTTCTGAAAAACGATGGCCATATTATTTCAGCCATCTTTTTGTGGAGATGCGTTGTTAGGAGAGCTTCAAAATGCAGCATTTTGGACGCGTCCAAAATTCGCATTCACCGTTATTATGGTGACTTTCATTAAAAGGTTCTCTGCTATTGAGGAAATTTGGTTTAATTTAAAATATATATATTATTTTTTACTTAATTCTCTTCATAAAAATATAAAGAAATACAAAAATGATTTGACTATTGTGTTACCCAGCTTCATTTCCCCTGATATTTTGTACTTAGTGTACGTAAGTATGTTAAAATTGTACGTCTCGTACCTATCACAACTAGTAAAATAATTTATGAAATGAAATGAAAAAAAAAACTTACCAGCCAATTTTCCAATGCTACAAAAAATTATACACAGATACTTTACACCACAAATCCAACAATTTAACAATCCAACGTCACGTATCTATCAACACGTCCGAAAACCGCGTTCGTATAATACAAAACTTTTCGCGGGATTGATAAAAAAATGAACGGGAACGACGGCAACGCGCGCAGCCAGCGGCGACCGGCAAGACACTGGCGACGCACCGCACTTGCAAAACGCTCCACTCTGTTACATAGTAAGATCGAAATTTGATCGTAGTTAGAATGAATGCGCACTAAGACAGCTCGCTGGCTAGGTATTTAACGTGGAAAACTGACGTGTACGCATGCGTGACCGTCTACCCCGATGCAGTCTGTGAGATGCGTTTCAGGGGATGAGCTGACGGGTTCACTGACTGCGTTCTGAATGTGGACGCAATTTGACGGAATCAGTTAGAATTATGTTTTGGTTTATGTTTTATTTCGTATTAAACTTAAAGAATGTTTATTATTTTATGTAAACATTCATGTACTTTGCCAGTTTAATATGAAAATTTGCTGTATAATCGCAAAAATATTAACTTGTAAAAAAATATATTCTAACTTGTAAAAATATATATTCGACTGGCCTCATAGCTCAGTTAGTAGTAACTCTGCCTTCTGCGCTAGAGGTCGCGGGTTCGATCCCCGCGCTGGACAAACATTTGTGTGATAAACACAGATGTTTGTTCTGTGTCTGGGTGTTAAAATATTTATCTATTATATATATCAGTCTCTGGTAGCCATAGTACAGGCTAGGCCTAGTGTGGGATCAGTTGACCGTGTGTGATATGTCCGGAATATTTAAAAATAGTGATAATGATGGTGTAAATACTAGAAACAAAGATAAACTCGCGGTTCCCACGATTAGGCTCACTGGGGTTAGTAAATCCTTTAAAGGGCCAAAATCCTTTATTTAAAAAACAAAAAAACTTTGGGATTTAACATGCTCCAACTAGATTATTAATAGAGATAAGGAATAATATGTACTTAAAAGGATCATTAAAAATATAACCAAGCCATGATTTCTTCCCTGTATTAATTAAGTTTTAAGAATGAGATAAAATAGTCTTTCGCAATCAATCGAGAAGTAAACATTCAGTTCCTATTTCAATATTTTAGTTTTGTTAGTTTTCCAACGTTCAACTTACCGGAAGTTTGATACCAAAACTACCGGTAAGTACTTATAATGCAAACGAATTACTTAAATAAATTAGGTTTGCATCTTTGAAATTTTTCTCATAAATTATTCCACTCCAAAGTATTTTTTTTTTCAAAAAGACATGATATTTATACAACGAGAGGTAGGGCACAGCGAGATTTTCTCGCTCTAAATTGGAGCAGCCCGCCTGGGGAGGTACCTCCGCCTTACAGAAGATCGCAGCCAAATAACATTATTTGTTTCAAATAGTGTTGTGTTCCTGCGGTGAGTAAGGTTGCCAGAGCTCTTTAGGGGGGGAGGGGTTTGGCAGGCAACGCATTAGCAATGCTCCAGGTGTTGCTGATGTCAATAGGCGACGGTAACCGCTTACCATCAGGTGGGCCGTAAGCCTGTTTGCCTCCGTATAACATAAAAAAAAAAAAAAAAAAAAAAAAAAAAAAAAAAAACCTGTCTGAAAGACGCGTATCAAGCTTTACATACTTCATCATCAACAACCTGTAGAAGTCCACTGCTGGCCATACGCCTCTCCCAAAGAGTTCCACGACGAACGGTCTTGAGCCCTTTCTATCCACCAACTTCCCGCAACCTTTACAATGATATCGGTCCATTGGGTGGGGGCCTTCCAACACCGCGTCGCCATTATAAAGATTTTACGAAATTGCGTAGGTATTTGTGGTATTTGATCAAATCAATCCCTATCTCATTATTATTTCCATTGCATTATTAATTCATATTCATATTCCTATTAATCTATTGTTGTAAGTCTCGACCGATGGTAGCCAATCTAATCTATGGACCCCTGAGATGAATAAATCCGTGAATTGCTAAGCAACTATGAGCTTTGTCAGTGCTGCCATCAGTTATTGGTAGAGTCCGGCTTTTATACATCTGTCCGGCTAAATCACAATATTTCGATTTTATACAAAAATATTAAAGGCTCATTTACACGGAAAGAGTTTATTTTAGTAATCGCCTGACGATATTATCGTCACGATTACTACAAAGCGTGCAAGAAACTACACTACAAATACACATACTTCCATTATTTGAATGGCAGGTAGTTTCTTTATCATAATTTATGCTACTAATTGAATGTTTGTACCTGTGTGTAATTTGTAAGATGTCCTTGTGGTGGACATTTAAGAATATTCTATTCTATTCTATGTCTCTGGGTAGAAAATAGTGATGTACAAATTGGTCGTTGATACGTTCAGCCTAGCTGAGGCTTAATATATCTGTTAAGTAAAACAAAGCGCTTTGCGTCTATCTTTTAAATGCGGACAGCCAAAGAGTGGAACTTGTTGCTGGCGTCTGTGTTTCCGAATACCTATAATTTGTGTGTCTTCAAGAGTAGAGTGAAAAGGTTTCTTCTAGGCAAACGTGCTACACCGTAGACCACATCATCACTTAACATCAGGTGAGATTGTGGTCAAACGTTAGCCTATTATGTTTTTAAAAAAACAACCTTCAGCGCTGCAGTAACAGCTGAGTTCTCCCATGCTTCTAGTAGGAACTTAGGTACATTCAAGTAAGAAACAAACAAGGTACTTTAATGAATAATACTAGTATATCCGGCGTTTTCTCCACGGCATCGGCATCTGACCCAACCTTATCACCAGATTATTGAGCAGTTAGTACTTCTATCGGACCCAATATAACTGATGTGACGTTAATTGGTTTTGATTTCGACGGCTGAGCGGCTAAAATGATTGGATTCTTAGCAATTATTTATGAATAGTTTCTGGGCAATAAATAATGTGTATCTAATCATTTATACTCCTACTCAGAATAGGATAAATCCATGATAAGGTTATAAAAAACTTGATTGATACATACATCGTTACTACATTAAATAATGAATTAGCTTTTTTTTTCTAACAATTGGTTGTTTTTGCGCTGTGAAATATTTTGTATGGATCTGGGATACACGTATTTAACAATTTTCTCTTGATTGAAAAGCGCCATTTTACCCCCAAAATCGCATTACTCGATGTCTGCACCTGACTTTCATTGACAAACTGGATTGATTCTCTTTATTAATTTACCAATCGGAATTACTACCGGAACCGGTACCAATACTGCCAACAGAAGTAGCTGAGTAACTCAGAGCTTCAAATATACCTTCGCACGATCTGGACACTACAAATCAAAATAAAGATTATCATTTTAACGTCGTTGGTGATTGCGTCACAGTTTTTATAACTATTGTAATTACCATCGTTTTTCCAAATCGTTATAATGTACCTCTGTTATTTTTGTTCCGAAATAAATAATTTGTAATTTCTGAAGTACATGCACTAAGTGAAAGCGCAGCAAATGACGGTCCCCCACTCGATGGAAAGGTGACCTAATAATGGTTGCTGGGAGCCGTCGGCCGTAGCTTAGAGCAAAGACCTATTAAGCAAGGGCTGGCTACGGTGGAATTGATGATGACGATTATAAAGTTGATTGCAAAGACCTAAGTTGTAAAGGTATTTAAGATTGAGTTCTTTGATACCATAGTTGATAAGCAACTTATACCAGTAGCTATACAGGTGAACCGGGTTCTGGGATTGACGTCTAGATTTCATAAAGTTATTTCGGTGGATTGAAATTTAATTGCAATAGCTATTGAAAAATGTATTGTAGCCAACATTTTCATTGGTTTATTAGAATTTAATGAACGAAATTTGTTAAAAGATTTAACAGTAGTTTTGTGGCAACAATAGGCTAGATAATGGCTGCAGTGACACCATAGACAAATGCATAAAAAATAGTAGTTAAAGTTGCACGACTTGATATTATCTAACTACTGAAAAATTCAGCAATACTCTTTTATTTTTTAAGCTAAGATTATAAAATAGAAACCACTGATTTTTTGAGAGTTAGCTGATAGTTTTGTGCTACATATTATTCTGTTACCTAGTTTTTGAAATAACAGAACACTTCTCATAGGTTAAGGAGGTGGGCGTTGAGACGCCTACACAGTTTACAACTTTTGAAATTTGTACATTATTTACCGTTATGAATATATAAATAAATATAAAACGATTATGGATGTTCAAGCAAACCAAAGCGTTATTTTTATTCACATGTTCCAGTGCATGAGCATAAAACCAGCACTAGCAAGGCGCAGCAACAAGCACAAGGATCGACTTATTTTAGTACCTATACATTATAAGCGTCGCCTAGGCCCCGTCAGAAAACCAGCGCCGCACCGTACATAATATTATGTTTGGTGCAGCATTATGCTGAGACGGGACCCATTTGCCTCACACAACGCATACTACTTAGCCTACCACTTAGCAACCTACCTACCTACTTTTTTATGTTTTCCTACTGCGTTGTGTATTACCTACCTATAAAGTATTTTTTATGTACCCACCTACCTGCTGTACCTACCTGCGTTGTGGGTCAAATAAACAAATTTTCTTTCTTTCTTTCTTTCTCTAGGGTCCTATTATAAAGACTACTCTACTACTCTACTCTAGTACCTGACACTATTCGTAATGGACCCTCCACGGGCGCGTTCAAAGTCGCAATGTGAGTTCATTGAATAACTTTAAGTATCTTGCTATCTAGGTTTGTTACAAGAAGGGTTTATGTGTTCTTAAATAAACCAGCTATACCTACTAGGTATTGCTAACTTAAATTAAAGGTAAACCGTTTCATTTACGTAGGCAATTTCGTAATCCCGGCTCAAAAATACAACGCGTGAGCAAATGCTCGACAGCATTTTACACAAAGAAAACCGTGAGCTTATTTGTGACGTCATATTTTAGTCTTTACTACTTTCTTAGGAAAGGGTTTGGAAATCATAGAAACTGAAGCGTAGGGAACGTATCCTCTAAAGCCTTTTCGTATCGTGTTATTTACACAAGACAAAACTTCCGAATTCATTCCTAAACCTATGCATTCAAAGTTCAAAACTCTCTGACTTTATTTCCTCGATAAATTCACACGTAACAAAAACTTTTCCGCTTATTGTAAGCCTTATGTTCATGGATTTAGGGTGTAAATTGTTTGTTGTTTGAGCTAGGGTTGGCACAAAGGATTGCAAACTTCTCGGTAACCTCACTTTTGTTTCGGCTGTAGGGATAAATATTATCCGAAACTCGTTTCGGCCAGTTGGCTCAGCTTGGAACAGTTGGTTTTGGTCAGGTCTTTTTGTTTTAAATAAACCTACGGTTTGGATGAAGTACCTTTCCTTTTCTATTTTAGGTTTTAAGTTGTAAGTTGCTAGGTAGGTAGCATTTGGCATTGATACGTAATTTCGTGGTCGTTTTGTGAGAGACTAATAAAAATTGCAAACAATATTCAGCAACGCATTGCTGAATATTGCCGCCCCCAAAAATTTCTAGAGCGAGTTCCTATTATGCAGGAGATTTTATCAATACATAAACGCTGGGCACGTGGGTTGGCGAGCGCAGTTTGTGAAAATAGGGAACACTGCTGCTCATCTCCTAGCTTTTTCCCTGGGTCACTTCTTACGACATCCACGGGTAGGTCGATATGAAGAGGACTATTCTTTAGATACCTCGGCAAAAAATGAGAAGGATAAAGCAAAATTATATAATAAAATTCCCTTAGGGTAAAACAGCATAAAAACTTCTACCATTACACACTACGTGCTCAAAAAGTTGAAATTTAAATTCCCAAAGCGCAATTGTGGGGGACACGAGACTGTGATAATGTTGAAATAATTAAATAATTTGAAGCACATGACGGTTTATTTCAAGATTAAATTGAATTCAAATGCAGCACACGCCAAAACAAGCTTTTCATAGCAAATTGATCCAGAAATAAAACTCAGGCTCAAAAATACGAGCCTGACCCTCATTAGTTGTAAATATGTTTTTCACCCCACTAAACTTTCCCACTAGTGAGAATTATTGCAGTGAAAAAATCTTACTGTTATTATTTTCATTGAAATTCATTGAAAAGAAAACTCATTGGTGCAGAACCGGGTCTGAATTTACGACCTTCGGGTTGAAACTCTGATTGAAAAGAAAGCCCACTAGGCTTACACGACTCTTTTTTTTTTTTTTTTTATTGTAACCGAAGCGGCTCGATCGATTTTGACGAGACATTCACTGCCAGATAGCTGATGTTATAAGCAGTTACTAAGGCTAGGTACTTTTATTATCCGAAAAACGCGTAGGTATGTGAAGCTGCAGTCAGCCTCTAGTTTATATTATAAAAGTTAAATACAAAAAGTTTAATAAAAGTTAATGCCTCTAGGTTGTAAAAAACGATTTTTACAGTTGAGCGACGAGGTCACACGCTATTCAAAAATGTCCAAACTAGTGCTAAGTACCTCGGAACTCCTTTGAAGAGATCGGTATCCCCGCCCGCCGGGAAGATTCGAACTTGTCCCGGTGCTTTGTGTGAGCTATCGAGTGCACTTGCAAATCCTGATAGCGTTCATTCACTTCACTGTGACGTGACTAGCAGAGATTTAAAAACATTACCCTCCTTTCTTCTCAACAGTCGGGTAAACATACCGATATAAGTGTCAAAAGTACCTTTACCTTTGTCATAGTTTTAACAGTTTTTCATCATCATCATTTCAGCCGTACGACGTCCACGCTGGGCATGCGGGTTAGCGAGCGCAGTTAAAATGACGAACGCTGCTGCCCATCCCCTAGCTTTTTTCCCTTAGTCGCCTCTTACGACATCCGCGGATAGAGATATGGAGGGGCCTATTCTTTAGCCGGGGCCACCACGGCCAGACATCAGATTTTGTTCAGATATCAGATGATAAAAGAATGGTATTCCTGGATTATCATCATCAGACTGTAGACATTCACTGATGGACTTAGTTCCCCCCAAAGAGTGCTAGAGCGAATGGCTCGGATTCGAATTCACGACCTGTGAATCGGTAGGCCTACACCACTCCACGAGTACTTACCTTACTATATTTTTGGTTCTCTTGAAATTAACAAGCGCTAAAGTCCTTTTTTAGACACATTAATTCGTAATAGCCCATTTACACACGCGTGCGAGACGCGAGGCGAACTGCGAGGCGAGCCACGAGACACGAGTGTGAATAGACGCTGGCGGCTCGCCTCGCGCCTCGTCTCGTCACTCGCAATGCTCGGTCACGAATCAAAGGACCTCGCAATTAACGACTGAACTCACCACGAGAGTGTAAACAGGATCTCATTCACCATCGGTCGCGAGGTGTGGAGCGAGTCACGAGACGAGGGACGAGGCGCGAGTGTAAATGTACTATATGTATGTACTATATACCAAGTGTTAACAATCCAGCACAAAATAACTTACGTAGCAGATCAGCAAAATATAGGAGTTTGCGTCAAAAATAGATTCTAAAACACAATAGACTGCCGCGATGGCCGATGGGCAATTTATTGAATTTTAGAGAGGAATTGAATTTGAGGCGGTTCGCGGTTTTGGAAGCGCAATGCTCTGGCCAATTTCAAATGTGTTAATATATAATTTACAGTATTTGCATTACAATACTTCCTCTGTAATTAATGTTAATTAAGCCATGTTTCCGTGGTGGCCCCGGCTGAAGAATAGGCCCCTCCATATCTACCTATCCGTGGATGTCGTAAGAGCCGACTAAGGGAAAAAAGCTAGGGGATGGGCAGCAGCGTCCCTCATTTTTTAACAACGATAGCTCTAACTGCGCTCGCCAACCCGCATGCCCAGCGTGGTGAGTATGGGCAAATCCCCCCACATGATAAGGACTTTACTTTGTCTGTGGGAGAGGCCATGTTCAGCAGTGGACGTCGTACGGCTGAAATGATGATGAAGATGATGAAGCCATGTTTTTGTATTTCAAAGATAACTTTGAAAGGTTCATGCGATAATTGACTCGCAACGGAAAACTGTGGAATAAATAAAATACAAAAATGAAAGAAGATTTGTACCTTGTGACCAAGCATCACAGCGAAAGGACGCAGTAAACACTCGCCGAGCCGTGGGACATGTTTGCATAATCCGCTGTAAGGAGACGACATGTAGCAAATAGAATGAAGCGTCGCGAAGCTTCCCTTCTCATCTTGGTATGTACGAGTTTTTGTTGTACTTTACCTACTTGTATACAAGGTGGTTTATAACATGTATATTATATTATATTATATATTATATTATTCTATTTTAAGAGGAGGTAGGGCACAGCGAGATTTTCTCGTTCTGAATTGGAGCAGCCCGCCTGGGAAGGTACCTCCGCCTTACAGAAGATCGCAGCCAAATAACATTATTTGTTTCAAATAGTGTTGTGTTCCTGCGGTGTGTAAGGTTGCCAGAGCTCTTTAGGAGGGAAGGGGGTTCGGGGTCGGCAACGCGTGCGTGATGCCTCTGGTATTGCAAGCGCTCATAGGCTACGGTAACCGCTTACCATCAGGTGGGCCGTAAGCTTGTTTGCCACATCTGTTGTATAAAAAAAAAAAAAAGAAACATTAGCGGAAAAAATATAATTGTTTAATTATTTTTTCAGTGTCATTTTAAACTTTCTCAAATTAGCTGTTTTTGTAAAATGTAAAATGACCTCTCGCGTGACCCGAGAGCTGGCCCTTATTTGGCCCAGCGAATTAGCATTGCCATCCAGCGTGGCAATTCCGCCAGCGTCTTGGGGACGCTTCCGACTGGTAGTGATCTGGATCAGTTGAGCTATCTATAGATCGTTTGTAACGGTCTTTAGATGGCTCAACTGTTTCTTGTGTATTTTGTAAATATTAACTTGTATTAGTTTTAAGTTTCTTTCTGTATTGGAATAAAGTTTAATGAGAGTTCATAAATAATTATCTAACTTATGAGAAGTTCGGCATCAATATTGCTATCTAAAACAGCTTATTCATTAGATTTTAACTGATTTGACTCCAAAACGGCTGATTCACTCTATTACAAAATATGTCTTCTATGTATATCTATCTCACGTTGTTGTCGGCAACCGTTTGCGTGTGAAAAGGCACAACATTTAAATCATGTTTGATTTCCTACACTCCATTAGATCCGCACAGTGATTATAAATCTATTCCCCAGGTAATTAACCGATCAGATTAGCTGCGAGATTGATGGAACGATCCAATACTAAATCACCTTCCGTCTTAATTGATACCCACTCATTAATAACACAACATACCTACTTATAACATGCTCTGGTGGCGTAGCCGCTAATCAGAGTGAATTGAACGACTTACCTCTCGCAGGTTGGAATTCCTGCTGCGAAACAATTTATTTTTCTTCTTAATTGTGCATAGATTATTTGTTAGATATCCTTGAAAGCTGAGAAGCTAACCCTGGTATTCTAAGTCGTGATATTTTCCTTAATTCATACAGGAATATTCTATGTTTGAGTGTTCCTATGCGGACCACAGAAAAGAGGGGACTCTTCTAACACAGGTTATTGCAACTTAAAAGAAGAGTTCCCAAACCATGTAACACAACACCTTGTTTGGAACAATAAACAATATTTTGATTTTTTTGATTTTTTTTTGATGACGAATCGAAAGACGCACTGTTCACGTTCAACTCAGCCCCTGAGTCGAACGTTTTATAATGAACAAGATAATTTTTCCGAGTGCAACGCAAGCAAAGCCGCAAGTAGCAGCTAGTGATAGAATAGCAAAATGCATAGTATAACTCAATCCAGTAAGTAAACTGTAATTACTCGCCGACGGCGTCCTTAATGACAATGTAATTGAGAGACGAACGGCGAGCGTGCATGCCTCGTCTTTCTCCAAGCACTACTGTGAAACATTAGAACAAGTTTAATGTCCTATGGCATCTTAATAATATACACCGTATTGCCCTACAGGCAGGTGGCTTCCGAAAGTCGTGGGTTCGAATCCTGGTCATGATATTTAAATAGATATTTCTAGTGCCAGTATTTTTATATGCGACGATTATCATAATGCTAAAAATGAGTGCAGGAATCAAACCCGCACCTCTCGCGTTTCTGTGGATTAAAACGCTTCTGTTTGCCAAATAACTAACACTTGGTAAAAAGACCGGTTTAGTCCACTTTGACAACCATTTTTCACAACTAGGTAAGAAAAAACACTTTTTAATTTGTTGGCAAGAAAGAATTATCATTCCAAAATCTTATGTCATTTTATATCTTATAACAATTAGTCAAAAGATAAATCATGCATAACGTATTGCCATCTCTTACTATTGCATGATGACAAACAGTGACAAAGTCAAAGTCAAAGTCAAAAGGCATTTATTTCAATAAAATCACTAGGATCACTTTGAAACGTCTTAGAAACTAGGTGAAGCTATGCCTGTTCCTCGCGACCAGGCATAGCTTCACCTAGGGATACCACCAACAGGGATAGTTTAAAGCATTGCTTACATTTCAACAGCGTTTATAAGTAAGGGGCCAACTATTATTTTAACCATGTAGCTTATTATTATTTTAACCATGTATCTAGAAGCTCGGTAATATTCGGTGTATCCATGTGGACGACCTCGAGATAAATCACCAACTTTGATCTCGTGCGATAAAGTCTACTTCACACTATATCCGAGCACTTAATACCCGCCAGCAGGTAAGCCTTATAAAACAATCACTGCAGTGTGAACGTACCGTGCAATAATTAATTTTGGCTGCATCCACGAGCGATGCGGAATCGTTCGGCTACGGGCAGAATTTTGATTGCTACGAGGCCTACGGTGCTACGAGCCTGCGAGCTACGAGCTACGGTGCTACGCGGGCTTATTTCGTGTATAAATGTATCGCAGACGACTTTACGTTGTAATGCTCTAAAGTTTGTTACCAGCAGTGATTATGATTGTATTATAGCCTAGTTTTCAAAAACTTTTCAACAATCACACAAACAAGGAAAACCCAGAATTTTATCAAAATGGCTTTAGAGAACTTGTGGACAATTAATTCGATCATTGTGCCACTGATTATTTCTTGTTCACTTTGTGATCATTTTTTTACCTACAATTTGACAATATTAAATGACAGTTTTGTGGACCACCCGATGGACCGACGACATTGTGTAGGTTGCGGGAAATCGGTGGATGGAGAAGGCTCAAGACCATTCGTCGTGGACCTCTTTAGGGGAGGCCTATGTCCAGCAGTGGACTTCTACAGGCTGATGATGATGATGATGATGATGAAATGACATTTTCGGTAAAATATTATTAAATCCAAAAGAAAAATTAAAGTATCACCTGTTTCGGAAGTTTCAACAATTTGTCCATAATTGGGTCACCCGCGGCCCCTGGCCCTGGCTAATGGCCTTAAATCGATCAAACAATAATCCAATAATGGAATATCTCGATTTAATGAAATAGGAAATGGAATCTGATGCAATTTTTTCAGATATCATGGTAACTCGCTTTGAGATTATTATATTTTATTGTATGTTTATGGATGTGTGTTTGAGCTTAAAAATAAAGTTATATTAATTGTATAGAACAGTTTTAAACATTTTCATTATCCTTCTAAGCCAATCAAGTTTTTGAAATAAAACTAAAGGAAAAAATAATTAATACCCATAGCTCCTAGTTTCATTGAATTCGTAGTTCAGGTAAGATAACCATACTCATATTTTCTGATACCCACGACACAGGGAATCCACGTGTGTGGTCATGATTATGTATGTGACTGTTAGCGTTGGGTTTTATTTATTTATCAATATTGTTTCACCTCTTAAAACACCTAAATACTATGTTTACAACAAAGACATTTTAACTTTATTTGCAAAGTTACATGGAAAATAATGAAACAAATCAATCACAATGCTCTACAAAAACCTAGCCGTCCAAATCACCCCATTTTGTAACAATTACAACACAAAAGCCAGTCAAGGAGTCCAATTTCCCCGACAATAATTTACAAGCAACTGAGTTCCCGACAACAAAGAGACATTCAAAACGATCTTAGTTAAGAGGCTGACACTAGAAACGCGTTCGTCAATGCACACTTCAGCTATTGCTTTCGAAACGAGCGCCTCCCTTAACCATCACCACTGACTCTTAAACTTACAACCCTTCCGCGTGCTGTGACAACCATCGCTGATCTTGTTCCAATATGTTAATATAAGTTAGAATAAACCCTTCAATGGTTTAGGAGTTAGCGGTAAATGTCGTGTCTAATGAATCGTAGCGGTCCAATGATGCTCAGTTCGAGAACCGAACGCAGAGATGCATTATGCAGCTGTAGGTACCGGTGACGTAATCTAAGTTTCGCTAATGTTTAGCGATGGTTAAACCGACTGTTTAGGCGCAGTCTATTTATATGTAGGCGGTATTGATCGGCTATGTGCTAGTTTGTGGAGTCAATTTGTGTAGCTAGTGTGCTACAGATTGTCTTTAGCTATTGTTAGCTAGACGACCGATTGCACTCATAATATTAATATATAAAAAACTAACTCACAACCACGCAGGAGGTACTTATCGGTACTTCGGTATTTGAGTACTTTTTTGAGCATTATATTTTTGAGTATTATTGTCAAATATGTGTGGAGTAACTTTGAAAGATAGAGTGTGGAACAGTGTGATAAGAGAGCGTTGTGGGGTGAAAGAAGACGTAGTGATGAGGATTGAGAAAGGTATGCTGAGATGGTTTGGTCATGTAGAGAGGATGAACGAAAGAAGATTGACGAAACAGGTGTATAAGGCGAGTGTGAATGGGACCGTTGGAAGGGGAAGACCTAGGCGTACGTTTAGTGACCAAATCGGTGACGTTTTGGAAAAAGGCCAGGTCATGAGTACCCTAAACCGACGAGCATGTATGAGGAATGTGATGAGAGTGAATGAAGCAAAAGAGGTATGTCAGGATCATAGCAAGTGGAAAACCGTGGTCTCTGCCTACCCCTCTGGGAAACAGGTGTGATTTTATGTATGTATGTATTGTCTTTGACTTTTGACTTTTGACTTTGTAATTTATAATAATTGTCATAATTAGTAGATGAGTCATTTAAGTTGTGAAAGTCACATTTAAATATTTAGTAACAGAAAAATAATAATAATAACAGTTGTAAATTAAACTAAAATAATATTATACTAGAAATGAACTTTGTTTTCAACGACTACGACTACAAGTAGAAAACAGAGTTCAGATCACCAACCACAGGCAGCGTCCCCAAAAGGCTGGCGACGTTACCTCGTTGAATCGCGATACTGATCCTTTGTCCGAGGTAAGCACCAGCCCTTCGGAAATAAATTTGAAATAAATTCTTATCTATTCTTCGAAGTAGAGAGGTAGTAGTTGATTATCTCTAGATTAGAAATTTAGCACCAAGAATTATCCATTCGGTATTACAACTCAGAGCTGGGTAGCACTAAGCAGAGCGAAACGGATCTGGTCATTTGTGGAGTTTCCTCGAATTTCCAGCTCAAATCTGAAGTCTTTATTTTACTGCTTCTTTATTGCATGCGATGAAAAATAAGCAGCCCTAGAAAATGTAAATATTTATCGATTCCAACGAACGAATCGCCAGTTTCGAACGATTACTTCCATACTAAGTCATATTTCGACAGCTTATGTATATTCCCATACATTTTCGACTTTTCTAGCGTCATCGCTATTATAATCTATAGAAAGTTTATTTGTCAAGGAAAGAGATATTGTGCTATAAAAATAAATATTCAAAACATCAGTTAATTATTACTCAAAAATTTCTTCGTACTATATCAACGATTCGTTTTGGTGTTGAAAAAATTAATTCTTTTTTGCTTTTGGTGATAATTTTACCCAACCTTCCTCCTGAATTGTGCTTATCAAAAAAAAAAAAAAAAATATTTAGAACAAAGAACAAATTTTACAATTTAGAAACAATAGGAACACGTTGGAATACTGCATTAGTTAAATTAAAAACTGATATAAAAATCTATAGTATAAATTGGACTATGTTTTGCTATCGGCTTACAGTCTCATTGCCGCCCGAGAACATATCCCTCGCAAGAATAACATGGGTGAAACCGCATGCAACCGCCGGTGCGAAATAAAAATACAAAAACATAAAACCTAATCTTCGAGCATTGCCTTTGTCAAACATCTTATAAGACTCTAAAAGCCACAATATCGTGGAATATTACCGAAATAAAACGAGAATACTCGCAAAGATTACTTTGCATACAAAATCGCCTAAGCAGTACCGTTGATCAACTAGTAGTTACTACGGCACGAAAGTTTCACTTCTTTTTAACTAGCACGTATAGCTCGGACACTTTAAGTTTGCACCTTGATGTAATGCGAATCCTCTCTTTTACTCTACCATCCTCAACCGCAGGTATGAATATAAAAGCCTAGATGAAGCTATGATGATGATGAAACGTGCTACACCGTAGACCACATCATTACTTAACATCAGGTGAGATTGTGGTCAAACGTTCGCATATTTTGTATAAAAAAAAAAAGTTTCACCAGATTTTTAAGATGTATCAAAGTGATTGTTGTGATTATATTGATTGATACCTTATGCTTGCTTGTTTGTCGTGTCACTGATTTCCTCTTGGTCATCCTGTATTAGGTCAGTGACCAGGTTGAGGTGTGGGGGCCCTGAAAAGGGTTTTTGATCGTCGGTGAAAGAATCAGTGTAGTGAAAGGATTAAAGTGCGCGTCTTAGAGGCTCATAGCTCATTCACACACGCCATATGATTTTGATTTTGATATAGCCGGGTAGTATTTTTGATAATGTAAGGTTTACTATAGGCCATATAGCTCGCAGAACCGACAACCGTTGGAGAGTAAAGGTTCTCGAATGGCGACTACGAACCGGGCGACGCAGTGTTGGAAGGCCCCCCACCCGATGGACCGACGACATTGTGAAGGTTGCGGGAAGTCGGTGGATGGAGAAGGCTCAAGACCGTTCGTCATGGAACTCTTTGGGGGAGGCCTATGTCCAGCAGTAGACTTCTACAGGCTGATGATGATGATGATGAAGTTTTATCGGTTGAAATTATTGTTGGAGAGCTACAACAACCCAATATTTGGAAAATTCATATTGCGTGACAATACACGTTAATTTCAGTCTCTTCGCGTTAGCTTATGTCGGTGACGTTTCCCTATGACAAAATACTAATCCATCCAAAAGTCGTCGACGATGGATGGCGTACCAACCCTATGCATATACCAGTATAAAAAATATCGCAATGTTGGTCTTTAAGCACGTAGCATGTTTTATTTTCATCGGTGTTAAATTATAGTGATTTTTTTATTCAAAAACTTCTACCTATGTACCTGATAGTATGCGAAAACTTGAAAGTTAAGCTAATCCAATATTTTAAAGTGACAGAAGCCTGTAAAAACATTGTAGCTTCCAACGACGCAAAAATTCTATATTCCTGCAAAATCGGCTGCATTTTTTTAAAAATTTATATTCTGTCTCGCGTTTGAAAACAGGACTATCATTTTCTATTGTATAGCCTGAGTTAGTGTCACCTTACCATTCATCAAACTTCTCACCATGGTAACTTGCATCCGTGATATGTATTGGGATTTTTCAGTAACAGTGGTGTGGTGATAGTGGCCCTTCCCGCTCCATAGGTTATGGGTTCGAATGCCGGTCATGCACCAATGGATTTTCCATTCGGAAAATTTATGTACACAGTGAGGAAACAAACGTCATTAGAACCTAAAAATTTGAAGACATGTGACATTTGCATGAAAAGGAGCCACAGAGGGTCATAGGCCCTGCCCTATTCATGGCCACTATAGCCAGTATACCTCAACCTAGTCACTGATCTAATACAGGATAACCAAAAAAGGATCAGTGACACGACAAGCAAGCAAGCAGGTTAGGTTAGTGCGGTGTTACAATACCTACAACAACCTACGTATAACTAGGTCATAATAAGAATAAATGCAAACTTACTAAATTGAAAACTAAGGAATCCCACGAATTGGAGAGTTATTAAATCAAACCATCTAGCGGAAACATCCGCTCGTATTTCCGAAGGCCGTAGATTTCATTAGACTTAATTGAAAAATAAAAAGAATTCCTTTACTTACATCGCATTCGGTTCTGTCTTGCCTGCCATCCCGCAGTTTAGTCTACAAATGCTGTTCCATTCTTCCCACCCTCACTAAATAAATCCTTTCAAAACTCCTTTCAACTTCTAACCTTACCTCTTTATTTACAAGATTCAATATTAAAAATCAACTATGTATTCTTAAGTTCTTTTTGATATTTGATATAGAAACAGTAATATCAAAATCTTTTAATACATATCCAGCTTTTTTATTTAGTTAGCAGAGTTCATTTTCCTTTGCGGCGTTGCGGCGGTTTAACCCTTTCGGAGTTGCGGTGTAGGATCCCGGTACTAAGTGCATAGAGATCGGTCTACGTGCATCCGCAATGTCAGTTGGATCTCTCGTTACCGCAATAATCCACCTTGGGGTCGAAATAACGTTTGCTATATTTTACAATTTAGCAATCGGCACGACTGCCAGAAATATTTCTACTCTATTGTTGCTGGACGTTTGATCTTTTGTGGAGAGGAATTGTTTGAGAATTTTATTGATCTGGGTCGGTTTGTGATCTTTGCTACAATGGACGTTTTGGCGATTAATAAAGTGGCATAGCGGGACTGTGGCTTCTGGGGTCTTAGCTGTTTCTTTAGCATCACCTTCATAAAGCCACACTAGAGGATCCTCTAAGAGACGCACTTTAACTCTCTAGAATCCCTCACTTCGCACTGGATTCAAAAAAGCACCCTTGCCGTAAAAATATTATTTTTCTCCCTTATCTACTATTAATCAGTAGATGTGAGGATTATTTTATATAAATTGTAGACATATTTAGATGCTATATCGCACGCTTTTTGAACACGGCCTCATAAAAAAGTCTAGCAATATTTGACGTTAGCAAATATGGCTAGCAAAAGGCCCATCGATTAGTGGTCACGGTAGCCAGTGCATTTTAAATTCCCTAACGTTCCCGCTTCCTCGGAGTACGTGCGTGAATACGAATGAAGACCTTTTCGGTGCAAAGACGAATATTCAAAGTGAAGAACTAACTTTTAAAACTCACAGGTAAAACGGCAAAAAGTTTTATGTTGAAATTCCTCGCGAAAAGAAGAATATCTCGAGATTTAGTTGATGGGCAATATTTTTAAGAATAGACATGTTGACCATAATCCAATGGCCATGGATTCGAACCCCGTCATGAACCAATTAGTTTTTATGTTTAAAAACGTAAGTACTCATTAACACGCGCATAAAATAGTGAAGGAAAACATCGTGAGGACACCGGTAAGTATTTTTTTAAGCGGTCACGGATTTGCAGCCTGTCACTTATAAAAAACTTACTACTGCAAAATGTGAGCATGTGCATATGACGTGCCTCTGACTAACCCCCTTGGAAATTCTTAAGTATCTCATTTCACAGAGTTGTCTACTTAAGTAAGCCACATTACTGTATAAAAAAATTGTCGTTAATTAAGTTAAAATGTCAACCCACACGACCACTGCAAGTCTTCGTTCATGATTGATTCCACACAGCACTGTCCAGTACCTATATATTAACACCATATACATAATATTCAGTTCATCCCTGATTTTCTAGAAAGCAGTGGCCGCTTTATTGAGTTTACGTTCAGCACTTATTATTTGCAGTGAGTTTGAAAATCCCGTAATATAACCGCCGTACTAGAAGAGTATAAACATTTTTTTTACTCATCAATATCATCATAATTTCAGCCGTAAGACGTCCCCTACTAGACATAGACCTTCAACAAGTTCAGTAGTAGCAATGGTGCAGTGATGGTAGAGTCCTTCCGATCCACAAGTTTGAATCCCGGTCGTGCACCAATAGATTTTCGTTTCGGAAAATTGCGCATGCGCTGCGCGCATGTACGCGCTGTACTAGTCTTAGACCATAAAAATTCGAAGACGTGACATACATTATATCCACCTAGTCGTTTTCGGCTTGGAGCACATACATCACATGTGACATGTGCGTGCACGAAAAGAGCCTCTAAGAGGCGCATTTTAATCCTTTTACTACACTGATTTTTTCACCGACGACGTCATAGGCCCTTTTCAGGTCGACCATACCTGGTCACTGGCCATAATATATAAAACAGGATGAGCAAGAAAAACAAGCTAGCAAGTAGTGGACTTCCTGCGCCCTCAATTATATCAATATTCTATCTCATCTATATGACGGGCGTTTGAAACCGGCCACCGATTTGATCCAATCCAGGGCTAAAGTCCTGCTTTCCCGGACCCGGAGCGGTCACGTATTGTTTTTACAGCCTCAGCTGCTCCGCTGTTGGCCAATTGGAAAAAACACGCTATTTACGTGGCTGGCAGACGAGATACAGGATGTACAAAGCGCAGTTGTAAAACTTTAAATTATTAAAAGAGCGTAGCGTAGAAATATTAGAGTGAAGTGATAACTTTTCTTTTTTAGCCAGGGCACAGCGAGTTTTTCGAGAGAGGAGGCCCTTACAGAAGATCGCAGCCAAATAACTTTAAAACGAAATAATAAAAGAATATCCTATTCTACAATCCTACTAATGTAATAAATGAGAAAGTTTGTGAGGATGTTTGGATGTTCAGATGTGCCATAATGGCTGAAACCGATTTCGATAAAACTTGAAATAGATAAGAGTTCTTTACCTAGAATAGCATATAGCTACTTTTTATCGCGAAGCCGCAGGCGGAAGCTAGCGGTATAAAGATAGATAGATAGATAGATAGAAAATGCTTTATTGCACACCATAAAAAGTACAAACATTAACAAAAAAACAATAAAAACTAAACTATGTGAACAATGGGCGGCCTTATCGCTGAAGTAGCGATCTCTACCAGGCAACCTTTGGATGGAGTGGACTGGATATGATTAAATAGGGGTATATCAGATGTACTTATCTATAATAAATTTTGATATAATGTTGTGCACACAAACTAAAAATTAAATTTTACCTACTAAATATTTTAACTACATATAATATATTAAATAATATGCCTATACTCTACTACTACTTAGATATACTCTTTAGTTGCTCAAAATCGTCCGTCTGCAGGACCCCTTAATATTTCATCTCTACTCCTTCCCTCATTCATAAGGGAATCGATATATTTTAAATTCCAATTCCACTGAACTCGACTCTCCTTTTACAACTGCTATCGATTGCTTGAATATAAAGTGTGGTCTCCGGTGATTTAGTGGCGACGCGGGTAGATTACTAATCATATCTGCTTTTTTAAATCGGATATCCGATGGTAGAGACGTTGATTTTAAAGTTACTATCAACCGGGACCGACATCATAGCTTACCCTTCCTAGAAGAACAAAAGCCATCAGGTATGTGGACCACGGTGAATTTCCAATCTATCACGACCAACTGGGCAAGATACACTACAAACGCTCCGGGTTTTTCGTTGTTGCAACGTTGAGCAGAGAAATTTGACAGATGACCGCTAGTAGCATATAAGATAACCAATTGTTTTGGCCAAGAATTGTTGAACATAGTAAAGATGGGTGACCGTTGTATCGCTGTATTCCGATTTGAAGCGTGCGCGGTGAAGTTGGTACTCGAGATTTGTTCAGACTTTTTGAAGTCAGTTTAAAATAATTCTAAAATCTTTTAAATATTATAAGTAAGAGCACATGAGACTCTTTTATTATATCAGCAAGAAGTCCTTAAAAATAAAGAGCAATAACACGTAGCACGCATGCATCTGTCTAGGCCGCGCGTGACCACTTGAAGTTTATTTTATATGGATATTTCTCTTAGAACATATTTCCTTTGCAAACTCTACGATGTGTGTATCGCATATAAATAATTTTATCTGTTGAAATTACGAACATAATGATGTATTCAAGATGGGAATTAAATAATAATAATAATAAATAATAAATATTCCGGACATTATCACAAACGGTCAACTGATCCCAAACTAGGTATAGCCTGTACTATGGGTACCAGAGACTGATATACATAATAGATATATATTTAACACCCAGACACAGAACAAACATCTGTGTTAGTCACAAATGTTTGTCCAGTGCGGGAATCGAACCCGCGACCTCTAGCGCAGAAGGCAGAGTCACTACCAACTGAGCTATCAGGCCAGTCTAAATGGTCGCTAACAAGACATATACCTACTTTCGAGCCGCAGGAAATGCTGAGTGGCCCTTTTTTAGTCACATTACTGGTGCATATTCACATTGATCATAATTAAAGTATTCATTTTTTATATTATGTGGCGCGAAATAAATTGTATTCCTTCTTGAGGTATTTTCTGGTATAGTTTTAGACTAAATGACATATAAACCGCGTGAGCATCTCTTAGCGCACATCAGGGAATTCTCACTTAAAACTTCAAAATAAAAGACCCGATCAAAGCTTATAATGTCTTAAAATAACAAAATAAGTAATATCAACCCATATTCCAAGAAACTAGGCAACAACTTGGAGTCTCCCTAGAGGTGTAGTTATCCGATGTTGATTTTTAGCCCAGCCACTTGGATAAACAATGTCAGCGCAACGAGCTTGTTAAAGAAAATTTTTCTTTAACTATGTTTGTTATTTGATGACTTGTTATGCGATGTAGGGCACAGCGAGATTTTCTCGCTCAAAATTGGACCAGCCCGCCCTCCTATAGCTACCTCCGCTTTACAGAAGATCGTGGCCAAATAACATAATTTGTTTCAAATAATATTGTTGTGTTCCTGCGGTGAGTAAAGTTGCCAGAACGAACTCTTTAAGGGGTGCGGAGGGGGGTTTGGGGTCGGCAACGCGTGCGTGATGCTTCTGGTATTGCAAGCGTTCAAAGGCTACGGTAACCACTTATCAACAGGTGGGCCGTGAGTTTTAGACTTTAAGGGCGATTGGCTGAGACGAGACAGGTGTCGGTTCGATGCCTACTGCGGTTAGAAAATATGCATTCATGTTTCGGTTCAGCTGGGTATTTGTGTGGTATTTTTGCCAATGTTTGCCACCTACCCACTAGGCAGACACAGTTCATGAACCTCACAGCATTAATAAAATACACTGGCCATATTTCAACTTAAATGTACTGTGATCGAAGTTTAATTGATTTCATGTAATGTGTGCGGTGTCAATTAAGGTGAAACGGATTTAAATGTGTATCTCTTTTGACTAATTTTTAACCAAATATAAAAACTGCAGCTATTTTTCTAAGACTAATGACCTTCATAAGACATGCCGGTTGCAATAAGCCAAAGCACAGAGAGAAAACTTTTCTGTTTAGAGTGGTGGTAGTTACCCCGCCATCTGTTCCAAAGGTCGTTGGTTCTAAGTTATCCCGTTCCTGAACAAATGGATTTCTATTTCGGAAAAAACATGTGCACTATTACTAGTGGTCTCAAACCCGCACCCCTTGCGTCTCAGACGAGCACTCGGCCACTACGCCATCGAGGTCGTAAACTTTTTCCATGGCCGTTTGTTGCCTGATTCTTCTAGGCTTGGCTTGGAACAGGAATAGCTTCACCTACTTCCTAAGACGTTTCAAAGGGATCCTAGTGATATTATTGAAAAAAACATATTAAGAGGATACAAAAATCATAATAAATTGTCGAGTGGGCGGAGTGAAGAAAGTGACAGCGCTATGTACTGTAATTGAGTGCGGAAAGAGATAGCAAGCGTTAGAAAGCGCTCGAAAGTAATCGACGTAAGCGAAATATAAGAAAATATCGATTATCTCAAAAACTATCTATTTTAAAAAAAAGTATCTTGGATTTAGGTACCCAATGCTATTGTCTAACAAAATATTAAAAAGTTATTTTTGTTAGATAGTCTCAGAGTATTTTCGAAAAAACTGTTGCAGAGGACCCAACTTAAAAAAAAAAAATCTATCGAGAATAGTTTTACCAATCGCGTTTCTGTCTTGGATTTACGTAAATAAAATGCTCAAGTTATCTTTGTCATCAAAATCAAAACTGTGCGTTTTGCGGTTATTGAGAAAAAACAATTCAAAAATCATAAAATAATTAAACCCTCACCTCAGTGCAGTAAGTATAAGTCATCACTGGCAACACGCACTGATTGTAGACTTTTGTCTTGAGGCTCTGCGTTATCTGCGACGAGAAGATATGACGAAGTTTTCTAAACTAGAAGTTCCTAATTTAGCTTTTGTATATCAAATAAACTGAGAACATTTTTTATCCATTACATTGTGCACTCAGTAAAACAATATAGTGGATGACTCTTTGATACTTTATTCCATTTTAGAAGCTAGCACCAGTTTAAACGTTTTGAACTACTCTTGAGTCAGCTTTACTCTTTCTTTATATGACCAAAGATAAGTACATTTTAATGACGAAACAAGCCAAAACAAACTAAATCTTTTCGATCGAGCAAGCGAAGATCCCTCAAACTACGAATCGGCGTTGATAATATTTGTTTGAGCATAACTTTTGAACCGTCAATCCGAATGGAATTCATTAGGACAATAAATATAAATAAATAAGGTTATAAACAAGGTAATATTATAGTTATAGGGGTCCAATAATAGGAAGGTATGAAAAAGTAATAAAAATACATTATGTGGAGCGTCTTGAAGAAAAGGCTTATACATTCCAAAACGGTATTTATTTATAATCTAGGCTAGGCTACTTTTGAAAAGTTAAGGTAAGATATAAGTTGGAACATGTGATTGATAAGATGAAATTTTCAAAGTGTGTCTCAACGATCATCGAAGCACCAACAATAACGAGATCTCAGTTTGGAGCGTATCACTAGTTAATTTTACCAGGCAATAGTTGTCCATTAAGGCGCTATGAGAATCAAAATAAACTGTCGAGTGGGCGGCTTGAAAAAAGTGACAGCGCTATGTACTATAATTGAATGCGGAAAGAGATAGCAAGCGTTAGAAGGCGCTCGAAAGTAATCGACGTAAGCGACATAAAAGAAAATATCGATTATATTAAAAACTAAGTATTTTTTTAATTGTCTTGGATTTAGGTACCCAATGCTATTGTCTAACCCAATATTTAAAAAAAGGTTATTTATGATTGATAGTTTCTGAGTATTTTCGAAAAAAACTTGCAGAGGACCGAACTTTAAAAAATAAATCTATCGAGAAAAGTTTTACTAATCGCGTTTCTGTCTTGGATTTAGGTAAATAAAATGCTCAAGTTATCTTTGTCATATAAATCAAAACTGTTTGTTTTGCGGTTAGAGAAAAAAAACAGTTCAAAAATCATAAAACAATTTAACCCTCACCTTAAAATTGTCTCGCTAACGATTTGAGAAGGTAGAATCTCGTGCTAGCCCTCAGTTTCGTCCGTCACTTTTATTCTGCACTTGGCTTCTACTTCAATTCAGCCACTCTCGTCTCTCCATGCATTTGAATTCAGTGAATTACCAGCACGAGTGATATTGGATTCTATGTTTCGTGAGATAGGGTTGGGAATAGCCTGCGATTCCTGTGCAATGTTTTTACTTTTCATTGCGACGAATATGATGCAGAAATGTAAGATGTGAAGACAATTGAGAGTTCGCAAGTGTGTAGCTTTTTGTCTCGGATGCGGAATATTTAAAAAAAATCGACGCTCTTTTTGGTATATTCTTGGTGCTCGCTGATTTTCTAGTTGGCTTTGATATTTGGAATTGCTGATTCACAAAAGCTTCTATATGGTATTTTCGTGATTATATTTTACAAATAAACTTTCAATTCCTGATTTTCGTTGATAAAATCTAGCTAATTTTAGGAACATGCTTCATATTCGATAATTTTTGCTACCAAATAATTTGAAAGACAAAGGCTCCATATCTTTAAACCTGCATAGATAATAGCAAGGTACAACATTTGCACAAAAATACTTGTTGCGATTACTACGTGGACGTACCTAGAAAAATCCTTCTCCATAGCGCGTGCCATGATAGAACTAGCGGGTTTGATTTATAGGTTGCGTCTTGCAGTCAAAAAATATTCTAAGCCCCTCAGACTGAAGTTCAAATTTCCTTGGCATGAAATGGTCATTACTCCTGCATCACACCTGACTAGACAATGGAAAAGTTGACACCCAAACGCAGCAGTATGTTCCAGGTAGTTCAATTGAGGTTCAGGTGTGAACGGTAGACATAATATGAAAATAAAATTTGTGGGTTCTAGTATTAACACTTTTCAAGTTTTAATACCACAAAGCTTTAGAAAATACTCATTATTAAGGCAACCTTCACTACAACGATTCTTTCACCGACGGTCAAAGGCCCTTTTCAGGACCGTCATATCTCTACCGGGTCACTGACTTAATACTGGATGATCAAGAAAGAATCTGTGAAACGACAAGCAAGCAATAGGTGTGATGTTTTTTTTATGGTAAAGGGTTTTGTAGTTACCCACTTCCTATTGATTTATTTAGCCGTGGTTCCGCGGATGTCTTAAGTGGCGATTAATGGAAAAAAGCTAGGGGATGGGCAGCAGCGTCCCTCATTTTCACAAAGATAGCTCTAACTGCGCTCGCCAACCCGCATGCCCAGTGTGGTGAGTAAGGCCCCCACATGATAAGGAATTTGTTCTCTCTGTGGGGGAGGCCATGTTCAGCAGTGGACGTCGTACGGCTGAAATGATGATGATGATTGATTTATTTGGATGGTATAATTATTGAGACGGTGTGTGTATCTGAGTTAACTATTTGTATAAGCGCAGAAGCGATTCATACTAAAAGACATTATGGTAGCAATCAAATTCTCATTAACACCCCACTGACGACAAAGTGATATAACATAAACTGGACTTTAAGTTGCTGCGGAAATTACTTACTTACTTACTTAGTTCTTAGACACTTGAATACTTTGACACCGAAGTTTTTGATAATGAAAATTGTTCCGAGTTTCGAATGGAGTGGGATGCAGGAGTCGTCATTACGTTAATTGCAGGACGCGCCTCTTTGCGATTCCAGTTTTATCTTTTGAATGAGAACTTAAGTACTTCTCACTCTGACTAGTATATCCGTTTTTACTTCTGACTCTGACTAGTATAATCCTCATTCTAATTTTGGAAAAAAAAAACTGTGTAACCGTCGCCAAAAAAAAGAAAAAAATTATCAATTCATTGACTATTTTTTATTATATTCTTACACCGATTACTCCGTAACAAATGGTCCAACTTCAATAGTTTTATCACCATCATATAGAATATAGTCTCCAGGTGGTTCCCCTATAAATTATATTGATATTGGATTAGGAGTTTTTTAATAAATGTTATAAAACTACTGTAAAAATTATGGAATGACAACGTGCCTACCTACTATACAGTATCTAAGTTTAAAAAAAACAAACGTTCTCGAACTTGGTGTCAGTTATTTAAAGATTTTAAACGAAATTATTCTATAGTCTAACGTTAATTAAGCGTGGATTTTTGATTATTCTACTCAAAGCATTTTATTTATGAAATCCCAGCTTTCAAAGCGGTTTAATATGTCTGATCAACTGATTGTTCTCAACACCCATTCTGTGCAAAATTAGCACCTGAAAGGTTCAAGGTACCCAGAAAAAGATATAAAAATCGGATCCAATTAACCCGGCTCCACGACACAATCAAACTTTACCAAATAATTTCCAAAATCCACTTGAAAACTCATTTGAAAGTTAAAACAACACGCACGGGTGCGGCAGCGGCAAGCAAACAATGTGAATATTCGGTCATCAAAGGCGATAAACGGGATCCAATATCGGCGTCAAACAAAGGCTTACAAGAGTTTAGCCCACGCCCAACGGACTGCATATTCAACGCGGGACTAGAGTCAACACTCTAGCCCGGGAGCATAGAGAAAGATTGACGCCGTTATCATATACCCGTTCAGATAGCTTACAAGCGTTTAGCCCACGCCCAACGGACTGCATATTCAACGCGGGACTAGAGTCAACACTCTAGCCCGGGAGCATAGAGAAAGATTGACGCCGTTATCATATACCCGTTCAGATAGCTTACAAGCGTTTAGCCCACGCCCAACGGACTGCATATTCAACGCGGGACTAGAGTCAACACTCTAGCCCGGGAGCATAGAGAAAGATTGACGCCGTTATCATATACCCGTTCAGATAGCTTACAAGCGTTTAGCCCACGCCCAACGGACTGCATATTTAACGCGGGACTAGAGTCAACACTCTAGCCCGGGAGCATAGAGAAAGATTGACGCCGTTATCATATACCCGTTCAGATAGCTTACAAGCGTTTAGCCCACGCCCAACGGACTGCATATTCAACGCGGGACTAGAGTCAACACTCTAGCCCGGGAGCATAGAGAAAGATTGACGCTATTATCATATACCCGTTCAGATAGCTTACAAGCGTTTAGCCCACGTCCAACGGACTTCATATTCAACGCGGGACTAGAGTCAAACCTCTAGCCCGGGAGCATAGAGAAAGATTGACGCTATTATCATATACCCGTTCAGATAGCTTACAAGCGTTTAGCCCACGTCCAACGGACTTCATATTCAACGCGGGACTAGAGTCAAACCTCTAGCCCGGGAGCATAGAGAAAGATTGACGCTATTATCATATACCCGTTCAGATAGCTTACAAGCGTTTAGCCCACGCCCAACGGACTGCATATTCAACGCGGGACTAGAGTCAACACTCTAGCCCGGGAGCATAGAGAAAGATTGACGCCGTTATCATATACCCGTTCAGATAGCTTACAAGCGTTTAGCCCACGCCCAACGGACTGCATATTCAACGCGGGACTAGAGTCAACACTCTAGCCCGGGAGCATAGAGAAAGATTGACGCCGTTATCATATACCCGTTCAGATAGCTTACAAGCGTTTAGCCCACGCCCAACGGACTGCATATTCAACGCGGGACTAGAGTCAACACTCTAGCCCGGGAGCATAGAGAAAGATTGACGCCGTT
This sequence comes from Anticlea derivata, assembly GCA_947579855.1. Lineage (NCBI taxonomy): Eukaryota > Metazoa > Arthropoda > Insecta > Lepidoptera > Geometridae > Anticlea > Anticlea derivata. Next base: position 13,631,388 of record OX388262.1, on the reverse strand, counting down.
ATCATATACCCGTTCAGATAGCTTACAAGAGTTTAGCCCACGCCCAACGGACTGCATATTCAACGCGGGACTAGAGTCAACACTCTAGCCCGGGAGCATAGAGAAAGATTGACGTCGTTATCATATACCCGTTCAGATAGCTTACAAGCGTTTAGCCCACGTCCAACGGACTGCATATTCAACGCGGGACTAGAGTCAACACTGTAGTCCAAAAGCATATAAAAAGGTTGACGTGGCCATCACCAGTTCAATATCAAAGACAATTTTTGTATTAGCGTCAAGCAAAGGCTTACAAGAATGTAGTCTGCGCTAAGACAACAACATGAAGAGCTTTAAGAAAAATACAAAAAGATTTCTCCAGGGCAGGCAACGCATTAGCAATGCTCCAGGTGTTGCAGATGTCAATAGGCGACGGTAACCGCTAACCATCAGGTGGGCCGTAAGCCTGTTTGCCTCCTAATAGCATAAAAAAAAATAAGCAGACTGTATATGCAACGTGGACGGAGAGGCAGGTTAGGTTATGTAATGCCAGTTGAAACAATTGCTTCAAGGACCTCACGTTGATCACATTATTCCACGCGAACTAGCCTCGACTCATGACTCTACGAAGGTAGTTATCGAAGCGCTAAGAAATCCATCCCTACGGTTAGTATGACGAAGACCGATGAACTCATAGTAAAATGATAATTATTAACGCCTTAGAAAGAGACTCATTTCATTTATTAGTAGTACCAAAATTAGGACGGTATTAAATTATGCAAGAACCGCCCGGTGGGCTCGCGCTCTATTAGTTAGCACGCATCGCTGCCAGTGACCAATATGCGAGTTACCTTGCATTTCCATAGTTTACATTACATCGCGGAGATACAAGATAAAACTATTCACATTATAATAACCTGTTTGATCCAATCACATAATATAATAAAGGTTAGAGGTCTAACTACTTCATGTTCGAATAGTAAGCGTGTTTTCAAAGGATGAAGAAAAACATCATGCTTTAACCGCCGTGACCCAGGATCAAAAAGTTAGTAGACAGCTGGTGTGTGTGATCTCTTTGAAAAGCATAAATTGGGTATTTTTTTAATTCTAGAGGAGGAAGGGCACAGCGAGATTTTCTCGTTCTGAATTGGAGCAGCTCGCCTGGGGAGGTACCTCCGCCTTACAGAAGATCGCAGCCAAATAACATTATTTGTTTTCAAATAGTGTTGTGTTCCTGCGATGAGTAAGGTTGCCAGAGCTCTTTAGGGGGAGGGGGGTTCGGGGTCGGCAACGCGTGCGTGATGCCTCTGGTATTGCAAGCGCTCATAGGCTACGGTAACCGCTTACCAACAGGTGGGCCGTATGACTGTTTGCCACCTCAGTAGTATAAAAAAAAAAAAAAATTAGAACCGAGGTGGCTAATAATCTTACGGCCCACCTGTTGGGAAGCGGTTACCATAGCCTCCCCCCTTAAGAGCTCTGGCTCTTACTCACCGCAGGAACACAACACTATTTGAAACAGATTTGTTAATTTGCCGCGATCTTCTGAAATGCGGAGGTACCTCGGGCTCTAATTTAGAACGAGAAAATCCCGCTGATGTTTTTTAAGTACATCCAACCATGTAGCTACAAAGTGCTACGACGCTAGCGCTGTTCACACCTTAGCCAATGGTGTGTGTGGATGCGCTGTATAATATTCCTGCTCTGTACAGTGTGACCTGATTACTAGGGATATTTACTGGCGATTTAATCCTGATATTATGAGCGGGTACGCTCTTGCGTAGCGCCGACACTAAATTATTATCATCGTTCAATTATGTTTTGTGGTCGCTCAATTTTGTGTAATATTAGTTGAATGAAGGTTCGTGGTGTAGACCCATAGTGCTCCTACCTTCTTGGTCAAACTTTGACGACCACGGTGAATGATGGGCAAGTGCCCGTCGGAGACGCAAGGGGCGCGCGTTCGATGCGGGAAAAATGTTTGTATGATCTGCAAATATTTGCTCTGGGTCTGGGTACCATGGTACCCAGATACCCTGATGTGGTACCATGGTACTCATAGTTTCTGATACTCACGACACAGGGAATCCTAGGGTGGGGTTAGGACTATGTATGTGTAACATATTAAAAAATTAAAACCATTCTTATAGCCGACATGACTGCGGAACCCTGTATGGGCTACTTAAACATGAAACACCTTACATCTTACGCATAGTATTTTAGTGAAAAAATAAGGTTTAAATATAAAACAAAGCCGTGTTAGTAATACCATTTCTAACTCAAGAACGGCTGAACCGATTTTGATGAACCTTGGAATATGTAGAGTTATTTACTTACAATAGCATCTAGGCTACTTTTTATGTAGGCAAGATGCTACGCAAGCAAAGTCGAGGGTGCAAGCTATACTAGCTTGCGCCCGCGCGTATAAATCTGATAAGTTACAGGCCTCATAGCTCAGTTGGTAGTAACTCTGCCTTCTGCGCTAGAGGTCGCGGGTTCGATTCCCGCACTGGACAAACATTTGTGACTAACACAGATGTTTGTTCTGTGTCTGGGTGTTAAATATATATCTATTATGTATATCAGTCTCTGGTACCCATAGTACAGGCTATGCCTAGTTTGGGATCAGTTGACCGTGAGTGAAAAAAAAAAAAAAAAAAAAAAAGTAAATAGATAAAAAAATTATCTTATCCGATCACGATGCTTCAAGTTTTATCTCAAGTACTTCTAGAAAACATCGTGATAACTTGTATTGCGCATTTCTCAAGAACGATCAGTCCCCATATTCACAAATACAGCATTTTAAATGACAGCGCAAGTGCATACAGATAGATAGATAATAAAGCAGAGCATTTTTATTTAATCGCCATAAATCTAGTTAAATTTACGCCTGTTCTTCGCGACCAAGACTTGCTGGAAGAAAACTCTTTGTAGGGTTAAGCTCGCCTTTGTACATGCCTGTATTTTTATGTTTTATTTCTGTATATTTTCTGTGTACAATAAAAAATTAAAGAATTAAAGAAGATACAGGCAAGGTTGGTCAATTTTTTTATCGATTCTTTAACAACTTTAACAATGATTGAGTTTAGAAAGATCTTTACGTATTTGTAAATAAGGGCTAAATCTTCATCATATTTTTTGTCATGATCGCTAGAGAACACAGTGCAAGTGATATAAATCGAATCACTCAAAATATACGTGTAGACGCTGCTCCATAAAATACTTTTTCATCTATTAAAATTAATATTTTTCATAAAAAACAACTGTGATCGCTAAGCAAAATACTTATCAGAAGTCAAAAACAAACTCAAAATAATACGAGTAACTATCAACATGGGTTCAGTAAATTTAGCTGTACTGTTCCTGGTGGTGTTTTGTGTGGGTCTAAGGAATGCTGATGACCTGCAAGTGGGGTCCAGTATCAACGGCCAGCTGGTCTTCTCGGAGAACGTGAAACTCAGCTCCATTCCTTTCACCACGAGGGTGAAGAACGTGTTTTATAACGACAACTCTACAAGGATCATAAAGGTACGCCTCCTAGGTAAGGCAGGCCTCATAGATCAGTTGGTAGTAACTCTGCCTTCTGCGCTAGAGGTCGATTCCCGCACTGGACAAACATTTGTGTGATGAACACAGATGTTTGTTCTGTGGCTGGGTGTTAAATTTATATGTATTATGTATATCAGTCTCTGGTACCCATAGTACAGGCTATGCCTAGTTTGGGATCAGTTGACCGTGTGTGATATGTCCGGAATATTTATTTATTTACTGACTATGACATCAAATATTTGTTCCGGGTCAGGCGGTTGTACGTAGTTTCTGTTACCCACAACGGGAATCCTAGTGTGGGGTCAACACTATGTATGTGGCTGTTGGGTGTGGGTGTTATTTTCTCCGAAGCGCGGAAACACCTATAGTCTTTAATACCACTAGCGGTCACCAATCCTTTTGTTGACCGCGTTGATGTTGCGTAAGTTGATCTATCATTTGTGGTTCTCTTCAAACTGAGATATGGTGATGTCCGGTAAAACTTGGTGCTTCGTTAATCGTTGAGGCACAATAAGGATAAACTTTGAAAACGCTCCTTTAGCATGCTCTTAGCTCGCCGATTCCTCCGATTTATTTGCGAGATTTTCGCTCGCTTCGTTTGCTCGATCAAAGAAGACTAAGTAAGCTACCCCGCAACTGATCCAGCTGCTGTAATGATTATAAAAAAGTCTGTAGGTCATAATCAGCCTGCAGAAGTCCACAGCTGGGAATAGGCTTCCCCCAAAGAGTTGCATGACGGACGGTCTTGAGCCTCCTCCATCCACCGACTTCCTGCAACCTTCACAATGTCGTCGGTCCATCGGTTGAGGGGCCTTCCAATACTGCGTCGCCCGGTTCGTGGTCGCCATTCGAGAACCTTTACTCCCCAACGGTTGTTGGTTCTGCGAGTTATTTGGCCTGCCCATTGTCTGTAGGTATTATCGAGCAAAATCATGTCACTGGTTGTTTCTTTGTCTTAACAATGTCAGTTTTTTGAAGTGAAGCTCTCAGAGGATATTTTAGTCATCTCTCGTGGCGTAGCTTGACTAGTAGATCGGACTATAAAAGTATTGATTCCGACTATAAAAGTATTTTACCCTTGACCGAGGGCTCATGCAGCCTTGAACCTCCGCCACTAGATTTAGCCTCTAGCTCATCCTACTAATGAATGGACGGATGGATGGATGGATGTTTGTTACTCTTTCACGTAAAATAAAATAAAATAAAAATGCTTTATTTCAGACAACAATTGGTCCATAGATTTATAAGTTAGACAAAATACACTAAAATACAAAATTAAAATAACATAAAATAGAAAAATAGAAAGCTAATCTGTACGTGAGATGAATAAAACTACTGAATGGATTTTAATGAAACTTCACAATAATATAGCTTATTCATCAGAATAACACATAGGCTACAATTTGTAAAGATATTGTGTGAATTGTCCAAAATATGACTACTAGCTACTTGAAATACTAATCCTGCGCAGACAAACTAGCGGGCGCCAGCTAGTAATAAATAAACTTTAGGGTACTAATAGGCGTTCTATTATTTTCCAGGGTATATGGGCGATAGATCGAGACCAGTCGAAAGCCAAGGTGACAATCACCTCAGGAGGGGTCGGCTCATCATTCGTCAACGTAAAGATAAAGAGCCAGAAGGGGGACGGCCTTGACTACCAAGTGCAAGTTTTTGTATAGACTATACCCGTCTACATGCATGGATTCTTGAAATAAATGTCTTATTTGCAGATCAATAAAACATATTTTTCTATGACGTGAGGTATTCATACACATATACTCTTATCTCTTGTATGTTGTTTTTATTTCCATACATAAACAGGATAGTAGTGTAGCTTGCAGAGGCCCGTGTCCGTAATGTCCGTGATTTACTCACTAGTCACCGATGAGTGGTGGACAGTGAATAGCTTGTCATTCGAAGACATGCGACGTGTGCATGAGAGGCGCCCCCAAGAGGCGCATTTTAATCCTTTCACTACACTGATTCTTTCACCGACGGTCATAGGCCCTTTTCAGGGCTACCATACCTCAACCTTTGCACTGCCTTAATACAGAATGACCAAGAAAGAATCAGCGACACGACAAGCAACCCTTGGTACATATTCGACATATATGGTGGGCTCAGCAATTTAATAACGCACAAAGGGACCGTACGACGTAGGTACTATTATTTCCATCTCAATTTCAACTTTTCACAAATTCAACCAAAGCCATTAATTGCCTCCAAAAAACGAGGTGACGACTCACTCTTTCATCTGAAACGACGCGGCGAATAAATCTGGGTGCTAGCACCAGTTTGAATCGTTAGTGAATCGACCACAAAGTCGAATACGACTTAGCTTCTAAAGTTTAAAGACGGACCTAAACATTTTTTATACGATACGACTTCGAAAAAATAAGGGATCGGCTGCATCTTTTTATGTTTGACTAGCTGATTTTCTCCTAAAAATTAACTCTAAAACCTCGGTAAATAATATTAATTACGCTGTGGTAAAGCCATGGACTAAATTAGCGCACAGACTAGGAAATAGTTACTTAGGACCTAAGCCATGTGGCGATTTTTCATTCAGCTTGTTTTTTTTTTTTTTTTTTTTATGTTATACGGAGGCAAACAGGCTTACGTCCCTCCTGATGGTAAGCAGTTACCGTCGCCTATTGACATCTGCAACACCTGGAGCATTGCTAATGCGTTGCCTGCCCTGGAGAAATCTTTTTGTATTTTTCTTAAAGCTCTTCATGTTGTAGGTTAGCGGGAAAACCTCGGAAGGAAGCTCATTCCACAATTTGCACGTATGGGGGAGAAAGGATCTCGTAAAGCGAGTGGTTCGAGATACCCACGTGTCAATGAGATGTGGATGAGCCTTATTCCGGTGACGCGAGGTCCGATGGTAGAACCTCGATGCGGGAATGAGGTCAAATAGTTCCTCAGAACACTCACCATTGTAATTTGATTTACAAATATTGAGTTTTCGAAATGAAAATTTATTTTTATCAAAATAAAAAATAGCATACTGGCTTCCGCCCGCGACTTTGCTCGCGTTCTACGTACATAAAAAGTAGCCTATATGCTATTCTAGGTAAATAACTTTATAATTTGTATGTCTTCAAGACATCAGAGTGACTAGGTTTCTTCTAGGCAAACGTGCTACACCGTAGACCACATCGTTAAATAACATCAGATGAGATTCTGGTCAAACGTTAGCCTATTCTTTATAAATAAAGCAACATGAAGCTTAAACGTTAATACAGTCCCAGCCCTAGTGGAACATGAAAAAGTAATTCAACGTTCACACGACAATTTATTCGGGCAGTAAGGCTTTATCAAAAGTTAGACACATTCGCGCCAGATGTGACCGGCTCCAAACGATTCTAAAAGTTTTTAACTCTATTTTGTAATGGATTATCACGGGTGAGCTTTCAATGGCTAGAATGGCGATAACGTTTTTCTGTGAATAACATAAAAAAATTGTTTAAAAAACTATATTTGGCCGCTATTCAAGATAGTTTGTGATCTGGATCAGTTGAGCTATCTATAGATCGTTTGTAACGGTCTTTAGATGGCTCAACTGTTTTTTCTGTATTTTGTAAATATTAGTTTTAAGTTTATTTCTGTAAATAAGATAGTTTTAACCCAAATAAATAAATGACACTCTGATAGTACTGACCCTTCACTAGGATTCCCTGTGTCGTGGATATCAGAAACTACGAGAACCATGGTACCGTAACACCTATACCTAGAACAAATATTTACAGATGATGCAAAAACTTGTCTAGCAACGGGAATCGAACCCGCGCATCTTGTGTCTTAGACGGGCACTCACCTGCTACGCCACCGAGGTAGGTACATTACATACATAAAATCACGCCTATTTTCCTATTATTTTTATAGGGGTAAGCAGAGCACGGCTTTCCAATAACTTTTCAAGATTTCCAAGGTAGTTCAGGACAGCAAAATTGCGATAAAAATGGGAGTTTGGTGTATGTTTGAGTTGGAAAAAAGATTAATAATTTCGAGTACCAGGGTTACTATCAAGAATCCATGCAATTAAAATTAAACTTCAAAAGATATTTATAATGTTAGCAAGCATAACCAGGTAGGTAGGTACATATATACTGTACAACAGCGTACAATGGGTCACGCAGGCGCGCGGTCATTACATTTATTTTACGATGCGATAACACAACGCCCCGCTTGTTGCCGCTGCAAAACTTTTGGGATTCATTGTATTCGCGATGCTACGTTTTACAATTTTTATACTTTATAAAAATACACCGACAAAAGCTAAGCTCTCAAATATATATAATAATAATAAAATATTCAAATTATTCGTCTTGAAGCTAAGCGTTTGGATATGAACGACAATTGGTAATATCAACAGTCCAACATCATTGCCATCAGTCTGATGAATTCCACTGCTGAATACCTATAGGCCTCCCCCTAAGAGTGCCACGACGAAGAACCTTCCAATTAGAATAACATCATCCTGCATTCGGCTCTTGATTTATTTATTTTAAATTAATTAGCACGATTAAAGAACCAGTTACACTAATTAATGATAAGATTATACAATTATTATACATTTAGAAATAAAATTAACAAAAAACGTACAATAATAATCAACAGGCAATAATCAAAACATAAATTGGATAAAAATAATATAAAAGATAAAAAAATAATTCAATTCGATTAAATATTCATTTGCTAATTGAGATCGCATGGATCATATATAACATTTATAACACTAATAGAATAATAATAATTAGCATCACACTTTCAATCGTCAATCTCGCAAAACCTCAGGCATACTAACATAATCTTCTTCCATTCATCGGTAAAGATATTACAGTCCGAGTTCTGGTCAAGAGTCTATTGAGAGCGGTGAGGGTGCGAGGGAGTGGAGAATTGGCGCGAGAAACAGTTCGACAACATGGCACAGAGAAAAGTCTATGGGTTCTATTACGAAGGTAATTTTTTGGAAGATGGCGACGAAAGAGCAGGTTGTGCAAATCAGGAGCGTCGATCGTGCCACTCCGTGGCACGATCTTCATACTTTATACACCTTGCATACTATTGCCGTTTGATCGTACGCTCTTCTGGTTTGTAGCGAGTTATAGCCAAGACATCCTTAGAGAAACCTGATTGATGGACTGTGCAAGAGATAGATAGATAGATAGATAAGAAATTTATTTGGCACTACAGACACACACAATTAACATAGATAAACAATTTTAAACTAAATTACATACAATAGGTAGGTATAAATATACAAAAGAGCAATTTTTAAAAAGTAGGTATCTTAGAGTAGGCAAGTTTGCGTGTGCAGTACGATAAATAGGCTATGGCTCAGTGAAATATTTTGCTTAAAAGCACACTGATTTTCAGCCAAAACCTGATCGAGAGCGAGCAGAACGAGTACAAACGAACAATGCATAGGTACCTAGCTGTGAATTTGTGTTGATGTGATTGTGTAGTTTGCTATCAATGATTAGAAGAGAGCCAATTACTCTTGGGGGAGAATGTTGTTTTTTAACTGGCCTCATAGCTCAGTTGGTAGTAACTCTGCCTTCTGCGCTAGAGGTTGCGGGTTCGATTCCCGCACTGGACAAACATTTGTGACTAACACAGATGTTTGTTCTGTGTCTGGGTGTTAAATATTTATCTATTATGTATATCAGTCTCTGGTACCCATAGTACAGGCTATGCCTAGTTTGGGATCAGTTGACCTTGGCTGATATGTCTGGAATATTTATTATATTTATTTATTATATAAATAGACTGTATGATTAAGTTAATATAGTATAATAAGTGTAAAGATAATATAGTACAGTAATAAAAATATTTTCGTCAACCCTAACCTACTTGTTGTTACTCCGAATGTTTACACTTTACAGAGAAAATATTTTTCTTCATGTTATTTTTCATCCAGTCTTAAACCCTGCAATATTTCCCGTCATATATTCCGGCTCAAGAAACTCCTAAACAGGCCCTAAATGAGTTATAGCGTTATCATATAAATAAGGATTTAGGCATCGGAATAAATTCCCAACAGCTCAGGGCATTACTTCACGGCAATTTGCTTGCTTTATTACATTCTTCACAACCTGGATGCTGATGACCTTTCGTAAAAATACTGTGGGGGATGATATAGGGCACTGACAACTCTTTAGAGTTATTTGAAGGACAGTTATAAGTAAGTTCATAATATTATCGAGAAAAGACACAGTTCTCTTTATATCTTACTTAGCTCCAAGTAACTCCAACGACACTGGCCGCATCAACATAACATGAAAATTCATTGACGCATTATTTTAATAAACACGCCGCTAAGAGGGTGCTTCTAACAAAAACACGGAGTAATCGGCAACTTCGCCTCTTTCAGTGAGTCAAGAGTTCCGTATAATTAAATAGTGATTAGGGATGTTGAGGCTGTGTACACAGTACAACACTTTTCGTAACCCTTCGTTTAATAAAGCCGCAAAGAAATAATCAGTGAAAAGATTGCAATCCCTCAAATGTCAAACTCAAAACTGACTTTAGTGAATAGACGTAAGGATCATTTTAAAACGAATATATCGCATGCCGTTGACCATTGTCTTGACTGTTTGTCAAAATAAACTAGAATAGAAAGATGGTATTTTTTGAATAATAAAGATAGATGCCGTTAAGATGCATAACTATTTTATGAAGCACATTATATTATGTCCAAAACTTATCTGTTTGTACATATAAATACAATAGACTGTGTCAAAAGTATCAGAAAAATAGGAGTACCACAACTCGGGATGGCTGTGGTAGTTTCTGGTACTAATATTTCCAGATCATGCAAACACTAAGCACACGCCCGTAACGCCTTTAAAATTGAGTTTCAAAAATAAATCCCGGTATCCTAGACTGAACATGGTCTGAAGCTTGCTTACTCGCGATGACTCTCGCATTAGCCGGTGGGGCTTATTAATTATAACTCTTTGATGACTCCGCGAGCGACAGGCAGTCAAATTATGAGTACACAGCTAATGCCAAATGTGCTGAGTTTGAGCTTCCACACGCGCTAAGGGAGAACTCACACGTACCACAGCCACACACCGCAGCGACAGAAGGTGGTCAAGCAGTCGTTATGTGTGAATAGTGTCGCTGCAGCTTTTTGCAGTTGTGTTGTGGTACCAACAATCGCAGATACAACCACATGTGGTTGTATCTGTAAAGTTGCTAGCCGCTAGTTTACGGTGTCGTCGCTGGTAGATGCGTTGTGCTATTACAGACTTTAATCTATCGCTGTGCCAAATTTCAAATCATTGCGGGCCGAAACTGTGTGAGGCTTGCACAGGATAGAGGAGAATGGCACATACAAAGGGCGGCTTATACCCTGCAGTGGGTGAAGCCAGGCTGTGGATGGTGATGATTATGTGCCAAATTTCATCCAGATCCGTTCAGTTATTCTGGCGTGATTAAGTAACAAAATATACGTCCATCCAAACTTTTGCATTTATAATAGTTTTAAGATAAGTAGGATGTTTACCACATTTTTCTCGTTAGTTTTTTTTTAAATCTCTGTGTATTAACCAAGGTGAAGCTGTATCGAGTGAGCACTCGGTACAATGGCTACTCAATGCTCTGACGGTTAACGCCCTCGAATGAAGAGTCCTTCTCCTGAGTAGCTTATGACCCTAAATAGAGGCTATTTCCTTGCTTATATTTGCAATTTCATCGTTTTAATTCCGGAATGAAGAATTAATAACGAAATGAAGATGAATTTTTCCTTCGTAGGTTTTGTAAAAACAAAGTAATTTGTATGTTTTTTATTTCTTTTACTAACCCCACACTAGGATTCCTTGTATCTAGGCGGCTTTTGTCTAACAGTGTAATTCTACAGGCTGGTGATAATTTCATATTAACTACCTATGTAGATTTTATATTGCAAACAAAGTGTCCACCACATTGTTTGAAATAAAACTTAGTATTATACAGATGAGGTAACTAACAGTTGAGTTTTTACTTTACTTAAGCAAAATTTAGTCATATAAATATAGGTTTCTCCAGTGTAATTCAGTTCAACAAAAATGTATCGCCCTTGCACAGAAAGTTCTCAAGATGCAACCTGACATTCTATGCCAAAATAAACTCAATATCAGCGTGCTAAAGCTAATTTTCCATTGCCTGTTGTCTTCAAGTGATACACGGCTGGCAACGGCACTAAATAACGCCGTTTACGCTTCTTTTGTCTCATAGCGGGGTTATTATGTCCCAAGTGGGTTTATTTATTGCAAGGGAAAGTGGGGCATAAGTAGTGTGTTCTTAGAACATTATGTTTATATTTAGTATCTTGTTAGTTGAGCAATAGAAAGGCTATTGACTTATATAAGGACGAAAAAAGAAAAATATAAAGAAATAAAGACGTTCATGTGCGAGAACTCGCGCCCTGAGGCTTCCGTACCATTGGATCATAAAAGCAAAACTCTATGTTCCAAGAAAATGGGTCTTGACAGACAGACAGACAACAATGTGGTTCTATAAGGGTTACCTTTTTGCAAATGAGGTACGGAACCGTAAAACAATAAAAAAAATGAAAAATGTTAATGTAATACAGAATAGGGTATTAACTTAAACAATGTTAAACTTATACTCGTAAAGGAAATACAACAAGTATTGGTTTTAAATGTAAATGTATGTATTTAGATGTATGATGACTTAGGAAGGCTCTTTGGGGGAGGCCTATGTCTAGCAGTGGACTTCTACAGGCTAATTATGATGATGATGATAATTACTCAGGAGGAAAAATAACATGAACATAATGTTAAAATAAATTTTTATTTAGACGCCGTTATAGACCGTTCGTCGTGGCACTCTTTGGGGGAGGCTTATGTCCAGCAGTAGACTTCTACAGGCTGATGATGAAAGTAAGCGTAACGCTATGGTAAATTATTTGTGCTCGGGCCACAGGTTATTCTTAGCCCGTACCTACGTATTTCGAAAATTGCATTTTTGTAGTAAACATTTAGCGTTCCTTCAGTTCTCAACTTATATTAAGTCCTTGTTCGTCTTTTATTTACCTTCGAAACGACACGTGTGTGGGTGACGTCGTAAAAACTTGCACTCGTAAAGTTTTGCAGCATGCAGAGTGCTATAAGGACCTTTTGCGGTTGTGATAAAGGCTAAATTCAATTAAAATTCGAGTGGTGCCATGTTTTATAGTGAATTCGTTTCAAACCTTCAGCGTTAGTTTTATTAATGAAAAAAAAATGTATAAAAAGAGGTCATTCTGCAACAAACTTCAGGTAACATAAACAAAAAAAATATTCCGGACATATCACACACGGTCAACTGATCCCAAACTAGGCATAGCCTGTACTATGGGTACCAGAGACTGATATACATAATAGATAAATATTTAACACCCAGACACAGAAAAAACATCTGTGTTAGTCACAAATGTTTGTCCAGTGCGGGAATCGAATCCGCGACCTCTAGCGCAGAAGGCAGAGTTACTACCAACTGAGCTATGAGGCCAGTCGAATACCGTCGAATACATATCGCATACCGTTTGAACACAGCTTGACCTGCCTATAGAAAGACTCATATTTTCCTGGATTTCGCTAATAGCCAACTAATCAAAAGTCAACGTCAAAATGATCACTGCAGATATCCCATTGTTTACTGCAGGCTAAAAAGGCGGACGACAGGTAAACGAGTAAAATGCCCGATAAGTATCTCGTTTGAGACAAAGGAGGTTTCAACAAAGCGGTTGTTTTTCAGTTTCATGGCGTACAGCAGGCTAAGATACGACGGGCGAGCGGCACCGGGTAACAGATACTAGTAAATTTTATAAAAACTCAGACTGGTTGCAGGATTTTATGTTGAAAATAGTGACCGTTTTGAGTTTAGTCCTTCGAGCACAGAATGAAAGGCTTGTTTTTTTTTTTTTTAGATAAAACATAAGTAGCAATATGCTTTCTGCCCACCCGATGGTAAGCGGTTACCGTAGCCTATGAGCGCTTGCAATACCAGAGGCATCACGCACGCGTTGCCGACCCCGAACCCCCTTCCCCCCTAAAGAGCTCTGGCAACCATACACACCGCAGGAACACAACATTATTTGAAACAAATAATGTTATTTGGCTGCGATCTTCTGTAAAGCGGAGGTACCTCTCCAGGCGAGCTGCTCCAATTCAGAACGAGAAAATCTCGCTGTGCCCTACCTCCTCCTACGTTGTTCCTTACAATGTGAAATATATTAATTAGATAAAAAATAAGGATTGACAGTGACAAAGATTATTAATAATTGTTATCTTTTCTGGAAGAACCGTGAACAAACGTTATACCTGATTGGGTGTAAAATAATCCAATCGGGTATAACGTTTTTCCACGGTTTTTGGAAATTCAAAATACATATTTCAATGAAAGACAAATATCAGCAAATATCAGCTTTTGGGGTCAAATAAGTTCTAACTCAAATATTCGAGATTTTAAGGTAATTAAATAGTTATAAAGATGGTAACTTAACAAAAAAATCTGAATTGAAAATAAAATAAAATTTTCTTCCCACGCTATTAGAACGCTTTTTTGTTGATAGAATAAGCTCCTTTGGGATAGTATACTAGTTACAGAACACGTTGTATACCGGTTTATTTTTATATTTTTCTTCAGACTTAGTTTGTTTGTTTGTTGTATTTTTTCATTGCCACTCAGCGTTAGGCGTACAATGCTTCTTCTTGGCTTCTACTGCTTTTTCAAGTTTAGTTGAACAAACACCTACCACTTCAGCTTATAACTAAGGCCCAAGTCTTACAGCTGTCAGTGGCACCACACCCTGAAACCCCACAGTGCAAGCTCAGGCCTCCACAATAGCGCTGTATCAGACAGGCCGCCTACATCTTGAACAATAAAACTGTACCTACCTTTATTGTAACTGAAGATTTAGTGCTTTGGATTAATTAAGTGATTAAAACTGTTTTCTAGATAAAGTTGTATCTGATTTATAGCTAAAATAGCAATAAAAAATATATAATATCCATTTAATTCAATCGTTAACAATTTTACAATAAAATCGCACTTTCGCTAGCAATTGAAGTTGACCCGTAAGAGTAACCTCAATGACACTGAGGTATTGAGTTAAGATGTCTGCACAATCACACAACCCTTCAAAAATAAAAGCCTTACAAAGATTCGATTCGTCACTTCAAAAACATTAAATGAAACATAGCATTTTATTTGTTTTTTTGCCTTTAATGACCAAAATAGAAATACAAGGAACGAAGCGAATCGCAAAAAGCTAGGGGCAATCGAAGTTGCCGCGATCGACTCGACGCGCCGATAGTTCAAGAGCAGTTGGCTGCATTGTTAACAACACTTCGTGCCTTGTGCGCTATTTGATGTTTCTTGTCAGCTTGGGGTGAATAATTTTTTCAGAGTATTATTCGAAATTACACATAGCATCACTATATATCATTGTTAATGCTACTAGCGGTCAATCATCCAGTAGGTTGACCGCTAGTTAACAGCTGAGTACCTGCGTGAGTTTCCGTCTGAAAAAGTTATTAAGTCCTATAGAATATATAAAAACACAGCTTCAACTTGAGAAAACAGGTAAATGCCCCGTAAATAAACTAGCTAAATACCATGTCTGTGCTTGTTTTTTTCTTGTAAATTTTATTGTTTAATTACATATAAATTTTCAGAGCCTTAGACAAATCCATATTATTATCTTCTGACTAGTGAATCCTTAAATCTACTGTATTCAGATACAGTAGATTTAAGAATAATTAATATATATAATATAATAATTATCATTCAAGATTCAAGATTCAAAAAGCCTTTATTAACAATCTTAGTTCTAGTTAACAATAAAATAATTAAAATAATTTTTAAACATCGGCATCCATCAGACTTTTTTGCTTTTCAGCATAGGCCTAATAACTATCATATCAATATATATATATAATTAGGATATTTAATTTAGTTATCAATAACTATAGAGCCAAACATACCTTGAGCTCTCCATTACAAAAACGCCGGCAAACAATTGACAAGCGAAAATAGGAATCGCCGGATCGTCACTCTGATTTGTTTAACAGCCGACTGTGACGAACCCGGAAAAAACTGGCTGAATAATTCGTGAGAGAAAATTAACTAGAAGCCCCGGTTGTTTCTCGGAAACCTGTTTTTGTTAGATCTGGCTAGATTGGTTTATAGTGGAAAAAGGTGTTCTAAAACTTTTCAACCTCTGAAACTGTAGTTTGAAATTGATTTTCTTCTCGATTTTTTTTTTTTTTTTTTTTTTTTTTTTTTTTTATTGATAATGGTAAGGCGTTTGGCCACCAACTCACTTTTGCAAGTGAGATGTGGCCTAAGATGGAGCACGCTTTCCCAGAGTGAACTTATTGACCCTAGATTTGAAGACTCCTAGATTGTACTCTTTCGGGAAAACAGACGCAGGCAGATCATTCCACTCTTTGGCAGTACTTATAATAAAAGTGGAGCAGAAACGTTTCGTTCGACACTGTGGTATGTCGACCAGGTAAGGATGGTATTTACCTGTGCGTCTGCTTGTCCGGTGGTGGAAGGGGGAGGGAGGGATGAGGTCATGCAGATCCCGCGGACAATCACCAAAGTGGTACTTATAGAACACCGACAGTCTGGCCACGCGCCGCCTGTGTTCAAGGCTCTGTAGGTTAGCCTCCACAAGCGATTCATCTCCTATGAGCCTAACAGCGCGACGCTCAATCGAATCGAGGGCTTCAAGCTGGTATTTAGCCGAGCCATCCCATAGATGGCAGCAGTACTCCATGCAGGATCGGACTTGTGCTTTATAAAGGTTAAGAAGCTGTCCCGGTGAGAAGTACCGCCGAACCTTCGCTAGGATGCCCAGCTTCATAGCAGCAAATTTGGCCTTCGACTCGATATGTGAGCCAAAGTTCAAATTTGAGGTGAGCTCAACACCCAACAGGCTCAGACTGTCAGTGATCTGAATAGAAGAACCACGGAAATTGATCTCAGGATTAAATACGGTCTTCTTCGCCGTAAACACACATGCCTGGGTCTTGGATGCGTTGAACTTCACAAGGTTTGCGTCACCCCACTCAGACACCAACCTCAGTTTGATGTTCAAACGACCCACCATCTCATTACGGAGTTTGTGAATCTCATCCGCACTAACACGCGGGCCGGCAAAATATCTATCAACAACTGTGCTGTCATCTGCATACCCAAAAATATCCGGTATTAGCAGGTCATTAATGTGCAGCAGGAATAAGGTTGCTGAAAGAACAGACCCTTGAGGTACCCCGGCATTAATAGCCAATAGATCGGAAGAGCAGCCACTAATGACGACTCGAATCGATCGTTCCCTCAAGAAGTCAGAAATCAACTGTGTTAGATTGGATGGTAATCCGTATGAGGGAAGCTTGCTAATGAGACTTTCATGCCAAACTCTATCAAAAGCCTTGGAAATATCCAGGGAGACCGCGAGAGCCTCTCCGTGTTTTTCACTCCAGATGTGAGTAGCATACGCTAAAAGATCCCCAGTTGACCGTTTTCGACGAAAGCCGTATTGGCGATCACTGAGGAGTTCATTATTCTCCAGGTATGCTAGGAGTTTAGAGTTTAGTACACGCTCCATTGTCTTACAGAGAATGGAGGTGATAGAGATTGGACGGTAGTTAGAGGGGTCAGTACTGCTACCTTTTTTGGGAACAGGTTGAACATTAGCAAACTTCCATGATGATGGTACCTTGCCTGTGTCTAGTGACAGGCGGAACAGGCGAGTTAGAATTGGAGACAGCTCGGGTGCGCACCTCTTCAGTACTATCGCCGGGATTCCATCAGGACCACTGGCTTTGTTCACGTCCAGTGAAAGCAATACTCTGAGTACCTCCTTTTGCTTGATGCGAAGTTCAGGCATCATTGAACCGCAGCTGGGAAGCGTAGGCGGTATCTCAGTAGTAGTAACTAGACGTGAAGATTCCGCAAAGAGAGAAGCAAACAAGTTCGCTTTCTCTTCAGCAGTGTGGGCCAGCGATCCGTCTGGTTTCAGCAGTGGAGGTAGAGAAGGGCGACAGAAATTGGATTCAACCGACTTAGCTAAGGACCAAAAGGCTTTACTCCCAGGTGGGAGCGCTGCCAGCTTAGTTCCAATCTTGCTGATATGGTTGAACCTAGCCCTCCTGAGCAGCTTTTTGCATGATTTTGCAACCCTGTTGTATTCTTTCTTCTTAGACTCTAAATCTGCAGTCTTGTTCTTGCGAGCTGACACCCAGGCTAGATAAGCTTCATGCTTTAGCGCGTCAGCGCGTCGGCAATCATCATCGAACCAGGAGTCTATTCTAGTTGCCAGTGGTTTGTCAGAAAAAGGTATGAAATATTCCATACCTTGACGCAACACTTCAACAATGGCATTTGCACAAGATGAAGAGTCATTAGAGGTAAAACACGTGGGTTGCCAGGGATATGATGCAAAAAAGTGGCGCATTTCGTCCCATTTTGCTGACCTATATCTCCACACTCGACGACTGCCTTTGAGGCTGAAGTCGGGTGGGGAGTGGGATGACACGGACTTCACAAGACAGTGGTCGGAACTCCCTAGGGGTGATGATACCGACACATTGAGTCTGTCTGGATCTGTCGTCATCAGAAGGTCTAAGCAATTAGCTGCTTGGCCACTGACGTCAGGCACCCTAGTTGCATCATCGACCAGCTGAGTGAGGTTAAAAGTAAGTGCAAAATTCCGCGCTTCCCTCCCAGCGTGGTCGATGCCTTTGGACGGACACAGCCAATCCTGGTGGTGTGCATTAAAGTCACCCAAGAACACCAGTTGGGCACTAGGGAACTTTTGCAAAGCCTTGTCAGTGCCAACGCTTAGGTGTTGAAAAAAGGACGTTGTCTCCGAGTCCTTAGTGTGCGACCGATATACACCAGCGTAGAGAATTTTCTCAGTGCCAGTGTCGACCAAAATCCAGAGAGTAGAAAATCTAGAGTCTTCAAGACATTTAAGACGTCGAAAGCAGATGTCTTCACGAGCAAATAAGCACACACCCGCTTTCTGCTTGAACCTATGTTCGAGCACGTAACCGGGGTATGAGAGGTATGCCACATCAGACGGACATCTGATTTGAGTCTCTATGATAAAAAGCAGATGTGGTTTAACAGTTTCAAGATGGTGGTGGACTGCATCGATATTTGAGTGCAATCCTCGGATGTTAATGAGGTGCACATGGAGTGAGAGGACGTGCTTCCGCTGTTTAACGTTTCTGCTATTTCTTATTTTTTGAAGTTATTTTTGTCATGAGGAGCGAAGGGTTTGTTGGGGAGTACGGCAGTAGGGCGAGGCACTACTTTACGGTGACATGCACTTTAGACGGCAGGCCACACTCAATAGGATACCAGACGTGAAGACTGCGGGGACGCCCGAACCCCCCCGGAAGTGGCCACCTGGTCCTCTCATCCGGTCGCCAACCGGCACGATGGAGCACTCCGGGATTTTTCGCGAGGCGGCGGGGCAGCCTTTCACGTGTGGCTGGCACGCTACTTGGGCCCCCTACAACCTGCGGTCGGCCAGCGGAGAACCGTGCTTCGGATCCCGCTACCCTCCACGACTGATCGCCTGGTGTAGCAGCAACGTCTTCAGGTCATAACTTCACCGACCAAGATGTGCAAAAACTGCCCTGACCCGTACTCTGTGATTTGGTTCTTGGCTACACCGAACTACGTACCGGAACACGACTGTGGGTCGTTTGGCGGCACGGCTTAGTTCGATGGGTGGTGACAAGCCGCGGCCGAAGCCTACCACCAGAGCTACTCTTTTTAGCACCACCCGGGGGACACGTGTAGGGTGTCTAAGGGTTAACACCTACGGACGTGAGTAGCAAAGCCTCCCATTATCGATGCATGTTAGTTCGTTATTGCAGTCACCTGTCATTAGAAAGTTGCTGTAATACTTCGCATTGATGACCTTCAAAAACGAAATCTTCACCGAAAAACTGTCCAATCTAAAATAGCAATAATGTTATTTTAACCGACTTCGAAAAGGAGGAGGTTCTCAAGTCGGCTATATTTTTTTTTCGTGTTTATTTTACTCGATATCTCTGCCAAAACTAAACCGATTTTGATAATTCATTCGCTGGTGTATAGAGTATGATCCCGGGGTGGTCCCATATTAATTTAATTCCTGGAGAATTGCTACTTGTTCCGTAACACTTAAAAAAACGCCATCATCTCTTGAAATCACCACTTGCCGATTTTTTTTTGTCCACCGTGGTATGATATGTTTATCCCCGCGACCTCGTTCAGTTGCTGCTATTTTTACATAAACTTTAAACTTGGGGGTTGTGTGTCGGGAATTTCTTTCTGTGCGTTACGTTACAACAGGAAGCTACCCTGCAAATTTCATACTCTTATAATATTGTTTCGTTTGATTGTCAGTCAGTCAGTCAGTACCGTAAGAGTTATTATTGATGATGAATGGATGTCATACTTCTTTTTGTTTTTTATTCGAAAGTGTAGGTGGCCAGTGTCATCCTCAGTAAGTAAGCAAAACGCAAAGAGGTTGATAACAAACAAAAAAGAGGTTGATATCAATCTTGTAAATATTCAGGAATTTGAAGTCGGTTTTTAGTTTTTGTAAAAAATATCTTATACCTAGTAAAATCAATTATCTTGTATAATAATTGATTTATAGTATGGTACCATGTATCACAAAGTGGGTCTATTTTACAACTAGCAGGAAAGTTTGTTCTACGACTTTTAGATATTTTTCTCGACAAATTTAATTGTAAAATACTATGAAAATATCAGCTGTTTTGGGGATTATTCTGCAGTTATATATAAGTAGTAGTAATCTTGATGTCAAACTTCCCGTACGTTTAATTATTACTTGAAACGATCATAAAAAGGCCCAAAACAGTTAAGGTTAGGAGAAAAACTGTTATTTGTTTTGGATATTTTGATATTTTTTTTGCATTTAAGTATTCTCTCTTATTACATACTATAAAAATCACGCCTATTTCCCAGAGGGATAGGCAGAGACCACGGCCTTCCACTTGCTACGATCCTGACATACCTCATTCTTTTTGTTGACAGAATAAGCCTCTTACGGGATGGAATACATATTATGAATCACCTTGTATAACTTTGCAAGAATAATAAAAAGATAAAGAACCCGCAATGAGGATGCGTAGATGGAATAATTCCCACTCCATGATTGGGCCGCGCCGCCACCTGCGACTGCCTGTCAAACTGACATTTGTAAGCCTTCCCCTCTTTTGGAGTAACTAAAGTCGTTTTCACACGAGGGCTTAAAGCACAATACACACCAAATCCGACATATGTCGGCAACTTTTTGTCGGCGGGCTTGTTGGCAGCTTCAGTCATTGCAAGTCGGAGAACTTTATAAGGCGTTGTGTCGGCAGGCTATGTCGGTGGGTCGGCGGGTTTGGTGTGTATTGCGCTTAATGCTCATGGGTCCCAGCCTTGACGTCAATGATGCAAGCGTGTAAGCTATGTTACACGATTTTGAACCATAAATCTCTGAGACTCAAGCTCCTAAAAGCAAGTAACAAAGCGACATTTAATTCTAAACAAAAACATCTCAGCGAGAGCTTGTTTAAAAAAATAGAGCAGTTGCTAATTGGTACTTAAATTAATAACGGAGCTCTGTCGGAACAATACTTCATCATGTCGGTTTCTCGAAGACTTGAGACTTGAAGCCGTGTTCAAAGGGCGTGCGATATGTCGTCCTACTATCCAATCGTACTTTCTACTAATATTGTAAATGCTAAAGTTTGTGAGGATGTTTGGATGTTGTTCAATCACGCCGTAACGACTCAGCAGATTTCGATGAAACTTGGAATAAATAGAGTTCTAACCTAAAATATAGGCTTAGACACACAGAGAGACCGAGAGACCGTGAGACAGAGATTCAGAGACATAGAGGGAGACAGCACTATTTTACTAGAATTTGAAACGAAATCTTTGAACTGTCAATTTATGTCACTGCTTAACAAAGTCACAGTCTTGAAGGTACGGGGCCTGATTCCGTAGCGATAAGTGTGCGGCAGTCTTGCTGTATAATACCATCACCTGCTCTTCAGTCATAAGAAGACTTCAAGTTTTCAAATGAACAAAAACATAAACATGTAAAGTAACCCCACGAACACAACGCCAACTGACTTCTGACTGGATCCACAGAAAACGTAGCGAGCTTCCCTCAATAATAAATGAGGCGACCTAACTTCGCGCCTGTACTGACACTCACCATCCCACGTCTAAAACTCCTTAAGTTGCAAACTAGCAGCTGTAAAATCAACTTTAGTCGAATGTAAATAAGATTGATTTTGGGACGGGGTGAGTAGAAGGTCGGTTTCGAAGATCTGAAGCGATCCTCTGAATTAGACATGTGTTAAAAGCTTAATGCACTTAATAGTCAAGTACCCAACACGCTGCAGTGAACTGAGTTTTCCACTAACAATGTTGGTTTTATTTTTATCTAGTGGTTCGCCCCAAACTTAGATCTCGCGATGTACGCATCATAAAAAACTGTTAATTTTACTTACCATAGATTAAAAATACATTTAAATAGGCTATAGGCCTCATAGCTCAGTTGTTAGTAACTCTGCTTTCTGTGCTAGAGGTTGCAGGTTCAATTCCCGCACAGGACAAACATTTGTGTGATGAATACAGATGTTTCATCTGTGTTTGGGTGTTAAATATTTATCTATTATGTATATCAGTCTCTGGTACCCATAGTAAAGGCTATGCCTAGTTTGGGATCAGTATTGATTTATTTATGAAATAGATATATACTGTTTCTGTTTTTGCTAGCTCGTAACATTGTCTGAAAATTTAACAGCTGACCTACTTCTACTTTTAATCAGCAAGCCTTTTTGTGGATAACGCTGACTATTTCGCTGATGGTATAGGTGGGCGAGCCAACTCCATCAAAACGTGTCCAGTATAAAAACGCCTCGTTTTATTTTTTAGTTAAATTTGAAAGCCGGGTCACAAGCAGATCCGCTCGCAGACCACGTGTCTGCGGTGGCTTTATTGCGCCTTTTGATGTATATGTTACACGGTCGGCCGCCATCACTTTTCTAGCTGCGCGACGCTTCCCCTTTTCATAATTATTCAGCGCTTCTCTTTATAATTTATAATAGGGATGCGGTGTTCTTGCATCGACACGAAATTAAAGGCAGAGGTTTTATTTGTAAAGGTCAATGAATGTACGAGTCATCAAACAGAAATATATCTACAACTATGATAGCCTGATTAGTCCCTAACTTTCCACGTAAGCTACACGGTTGCTACATTGGAAATGATTTTAAGAGAATAACAGATCCGCAAGCAAAATTTGTTAAAGAAGTAATCCGTTAACTAAAAACAGAACATTGAAGTTCAGGCGAACTAGGTAGTTAGTAGTTAGTCAAAGTCAAAGTCAAAGTATAATTTATTGCTTGAAATACATGTCATAAATATGTCAATTACTATATACTATTGAATCATTGTATTCTACCTATATCTAGGCATGCAATATTTAATTTACAATCTTAATAAAATTTAATTAATCAAAAAAATAACAAATAATAATAAAAAATAGAAGAAAAAGAATGTCATTATGAACGAATTAACATATTAAAAACAATTAGGGACTAGATACACAGTTAGTGTTTTCCTTGCCGGTTATTCTAAGAAAATAAATCAATAAAGGAGCAATTATCATAGAAATCCTATCAAGTCCATGTAGCCAGCCTATTTTGTGTAAACTTTGCAGGATTGGAGGTTATGTAGGTAGTTCCATAACATCGATAGCACAGGTGAGGGGCGCGGCACTAGCTTACTAATTAGACGGGCAGAGCGAGGCCGCTCCACATTACATACTAATTCAACGAGAACACAGTCCACGTTAAGCTGGTACACTCCAAACGAGCTCCTGTTAAAATTAAGCATCGATTGAAATCACCTCACCATAGTGTAAAATACTTCTTCGGTTGTTAGGTTCCAGATTAAATATAAATTGCTTATTGCAGAAAAAAAAGAAAAAGTAGGTTTTCTGTATCTAGCATGGTAGACGTCCTTTTAGACGTTAGGGTAGTCAGAGGCATGACCAAACATTACATCACACACAAAAGTTGAAGCCCCACCATCCCAGCCAACATTACTCTTGGCATAAAACAAAGTTACAGACACCCCATAAAGACCCTGACTCCTGAACTAGGTATGATCACTTGTGCTACAGAACTTCGACTTGAATGGAAACAAAATGATAATTTAATACTCAATATTTCGTTAGAATATACGTATTGAAATTGACCACCATATAGCTCTTACTATAAAACATACACTCAGAAGCCAAAACAGCTAACAAGCTTATATTCTAGCTCTACTATGGCTATATCCATTTTAGAACAACTTTAGTTATTTAAAAGCCCAATTTAGTGAAATGATGAGTATAAACCAGTTGTTTTCAAAAAGCTGTGGCACCGCGCCGCGCTACAAATATTATGATTATGCCGAATTGCCTCTACTTTACGGATGCTAGGTTTGCTCATGCGGGTGCGGACAATTTTTATTGATATTGCTTGTTACCGTTTCCGATATCCATGTTTTGGTACAGGGTTCAGTTAGCATGGTAGAAAATAAACGGGGTTACAGAAACCCTAATCTCATCTGCGTCATCCCACTTGCATGTGCTTTGATTGTTTTAGAATGTTTTTTTCTAGGAACCATGACATTGTGGCTGGTGACAGGAAGCTGGATTATGGAGGTGGCGTAAGTATTTTTTTTATTTTATTTTTTTATATATTTATTTTACACATAATCATGTGCTCTAATAATATTACAATCTAGCCACGCTAATAAGTAATTAAAAAATAAATAAAATAAATAAATATTCCGGACATATTCACACGGTCAACTGATCCCAAACTAGGCATAGCCTGTTCTATGGGTACCAGAGACTGATATACATAATAGATATATATTTAACACCCAGACACAGAACAAACATCTGTGTTAGTCACAAATGTTTGTCCAGTGCGGGAATCGAACCCGCGACCTCTAGCGCAGAAGGCAGAGTTACTACTAACTGAGCTATGAGGCCTGTAATTTAACACTGACATACATTTTTTTAAATAACTATAACTAAGAATGTGTCCACTAACACTTTTCTTTCTGTCTCTATTTAAGGGGAAGACACTTTGTTCTTGTGTTCTTGATAGGTAGCACTCGTTTGAACTTTCACTACATTACACTATTATTTAACACTATACTAGTTCGAAAGGTTTTGTTCTTTTGACGAGGTGGCATAAGACTGACCCAAGTATTCTCAGTCGTTTATATTCTTTCACTCAAACAGGCATCATACTGATTTTAGAGAAATTGCTGCTTTGTTTTAATCCCACTCAAGATGATTCAAGATACGATACAACAATTTGAATAAAATATACTTTGCCAATATTATCTGTTTGTTACCTATATAGTTTCGTCATATAGACTTCAGTGAACAGTGTTAAAATAACATAAAACTTCGCTTCAAAGTAGTTACCTATAGTATTCCTCTGTACAACAGCTCCCAGCTGAGCTCATCTCGCATTCATGGTGTCTTATGAGATGCAAATAGCCTCTTTGTGGTCCTGGACCCGGGGACTAATCGTTTAATTCATTGTTTGCATTTCCTCTGACGATCAAACAAATAAAATGGCGTTTGGATTAGTTTTACGGGCCAAAGGTTTAACAGAAGTATATTAATTGAAGTAAAAGGATTAAAATCAAAATACTATAAAATTTACCTTATATGATCAAGACCAACCACAAGTACAGTTGCCTGCAATGAGATGTATACATTTCATAATCTTCAAAATGATGCCACAGTCCTCTCAGTGTAGGCGACTGTATGTACATCTGTATGTGGTATGACTAGGGCTTGCAAATAATCGAAACTTTAGTATTCGAATAGTATTTGACCATTTTTGGGTGGTATTCGAATATTGTTCGAAATTATTCAATGTTAGTTTTAACAAGTTTTTACTGCAGGAAATCATCACAAAACTCCAAAAGGGCTTATGGTGAACCTTAGTTATCAAAACCACCA